>NC_069416.1:39009239-39024398 GCF_026875155.1 Cherax quadricarinatus | reverse complement strand
GTTTTTGCATTGTACAATGATTTCAAGACGGGTCTGTTTTCTGTACGAAATATTTCAGTTTTTTTTTTTCGAACACGTTGTTGATGAAGGCTTCTGAAGAAATTTCAGTGTGTTCACACCTATCAACACTGGTGTTTTAAGCTTTGCAGCGTTTTTACAACCATCAACACTGGTGTTTTAAGTTCTGCAGCGTGTTTACAACCATCAACACTGGTGTTTTAAGTTCTGCAGCGTGTTTACAACCATCAACACTGGTGTTTTAAGCTTTGCAGCGTTTTTACAACCATCAACACTGGTGTTTTAAGTTGTGCAGCGTGTTTACAACCATCAACACTCGTGATTAAGTTCTGCAGCGTGTTTACAATACTGATGTTTTGTATTCCCTTCAGAATCAAGGACACTATTGTTTTGCAGCGCTTGAATTGAAAATACAGGTGATCTGCCTTAAGTTCACAACCACGAAAATTCATCTTAAATCTGCTGAGGATGAAGGAGGAGCAGGACGAGGTGCTTGGTAATGTAGTCAGGACCTTCTTTCCAGGCTGGCAGTGTGGTGTGTCTGGGGCGTAGGAACACAGTCAACTGGAATAAGAAAAAAAAAGTTTTTTTATAATTCATACTGAGGCATTGAGTCGCGTGCTCATATACAAACCTTCTTATGCACACACACACACACACACACACACACACACACACACACACACACACACACACACACACACACACACACACACTACCCTCTATACTCACCAGGCCAAGGGTCTAGTGACAAGTACCTTTGGCAACGGCTAAATAACCCATACATAAAAAAGTGTCTATCGACAGGTGTCTTTGACAACTTGTAACTAACACACAAAAAAAGTGTCTATTGACAAGCGTCTTTTACAAATGGTAACTAACATCATGAGGGAAGTTCAAATGACGACAATAAGACAGACTAGACTTAGGAGTAATTATTCTGTTCCCATAGTTGCAAATATTTAATGACACATTCAGCCGGATAATTTCACACAGTGATAGTTGCTTCCCTGGCTAGTGTCTGAGATAAAACACTTGAGCGGTGAGGACGGAGTAAGATAACCAAACCTCACAACACCGGAAAAATGAAAACTCGGGGACGGGCGGGGGAACCTCCATGATCACAATATACAAGATACTTGGAAGCATCGACAACGTGGTAACTTGAATTGGCGTTGCCAGGCAGCATGTCCTTAAGCATTTATCTGTTTATCATAAAATGCACTGTCGACATATTACAGTCTAGGTAAGTTATGTAAATATAAGTTATTATACATTAAGCTAAATAAATCTAAACTAACCTAAGCCTAACTGAGAATAAGAAATCTTATAATTTCCAAAAAAAAAAAAAAAAAAAAAAAAAAAAAAAAAAACAGAGCTAACAAAAGCGAATGAAGGGCATTTCGTCTTTTATTGCACGATCTAATTAGAGAACAGGTTGAAGGACGATGGAACACGAATGGAAACTAGACAACAATATTTTGTACATATAAAGTTCTCCGGTGACCGTAGTGGAGGCAGACTACATAATCTGAATTCCATTCCCTTGAACCACAGATGAGCACCCGAGTCTTCAACCCAGGTGACTGACTACCCGAGTCTTCAACCCAGGTGACTGACTACCCGAGTCTTCAACCCAGGTGACTGACCTACCCGTTGTCTTCAACCCAGGTGACTGACTACCCGTGTCTTCAACCCAGGTGACTGACTACCCGTGTCTTCAACCCAGGTGACTGACTACCCGTGTCTTCAACCCAGGTGACTGACTACCCGAGTCTTCAACCCAGTGTGACTGACTACCCGAGTCTTCAACCCAGGTGACTGACTACCCGTGTCTTCAACCCAGGTGACTGACTACCCGTGTCTTCAACCCAGGTGACTGACTACCCGTGTCTTCAACCCAGGTGACTGACTACCCGAGTCTTCAACCCAGGTGACTGACTACCCGTGTCTTCAACCCAGGTGACTGACTACCCGTGTCTTCAACCCAGGTGACTGACTACCGAGTCTTCAACCCAGGTGACTGACTACCCGTGTCTTCAACCCAGGTGACTGACTACCCGTGTCTTCAACCCAGGTGACTGACTACCCGAGTCTTCAACCCAGGTGACTGACTACCCGAGTCTTCAACCCAGGTGACTGACTACCCGTGTCTTCAACCCAGGTGACTGACTACCCGTGTCTTCAACCCAGGTGACTGACTACCCGAGTCTTCATCCCAGGTGACTGACTACCCGAGTCTTCAACCCAGGTGACTGACTACCCGTGTCTTCAACCCAGGTGATGACTACCCGTGTCTTCAACCCAGGTGACTGACTACCGTGTCTTCAACCCAGGTGACTGACTACCCGTGTCTTCAACCCAGGTGACTGACTACCCGAGTCTTCAACCCAGGTGACTGACTACCCGTGTCTTCAACCCAGGTGACTGACTAACCCGTGTCTTCAACCCAGGTGACTGACTACCCGTGTCTTCAACCCAGGTGACTGACTACCCGTGTCTTCAACCCAGGTGACTGACTACCGAGTCTTCAACCCAGGTGACTGACTACCCGTGTCTTCAACCCAGGTGACTGACTACCCGTGTCTTCAACCCAGGTGACTGACTACCCGAGTCTTCAACCCAGGTGACTGACTACCCGTGTCTTCAACCCAGGTGACAGACTACCCGAGTCTTCAACCCAGGTGACTGACTACCGTGTCTTCAACCCAGGTGACTGACTACCCGTGTCTTCAACCCAGGTGACTGACTACCCGAGTCTTCAACCCAGGTGACTGACTACCCGTGTCTTCAACCCAGGTGACTGACTACCCGTGTCTTCAACCCAGGTGACTGACTACCCGAGTCTTCAACCCAGGTGACTGACTACCCGTGTCTTCAACCCAGGTGACTGACTACCCGTGTCTTCAACCCAGGTGACTGACTACCCGTGTCTTCAACCCAGGTGACTGACTACCCGTGTCTTAACCCAGGTGACTGACTACCCGTGTCTTCAACCCAGGTGACTGACTATATGTGTCTTCAACCCAGGTGACTGACTACCCGTGTCTTCAACCCAGGTGACTGACTACCCGTGTCTTCAACCCAGGTGACTGACTACCAGTGTTCTTCAACCCAGGTGACTGACTACCCGTGTCTTCAACCCAGGTGACTGACTACCCGTGTCTTCAACCCAGGTGACTGACTACCCGTGTCTTCAACCCAGGTGACTGACTACCCGAGTCTTCAACCCAGGTGACTGACTACCCGAGTCTTCAACCCAGGTGACTGACTACCCGTGTCTTCAACCCAGGTGACTGACTACCCGTGTCTTCAACCCAGGTGACTGACTATATGTGTCTTCAACCCAGGTGACTGACTACCCGTGTCTTCAACCCAGGTGACTGACTACCCGAGTCTTCAACCCAGGTGACTGACTACCCGAGTCTTCAACCCAGGTGACTGACTACCCGTGTCTTCAACCCAGGTGACTGACCATATGTGTCTTCAACCCAGGTGACTGACTACCCGTGTCTTCAACCCAGGTGACTGACTACCCGTGTCTTCAACCCAGGTGACTGACTACCCGTGTCTTCAACCCAGGTGACTGACTACCCGTGTCTTCAACCCAGGTGACTGACTATATGTGTCTTCAACCCAGGTGACTGACTACCCGTGTCTTCAACCCAGGTGACTGACTACCCGTGTCTTCAACCCAGGTGACTGACTACCCGTGTCTTCAACCCAGGTGACTGACTATATGTGTCTTCAACCCAGGTGACTTGACTACCCGTGTCTTCAAACCCAGGTGACTGACTACCCGTGTCTTCAACCAGGTGACTGACTACCCGTGTCTTCAACCCAGGTGACTGACTACATGTGTCTTCAACCCAGGTGACTGACTATATGTGTCTTCAACTCAGGTGACTGACTACCCGTGTCTTCAACCCAGGTGATGACTACCCGTGTCTTCAACCCAGGTGACTGACTACCCGTGTCTTCAACCCAGGTGACTGACTACATGTGTCTTCAACCCAGGTGACTGACTACCCGTGTCTTCAACCCAGGTGACTGACTACATGTGTCTTCAACCCGGGTGACTGACTACCCGTGTCTTCAACCCAGGTGACTGACTACATGTGTCTTCAACCCGGTGACTGACTACCCCGTGTCTTCAACCCAGGTGACTGACTACCGTGTCTTCAACCCAGGGTGACTGACTACCCGAGTCTTCAACCCAGGTGACTGACTACCCGGTGTCTTCAACCCAGGTGACTGACTACCCGTGTCTTCAACCCAGGTGACTGACTATATGTGGGCTTCAACCCAGGTGACTGACTACCCGAGTCTTCAACCCAGGTGACTGACTACCGTTGTCTTCAACCCAGGTGACTGACTCTACCCGTGTCTTCAACCCAGGTGACTGACTAACCCGAGTCTTCATCCCAGGTGACTGACTACCCGAGTCTTCAACCCAGGTGACTGACTACCCGTGTCTTCAACCCAGGTGACTGACTACCCGTGTCTTCAACCCAGGTGACTGACTACCCGTGTCTTCAACCCAGGTGACTGACTATATGTGTCTTCAACCCAGGTGACTGACTATCCCGAGTCTTCAACCCAGGTGACTGACTACCCGTGTCTTCAACCCAGGTGACTGACTATATGTGTCTTCAACCCAGGTGACTGACTACCCGAGTCTTCAACCCAGGTGACTGACTACCCGAGTCTTCAACCCAGGTGACTGACTATATTGTGTCTTCAACCCAGGTGACTGACTACCCGTGTCTTCAACCCAGGTGACTGACTACCGTGTCTTCAACCCAGGTGACTGACTATATGTGTCTTCAACCCAGGTGACTGACTACCCGTGTCTTCAACCCAGGTGACGACTACCCGTGTCTTCACCAGGTGACTGACTACCCGTGTCTTCACCCAGGTGACGACTACCCGTGTCTTCAACCCAGGTGACTGACTACCCGTGTCTTCAACCCAGGTGACTGACTACCCGTGTCTTCAACCCAGGTGACTGACTACCGTGTCTTCAACCCAGGTGACTGACTACATGTGTCTTCAACCCAGTGACTGACTACCGTGTCTTCAACCAGGTGACTGACTACCCGTGGTCTTCAACCCAGGTGACTGACTATATGTGTCTTCACCCAGGTGACTGACTACCCGAGTCTTCAACCCAGGTGACTGACTACCCGAGTCTTCAACCCAGGTGACTGACTACCCGTGTCTTCAACCCAGGTGATGACTATATGTGTCTTCCACCCAGGTGACTGACTACCCGAGTCTTCAACCCAGGTGACTGACTACCCGAGTCTTCAACCCAGGTGACTGACTACCCGTGTCTTCAACCCAGGTGACTGACTATATGTGTCTTCAACCCAGGTGGACTGACTACCCGATCTTCAACCAGGTGACTGACTACCCGTGCTTCAACCCAGGTGACTGACTATATGTGTCTTCAACCCAGGTGACTGACTACCCGTGTCTTCAACCCAGGTGACTGACTACCCGTGTCTTCAACCCAGGTGACTGACTACCCGTGTCTTCAACCCAGGTGACTGACTATATGTGTCTTCAACCCAGGTGACTGACTACCCGTGTCTTCAACCCAGGTGATGGACTACCCGTGTCTTCAACCCAGGTGACTGACTACCCGTGTCTTCAACCCAGGTGACTGAGTACATGTGTCTTCAACCCAGGTGACTGACTACCCGTGTCTTCAACCCAGGTGACTGACTACCCGTGTCTTCAACCCAGGTGACTGACTACATGTGTCTTCAACCCAGGTGACTGACTACCCGTGTCTTCAACCCAGGTGACTGACTACATGTGTCTTCAACCCGGGTGACTGACTACCCGTGTCTTCAACCCAGGTGACTGACTACATGTGTCTTCAACCCGGGTGACTGACTACCCGTGTCTTCAACACAGGTGGCTGACTACCCGTGTCTTCAACACAGGTGGCTGACTACATGTGTCTTCAACCCAGGTGACTGACTACCCGTGTCTTCAACCCAGGTGACTGACTACATGTGTCTTCAACCCGGTGACTGACTACCGTGTCTTCAACACAGGTGGCTGACTACCCTGTGTCTTCAACACATGTGACTGAGTCCTCACACTTTCTAGTAAGGGATTCACCCTCTATCAACGAAGGGTTCACCCTAGGAACCGGTCCTTACCCTCCTTAGCAAGAAGGTTCCCCTCCCTTTAAGGTTTACCTTCCCAGGAGGTTCACCCTCCTAGCAATTTTCACCATCCTTAGATAGGTTACCCCACTTGAACAAGGTCCTCACCCTCTCTGTACTTCGTCTTATCAACACAATTTCTCAGCCTCATAAGTATTTGCTCTCCTTCTATACGTCTTCACTATTTCATCTCCCTTCCCAGGCGCTTTGTCAGTGTTTACCATTCTAGATCTTCTTACGTGCCTGACGCTTAACGATACGTCTCTCTGGGTGCTTATCTACATAGCCTTCTCTCGCTAGTCCAGTAAATCTGGATTATCTTGTGTGTATATGTGTGACAAAGGGTTCTGCCCTAGTTGCCTGTTTAACTGCTCTCATGATGCCACAAGTGCTAGCCTCTCTGGATCCTGATATGGGAAAATAACACGCAAATTAAGTATAATGTGATTCTTCACTGATCTAGGCATTATACTTCAGTCGATTTTATCGTATTGGCTATACTTATTAACATCATTTCACCTACAGTGTAAGATGCTGAGCCACTGTACCAAGAGATGCCGAATCATATAGTAAGTGAAGTCTCCCCAAGGTGCCAGAGATGCTAAGTTCAACAGTGCTGGGGATGATGGCACTCTCGTGATTGCTGATGGATGACGATGCCTATTTCTCCTTGTCAATAACTATTTGCTGCCCTTCCAAATCTCGCGTAATTAATTAATTTTCCCATGGCTCGTGTTATCTAAGAGGATTAATCATGTATCACAGTGTCCATATTATTCACAGCGGCGCGTGCTGCTGGTATCGTCTTCCGTCCTCACCGGTCATTTGTTTTTCCCCTTCATAAATTCCCAAAACACCAGGTTTTCTATGAGTTTTGAAAGAAATTATATTCTCAGTTTCGCATTTATCTCCGTTTCCTTTTTAAATCTCATTTTTTTCTTTCCATTCCGACCACTTTTTTTTTTTCCATTCAATGTTTTTTGTTGTAATTTTACTTTCTTACGAGAAAAATTAATTTTTGCGATCTCGTCTGAAGGTCTTCTCTCCATTTTTCCCACTGTCCGCGACGACGCAGGTGCAGAATGAAATTAATTGTTGATAACGTTTGGCTCTGTGTAGGAAACTTTATCGAGTCAGTGGAGTTGACTAAGCTATACACAGAGCGAAACGTTCTTGCAATAGGAAGCCTGCTCGGCAGCTGTGTTTTTCTTCCATTTGCCCCTAAGATGTTGTGAAGAAAGGCTCATTTGAGTTAGGAGAGAGAGAGGAGAGAAAAGATGAGAGAGAGAGAGAGAGAGAGAGAGAGAGAGAGAGAACTAGAGGATCAATAGCAAGGCAGCGAATGGAAAGGGAAAAATGAGAAACAATTGGAGAAAAACTGCGGAAGAATTTAACCCCCAGAAAACAAAGAAACCAGCAAGAGGACAAGATGCAAATACACGAGCAACGGGTAGGTGGTAGGAAGACTATTTGGAAAGCCACACAAGACAAATAATCAAAATATTGCTGGGTTTCAGTCTTTATTATCAGCAGTACCTGTCTGCACCAGCGCGCCGCTACACACCCATACATTACACACCAGATGTGTATATAACAAAAACTGCGACTAGCCAAGGACTCGAACCCCTGCTGCGTGGCCAAAGCAGCATGGGTTCGAATCCATGGCTAGCCGCAGTGTTGTCTGTGATCAATACCACTCGTTCGTGGGCACAATAATATATATATATATATATATATATATATATATTATATATATATATATATATATATTTATATAATTTTATATATGTATATATATATAATATATATATATATATATATATATATATATATATATATATATATATATATTATATATATATATATGTATATATATATATATATATATATATATATATATATATATATATATATATATATATATATATATATATATATATATGTATATATATATATATATATATATATATATATATATATATATATATATATATATATATATATATATATATAAGTATGTGCTGATTTCTACAGTATGTGGCTCCCCACAGTATGGCTCCTCCTGAAAAGGCCTTCTACAGAGTGGCTTCTTCTACAGAGTTGCTCATTCCTGAGTGGCTCCCTTTCACACCTATATGCTAATGACCTTGACCTCGCCCTCGAGACCACCTCGCCCTCGAGACCACCTCACCCTCAACCCCCCCACGCCCCCCACTCACGACCCCCACCGCGCCCCGCGCCCCCCGCCCTCGCGCCGACCCACCCGCCGCTGCACCCTCGCACCCACCCGCGCCTTCTGCTGTGCCTTCTGCAGCGTCGTCCGGATCGCCCCCGCTCCCCGAATTTTTTTTCGATTTTTTTCGATTTTTTTTTGAATTTCATTTTCTTGTGGTCTCCATCTCCTCGGATCAAGTTTTGAGGTTCCCCCTCCCACTTTCACCCCATCCCAAATTTTTTCGAATTTCATTTTCTTGTGCTCTCCTCGGATCAAGTTTTGGATTCCCCCTCCCACTTTCACCCCTATCCCAATTTTTTTCGAATTTCATTTTCTTGTGCTCTCCTCGGATCAAGTTTTTTGGATTCCCCCTCTGGGGGTAAGCATTCAAAATGGACTCCCACTTGCATCCCAAATTTTTTTTCTCGATAATACAAAGACTCCATCTCCTTGGATCAAATTTTTGGGTACCCCTCCTTCCACCCCCCAAATATTCCTGCTCCATCTCCCCGGATCAAGTTTTTCTCGATATCAATAATACAAAGATTTCCCCCACCATCCACTTCTACCCTCTATGCCCAAGTATTTCTCCTCCACTTCTTCGAATCAAGTTTTTTGGATTCCTCCCTCTGGGTATAAGCTTCTCAAAATGGACTCCCACTTGCATCCCAATTTTTTTTTCTCGATAATACAAAGACTCCAATTCCTCGGATCAAATTTTTCTCGAAATCAAAGTCTCCATCTCCTTGGATCAAGTATTTCTCATCCATCTCCTCGGATCGAGTTTTTGGATTCCCCCTCTGGGGGTAAGCATTTCAAATGAACTCCTCCTATGGGGCATGGTACTTTCTCTTACTACAGGTCTAAACATGTGTGACGTCACCCCACCTGTGTTTACTCGGCGGTCAGTGAAGTCACGTGATGACCTCACACATACAAGCTGAATCTTGTCGACTTCCCCCTATGTCAGTGACGTCACATGATGACCCGCACACAGGCTGAATCTTGTCGACTTCCCCCTACACATTTTTCACTCTTAACCCAGGATAACCCAAATAATTTCACATTTTTTTCGTTAATAACACAAAAACAATCCACAATTTCCTTACAAAATATTTCACAAGTCAGACATTTTACTCGCTTTAACTATTTCATCAGAAAAGTCACCACAACACTTATAACCACTTTTTCGATAACTTCACTGGTCACAATTTTACATATTAAACGAAGTTAATCGCACACACACCGCACTTTACTTGAACACCTTCAAAAACATTTTGAATAGTCTCAAACACCATTTGAATACTCCCAAATACACCACTAAAATACTACTAAAAACACACTGAATACAGTCAAAACACCACCAAAATCACCATAAACTAAAAATCAACATAACAGACTAACACCCATTTTCACACAAATCCCCTCAAAATCACTATAACCAAGACGATTACCAATTTCTATGAGAAACACTCACCTCCAACTAAGTATAACATGAGTGCAAAAAAACATGAAAAACAATCCAAAAACACACGAACACTTATAACAGAATCACTTCTTTTTCGGTATCTCTAGTTCGACAACAACGCCCACAACCCACAACACCCACATCCCACAACACCCACAACCCACAATTTTTTCTCGTTTTAATTTAATTTCATCGGGAAAAATCACAACAACAACCCACAATTATAACCACTTTTTCGGCATCTCTAGTTCGACAACAACACCCACAACCCACAACAACCCACTTCCCACAACACCCACAACCCCCCACACCCACAACCCACATAAACCGGCAACCCACAATTTTTTCTCGTTTTAACTAATTTCATCAGAAAAAGTCACAACAACCCACTTATAAAGTCTTTTCGGTATCTCTAGTTCGACAACAACACCCACGACCCACAACACCCACAAACCACATTTTTTTTCCGTTTTAACTAATTTCATCAGAAAAGTCCATCAAAAACCCACAACTTATAACCACTTTTTTGGTATCTCTAGTTCGACTACATTACCCACAACCCTCATCACTTACCAATTTATTCACAATTTATTCGATACAAATTTTTCCCCTTCTTTTTACCTGAATCTTAAATGAATACACATTCCTCCCTAAATTACTAAAATTCTAATAAAATCCTCTCTAAAACCATCTCCTTGTACCCACATAAATTGATATTATACTCACAACAACCTAATCTCCACTACCCAACTACTGCGACATGTTTCAACACCCTCCATTCTTTTCCAATATATCATAACTTTTCAATTCTATAATTTCTTTTTAAAATATTCACACATTACCTTTATTTTCAGTAAAATCCCCCCATATTTCATTTAAATTTCTAATACAATCCTCCCCATACCCTCTACATCTCACCCACATTTCTTCACATCCACTCACCCATCTCCCAACACACCTCTTCTAAACACACACACAAAAACCCACATTTCACATCCACAAATGCATCTCATCACCCATCTCAAATCCACTAAAAACACTGTATCCAAGATATTCACAAAAACTCTATGACCACCTAAAACACACACACACACACACCACCACACACACACACATACACAAACACACACACACCACACACACACACACAACACAAACACACACACACACACACACACACACACAAAGCACCACACACACACACACACACACACACACACACACACACACACACACACACACACCTCACTTTACTTTGAACACCTTCAAAACACTCTCATACATCATTTGAGACCACCTTTTCTCAATATCTCCTAAGAAATATTCTCTCATCCACAACCTTTAATCATCTCACTACAGAACAACCCCAAGATTACTTCGAACACTCTCATAAATCATTTGAATACTCACAGAAACACCTTTGAACATTCAAACAACACTGAAGCACTTCCAAAATATCATTTTGATTACTCCCCAAATAAGATTTATCATCTCTAATTTATCTACACTTACACATTATCATTAACTGAAATTAACAACCATCCACCAATACTACTCCCTCAGTCTCCAGACTTTACAACATTATCACAAAAACTAACTCATACACTTATGACATGAAGACATTTTACCAAAACTAACACAAACACACCCACACACAAACCCCACTTTACTTTGTACAACGCCAAAAACAACATCAGTTACCTTTGATTACTCCAAATCATCATTTGAACACATTCAAAAACATCATCAAAAATCCTTTGAATACTCCCAAAAACCACTGAATACTACCAAAACAGCGTCGAATACTGCCCAAACAACACTAAAAATCACCAGAAACTAAGATCAACACCACCAACTAACACCCATTTTAAAGAAATCCTCTCAAATCACTATAACCAAGACGATCACACTCACCTCAAAACCACTAAGATCGCAGAAAACACACATTTTATAAACATTCACACAAAAAATCACAATCAAACCCAAATCCATACAATTTTCTAATACACTCCTCTCACTACCACCAACACATACCAGCACAGATAGGGATACCTCCCATGACATCACACTCCATCCTGCGTTTACTTGGCGATCAGCGACGTCACACCCCACTTTTACTTCATTTAACTTAACGAGAGGAAGTTACTTGTTTCAACCTGTTATATCTCCAATATCTAAGATCACCACAATCAAGACGTTTACCAAATTCTATAACCCTTCCACTAAGATCACACATTTTTGTACACATTCTCTTAAAACATCTTCATAACGAAGATCACTAAAACTATCTATACTTTTACTAAGATCACCTAACATGTGTGTACAAGATATGTTTTCAGTTGACGGTGATCATGTACTAAGTGTTTGCGTATTAGGTTTGTGTTCAAGTTTTTTCTTTTTTTTGCGTCCACTGAATACTACCAAAACACCGTCAAAATCACCAGAATCTAAGTTCAGCATCACCAGCTAACATCCATTTTATAGAAATTCCCTCAAATCACTATAACCAGAACTCCCTTCCCATGGGCGCAAAAAAAAAAAGAAAAACTTGAACACAAACCTAATACGCAAACACTAGTACATGATCACCATCAACTGAAAAAAATATCTTGTACACACATAAATTTTAAGACAACCACCCTACAACAATCACCCATGTTCATTACCTCAAAAATCACTAATATCACAGAAAACACTCATTTTTTATAAACATTCACACACAAAAAAAATCATATTTGACAATATCTAAGCGCACTCACCTCACTACCACCAACACACGATGTCACACCTCACAGGACCGGCGAGGGCACCTCCAGCGACGTCACACCCCACTTTTACTTCATTTAACTTAACGAGAGGAAGTTACTTGTTTCAACCTGTTATATCTTCAATATCTAAGATCACCACAATCAAGACGTTTACCAAATTCTATAACCCCACCACTAAGATCACACATTTTTTGTACACATTCTCTTAACGCCAGAGGGGCATTCATCTATCATTTTTAATTTCAACTCAAATCCCTCGTCAGTGCTGCTTTCTTCAGCACATCATTATTTCGGCGTTAAGGTTCGTCCCTTGACCTTCTGTCTTCAGGGAGGGGGGCTTGAAAGGGGCCTTGGGGCTGATGAAGGTCTCTTGATCCAAGAAAATGAAGCTACGCATTCCTTGGATAAGACCTGAGCGCTCTATTTCCTAAGCCCTAGGGATTTAGCGCTTGCCTTTTAAAAATTATGATATTTATATAAACACTACTACTACTACCACTAATAATAATAATAATATTGTTGCGAAATTCCCAAACCCAAATTAAATTCAACCATTACTCTAAAATTTCTAAGTGAAATTCGGGTAGAAAAGGGCATTGCTAAAACGTTGCCCGAGTTTTGTGCGATACCACAAGATCTTTACGCGGTCCAGCATAGATTTAGTGGTTCTATGTGTAAGCCTGGCTGGAGGGAAGATTTTCCCGTCTCGTGATTCAGAGGTTCAAGCGGCAGTACTCTTTGCTCTGGATATGCTCGTGTGGATCATCAGTAGTTTGAGATTCGATCCTCAGTGCACTCCTCTAGAGTACCAGTCCTTTTCTGGGGCTTTACCCTGTTATAGAAGGTAACTTAAATCTGGAGGAAGAGACTGGTGTTCCCCTTCTCTTTGCATACGATTAATACAAGGAAAAAGAAAAGAAGCTTATGAGCTTGGGTTTTTTTCAGTGTTTGTGGATGCAGTGTGGAAGTTATGAAAGTACTGATTTTTATGTTGATCCAGCGCTAAATGAAAACAAGTTTGAAGCGTTGGGAAAGTTTTACATGGAAAGGTGTTAAATTGATTAGGCCAGAGAATGGGAACCAAAGAATGATGAAAAAAATAATACTGAATAAGCAAATGTGGAAAGAGCAAAATTTTTTTTTTATTCAAAAAATGTAAGATTAGAATATAAATGTGACGTGTGAACTGGGTAATTGTCAGCGTTCATGTACCTGGAGGCGAGAGGAGAGTAAAAAAGAAATATTCGGGGAGGTATTAAATTTCAATTTTATTTTAATTTTTGGCCAAATGATTGAATAATTCTTAGGCGGACCTTAATATTACAGTGGGAGACACTGTTGAAGAGGTTATAATATTAAAGTTTGGAATGGCAGAGGAAATTAAAAACGGTGGGCCTTTATTTGAATTGTCCTTAGAAAGAAGCTTGCCAATATGCAATACGTTAAAATAAGGCATTGATCAATACTTAGAGTATATTTGGGAAAATAGGGCTTCGGGGGTTAACGCCCCCGCTGCCAGGTCTGTGACCAGGCTTCATGATGGATCAGGGCCCTGACAACCAGGCTGTTTTTCTGGGCCGCACGTAAACCGACTACGAACCACAACCCGGGTGATAAGATACTGACTTCAGGTGCTTGTCCAAAGCCTTTGAAGACAGCCAGGGGTCTGTAGGTAATTCCCCTTATATATGCTGGGAGGCAGTTGAGCAGTCTTGGGCCCTTGGCACTTATTGTGTTGTGCGATACCACAAGATCTTTTCGCGATTCCAGCATAGATTTAGTGTGGTTCTAGTGGTTCAATGTGGCGCCCTGCTTTTCATTGGGAGATGTTGCATCGCCTGCCGAGTCTTTTGCTTTCATAGGGAGTGATTTTTGTGTGCAAATTTGGTACTAATTCCTCTAGGATTTTTCAATGTATATAATCATGTTTCAAAGTAAGATATATGTGAGATGTAAATGAAATACTTAAAATAAGACGTTTGTAATTTTTATATAAGGGAATGAAAGCTTGATTGAATAAACTTTCTGACCTAATTTATTTTTGGGGGGAACTACGATTTTTTTCACAATGAATCATTCTGAATATGAAATTTCATTAATGTTTAAAAAAAAAATCAGCATTCCATTAACTTCATTTCGCTTTATATGGGGGAAATTTTGCCTTGTGGGTTGTTCACTGAAAAGGTGTGACAGGGGCTCGATTCTCCGTCTACTGAACTTGTCTGGAAAAGTTATTCATTTCACGTGTGCATATGACTCACCTGCACAGCAGAAGCCAAGCATCTTGTTCTATGACTATTGAAGTTTCATTAAACTACGTTTCGAACCGTCCTCCATCATTAATTTTGGAAGAACTTTAACGCCGTGTCAGCTTCTTGTCAGAATTCCAAATTTGTTGCACATAGTTTCAGCCAGAGTACTGTGGTTTAATTTTTTTAATAGGAAAATAACTAATAACATTTCACCTTCATTATAAAAAATTTGAATTTGCTTTTTAATATGTTGTGT
>NC_069416.1:38988002-39008739 GCF_026875155.1 Cherax quadricarinatus | reverse complement strand
AGGTGACTGACTACCCGTGTCTTCAACCCAGGTGACTGACTACCCGTGTCTTCAACCAGGTGACTGACTACATGTGTCTTCAACCCAGGTGACTGACTACCCGTGTCTTCAACCCAGGTGACTGACTACCCGTGTCTTCAACCCAGGTGACTGACTACCCGTGTCTTCAACCCAGGTGACTGACTACATCTGTCTTCAACCCAGGTGACTGACTACCCGTGTCTTCAACACAGGTGGCTGACTACCCGTGTCTTCAACACATGTGACTGAGTCCTCACACTTTCTAGTAAGGGATTCACCCTCTATCACGAAGGGTTCACCCTAGGAACGTCCTTACCCTCCTTAGCAAGAAGGTTCACCCTCCCTATTAAGGTTTACCTTCCCAGGGAGGTTCACCCTCCTAGGCAATTTTCACCATCCTTAGATAGGTTCACCCACTTGAACAAGGTCCTCACCCTCTCTGTACTTCGTCTTATCAACACATTTCTCAGCCTCATAAGTATTTGCTCTCCTTCTATACGTCTTCACTATTTCATCTCCCTTCCCAGGCGCTTTGTTCAGTGTTTACCATTCATAATCTTCTTTACGTTGCCTGACGCTTAACGATACGTCTCTCTGGGTGCTTATCTAATAGCCTTCTCCTCGCTAGTCCTGTAAATCTGGATTATCTTGTGTGTATATGTGTGACAAAGGGATTCTGGCCCTATGTTGCCATGTTATACTGGCTCTCATGATGCCACAAGATGCTAGCCTCTCATGGTTCCATGATATGGGAAAAATAACACGCAAATTAAGTATAATGTGATTCTTCACTGATCTAGCATTATACTTCAGTCGATTTTATCGTATTGCTATACGTTATTTAACATCATTTCACTCTACAGTGTAAGATGCTGAAGCCACTGGTACCAAGAGATGCCGGAATCATATTAGTAAGTGAAGTTCTCTCCCAAGGTGCCAGGAGATGCTAGTTCTCACAGTGCCTGGGGATGATGGCACTCGTGATGCTGAGGGATGACGATGCCTCTTTCTCCTTGTCAATAACTATTTGCGTCCCTCTTCCAAATCTCGCGTAATTAATTAATTTTCCCATGGCTCGTGTTATCTAAGAGGATTAATCATTGTGATCACAGCTGTCCATATTATTCACAGCGGCGCGTGCTGCTGGTATCGTCTTCCGTCCTCACCGGTCATTTGTTTTCCCCTTCATAAATTCCCAAAATACCAGGTTTTCTATGAGTTTTGAAAGAAATTATATTCTCAGTTTCGCATTTATCTCCGTTTCCTTTTTTAAATCTCATTTTTTCTTTCCATTCCCGACCACTTATTTTTTCTTTCAATGTTTTTGTTGTAATTTTACTTTCTTACGAGAAAAATTAATTTTGCGATCTCGTCTGAAGGTCTTCTCTCCATTTTCCCACTGTCCGCGACGACGCAGGTGCAGAATGAGAATTAATTGTGATAACGTTTGGCTCTGTGTAGAGCTTTATCGAGTCAGTGGAGTTGACTAAGCTATACACAGAGCGAAACGTTCTTGCAATAGAAGCCTGTTCGGCAGCTGTGTTTTTCTTCCATTGCCACTAAGATGTTGTGAAGAAAGGCTCATTTGAGTTAGGAGAGAGAGAGAGAGAGAGAGAGAGAGAGAGAGAGAGAGAGAGAGAGAGAGAGAGAACTAGAGGATCAATAGGCAAGGCAGCGAAGTGGAAGGAAAAATGAGAAACAATTGGAGAAAAAACTGCGGAAGAATTTAACGCCAGAAAACAAAGAAACCAGCAAGAGGACAAGATGCAAATACACGAGCAACGGGTAGGTGGTAGGAAGACTATTTGGAAAAGCCACACAAGACAAATAATCAAAATATTGCTGTTTCAGTCTTTATTATCAGCAGTACCTGTCTGCACCAGTGCGCCCGCATACACACCCATACATACACACCAGATGTGTATATAACAACACTGCGACTAGCCAAGGACTCGAACCCATGCTGCGTTGGCCAAAGCAGCATGGGTTCGAGTCCATGGCTAGCCGCAGTGTTGTCTGTGATCAATACCACTCGTTCGTGGGCACAATAACATATATATATATATATATATATATATATATATATATATATATATATATATATATATATATATATATATATATGTATATATGTATATATATATATATATATATATATATATATATATATATATATATATATATATATATATATATATATATATATATGTAAAACTGGTCAATTAGCAAGAACTCATTTAAAATTAAGTCCTTTCTAAAATTTTCTCTTATACGTTTAAAGATATATTTTTTTCATTAATGTTAATGTAAAAAATTTTAATTTTGCACCAAAAGAATCTTAGAAAACTTACCTAACCTTATTATAACAAGAACAATTTATTTTAGCCTAACCCAACTAAATATATTTTAGATTTCTTTACAGTAATTTAATACTAAACAAACACAGTGAAATACATTTTTTTCGTTAGGTTCAGAATGATTTTGGCGAAATTATTGCATACACAAATTTTTGCTTGTCCTATATGGCAAGATGAGCGTTGCTATTTAAGCCAAGATAGCAAGTTCTACCTATTCGGCACGACATATATATATATATATATATATATATATATATATATATATATATATATATATATATATATATATATATATATATATATTATGTAGGCCAAGTGTCTATCAACAAAGCCTTTGACGAATGTTAATCATAACTAGTACACAAACACACACACACACACACTCACACACACACACACACACACACACACCACACACACACACACACACACACACACACACACACACACACACACACACACACACACACAAATCCAACTGTTAACGCCAGAGGGGCATTCATCTATCATTTTTAATTTCAACTCAAATCCCTCGTCAGTGCTGCTTTCTTCAGCACATCATTATTTCGGCGTTAAGGTTCGTCCCTTGACCTTCTGTCTTCAGGGAGGGGGGCTTGAAAGGGGCCTTGGGGCTGATGAAGGTCTCTTGATCCAAGAAAATGATGCTACGCATTTCTTGGATAAGACCTGAGCGCTCTATTTCCTAAGCCCTAGGGATTTAGCGCTTGCCTTTAAAATTATGATATTAATATAAACACTACTACTACTACCACTAATAATAATAATAATATTGTTGCGAAATTCCCAAAACCCAAATTAAATTCAACCATTACTCTAAAATTTCTAAGTGAAATTCGGGTAGATAGGGCATTGCTAATCGTGCCGAGTGTTGTGCGATACCACGAAGATTTTTACGCGGTCCAGCATAGATTTAGTGTGGTTCTATGTGTAAGCCTGGCTGGGAGGGAAGATTTTCCCGTCTCGTGATTCAGAGGTTCAAGCCGGCAGTACTCTTTGCTCTGGATATGCTCGTGTGGATCAGTCAGTAGTTTGAGATTCGATCCTCAGTGCACTCCTCTAGAGTACCAGTCTCTTTTTTCTGGGACTTTACGTGTTATAGAAGGTAACTTAATCTGGAGGAAGAGACTGGTGGTTCCCCTTCTCTTGCATACGATTAATACAAGGAAAAAGTAAGAAGCTTATGAGCTTGGGTTGTTTCAGTGTTTGTGGATGCAGTGTGGAAGTTATGAAAGTACTGATTTTTAATGTTGATCCAGCGCTAAATGAAACGAAGTTTGAAGCGTTGGGAAAGTTTTACATGGAAAGGTGTTAAATTGATTAGGCCAGAGAATGGGAACCAAAGAATGATGAATAATAATACTGAATAAGCAAATGTGGAAAGAGCATAATTTTTTTTTATTCGAAAAATGTAAGGATTAGAATATAAATGTGACGTGTGAACTGGGTAATTGTCAGCGTTCATGTACCTGGAGGCGAGAGGAGAGTAAAAAAGAAAATATTCTGGGAGGTATTAAATTCAATTTTAGTTAATTTTTGGCCAAATGATTGAATAATTCTTTAGCGGGACCTTAATATTACAGTGGGAGACACTGTTGAAGAGGTTATAATATTAAAGTTTGGAATGGCAGAGGAAATTATAAACGGTAGGCCTTTATTTGAATTGTCCTTAGAAAGAAGCTTGCCAATATGCAATACGTTTAAATAAGGCATTGATCAATACTTAGAGTATACTTGGATAGGGCTTCGGGGGTTAACGCCCCCGCTGCCAGGTCTGTGACCAGGCTTCATGATGGATCAGGGCCTGATCAACCAGGCTGTTATTCTAGGCTGCACGTAAACCGACGTACGAACCACAACCCGGGTGATCAGATACTGACTTCAGGTGCTTGTCCAAAGCCTTCTTGAAGACAGCCAGGGGTCTGTAGGTAATTCCCCTTATATATGCTGGGAGGCAGTTGAGCAGTCTTGGGCTCTTGGCACTTATTGTGTTGTGCGATACCACGAAGATCTTTACGCGATCCAGCATAGATTTAGTGTGGTTCTATGTGGTTCAATGTGGCGCCCCTGCTTTTCATTGGGGAGATGTTGCATCGCCTGCCGAGTCTTTTGCTTTCATAGGGAGTGATTTTTTTGTGCAAATTTGGTACTAATTCCTCTAGGATTTTTCAAGTGTATGTAATCATGTACAAATGTAAGATATATGTGAGATGTAAGATGAAATACTTAAAATAAGACGTTTGTAATATTATATATAAGGGAATGAAAGCTTGATGAATAAACTTGCTGACCTAATTTATTTTTGGGGGGGAACTACGATTTTTTTCACAATGAATCATTCTGATATATGAAATTTCATTAATGTTAAAAAAAAAATCAGCATTCCATTTAACTTAATTTCGCTTTATATGGGGAATTTAGCCTTGTGGGTTGTTCACTGAAAAGGTTTGACAGGGGCTCGATTCTCCGTCTACTGAACTTGTCTGGAGAGTTATTCAGTGCACGTGTGCATATGACTCACCTGCACAGCAGAAGCCAAGCATCTTGTTCTATGACTATTGAAGTTTCATTAAACTACGTTTCGAATCGTCCTCCATCATTAAGTTTTGGAAGAACTTTAACGCCGTGTTCAGCTTCTTGTCAGAATTCCAAATTTGTTGCACATAGTTTCAGCCAGAGTACTGTGGTTTAATTTTTTTAATAGGAAAATAACTAATAACTATTTCACCTTCATTATAAATGTTAGAATTAGCTTTCTAATATGTTGTGTTATTTTTTCTCCCCTCGATAGCTGTGCTTCCATATATATTGCACTAGTAAATTATTGATATAAATTTATACCATATACTATACATTCATATACATCCATTATTATTGTTATTATTATTATTATTATTATTATTATTATTATTATTATTATTATTATTATTATTATTATTATTATTATTATTATTATTATTTATTGTTTTCTTTATAAACATCACATGACATTCTGATTCAACCTTCCTCTCATTCTTCGAAATTCTTCCCCAGCCCACACACTCCACTCTTATTTCTCACCCTCATCCTCCTCTACTCATCTCCCCTCTCCCTCTTCACTTCTCTCCTCCCGCCTTTACACTTCCTCTCTTCCCTATATTCTCCTGCAACCTTCCAGCAGAGCTTAACACGATGTTAGAACACCTTCACCAGCCAACCCAATCCTATCCCTCACCACGACCAGTATGTCCCACCATCTCCCGGTATTACCCATCCCTATCCCTCACCACGACCATCTCCCGGGATACCGATCCCTCGCCACGACCAGTATGTCCCACCATCTCCCGGGATACCGATCCCTCACCACGACCAGTATGTCCCACCATCTCCCGGGATACCTATCCCTCACCACGACCAGTATGTCCCACCATCTCCCAGGATACCGATCCCTCACCACGACCAGTATGTCCCACCATCTCCCGGGATACCTATCCCTCACCACGACCAGTATGTCCCACCGTCTCCCGGGATACCTATCCCTCACCACACCTAAATCATCCCATCCCCACATTACCCGGGATAGCCTCCGATATTTCTTCTGTTAAATCTCGAAGCCCAACATACAATACTGTCTCTTGACAGTTTCCTAAAACGTTCCATTAATATTTTTTGAAGCTTTGAAACCAGTCTGATATTCACCACGTTAGTGCTGTTATTTTGTTTATTATTAGTATAGTTATTATTTATTATTATACTTATTGTTATAGTTATTTACCGTTATAGTTATTAATAGTTATACTTATTTATTATTTTTATAGTTATTTTAGTTACATTATTATTATCACGATCAATATTATCATCATCATGGTGAAGGTTAAAAATGTAATAAATTACATGAATCCTTTGCAGAGGAAGTTTCGCTCACACAGTGAGTGAAACGTGAATCAATAATGCTCAGCGCGATTGCGAAACGTCTATAAAGATCACGTTATGGGTTAAACGTCAAGAAAATACCGACAAACTGATGAATAAGACACATGTGTAACACCCTGGTATCTTTACTGCCGAAACGTTTCGCCTAGGTAGCAGGCTTCTTCAGTGGAATACCCAAGTACTGCACATGTCTTATCTTTAAGTTCCTTTCCTCTGGACATGGGGTTGAGTCTATGGTTTACGGGACTAATGTTATCTCTGGAGTGACCGCTGACCGGGTGTTCCTGTCTGTTTTACTGTCAACTTCAGCTGGTATGAAGAGATGTATTGAATGCTCTGTCTCTTCTCTGTCTCTTTCTCATTCACTCTGGCTATTATTCTCTCTCTCACTGGTAAATTAAACATGTGTGCACCACCTGGGATTTTTATTTCGTAGACGTTTGTCTTCATCAGCACCTCATAGGGGAGATAAATGGAAGACTGTCGAAGAGTAAGCTATCAGTTCCTCAGCCTCGCAGAACTGTATACAGAAGATACCTTTAATCTGTATCCCATCTACCTCTCATTCGTTTTCTCCCGCTACTGAGTTACACCACGACCACCTCACCACCACCACACCATTTCACCGCCACACTATCACACCACACCACCACACTACCACACCACACCACCTCACCACCACACATCACTACCACCACACTACACCACAACCTCACCATCATCACACTACCACACCACCACCACCACACAACATAAACTCACCACCACAACAACACCACCACACATTACTACCACCACAATACACCACCATCACTACCACCACAACCACCACACTACCACACCACCACCAAACATCACTACCACCACTACACCATGAAACACAGGGTAAACAAACCGATGGAGTATCTCCCAGTGAATATACACCAGAGTTGACTTTATTCCCCCAATTTAGGGATTAAGGCGTAATTGTTGGTTAATTATGATCGGGATTGCTACCTTAATGACACTATTGCATTCGATAATTCTTAAACCTGACTAATGACCGGTTGGAACATCAAGCTATCATACTGTACCCCATGATCAATAAGGGTGTAATACCTGGATGATAATCATGAAAAATGGTTTCCATTAGTGAAAATCGCTAATGCGATTCCATTGGAATCATGACAGCTTGGATTTATTAGAATGGTGATTTTTTTTCAGGCGAATGATAATCCGCGAGTGTGAGTAATAATCGTATGATAATCGCGATGGTTGTTTATAGAATGATAATTCGCTAGACTTTCTTAGAATGATAATAGTAGATTCTCCTAAAATGATACTCGCTAGTAGATTCTCCTAAAATGATACTCGCTAGTAGATTCTCCTATAATGATACTCGCTAGTAGATTCTCCTAAAATGATACTCGCAGTAGATTCTCCTAAATGATACTCGCTAGTAGATTCTCCTAAAATGATACTCGCTAGTAGATTCTCCTAAAATGATACTCGCTAGTAGATTCTCCTATAATGATACTCGCTAGTAGATTCTCCTAAAATGATACTCGCTAGTAGATTCTCCTAAAATGATACTTGCTAGTAGATTCTCCTAAAATGATACTCGCTAGTAGATTCTCCTATAATGATAATCACTAGTAGATTCTCCTGGAATGATAATCGCAGTAGATTCTCCTAGAATGATAATCGCTAGATTCTCCTAAAATGATAATCGCTAGTAGATTCTCCTAAAATGATAATCGCTAGTAGATTCTCCTAAAATGATAATCGCTAGTAGATTCTCCTAAAATGATCGCGAGTATATTCTCTTAGTATGATAATAACGAGTGAAAGTTTATAGAATGATAATTCGTTAGTAGATTCTCCTAGAATGATAATCGTTAGATTCTCCTAGAATGATAATCGTTAGATTCTCCTAGAATGATAATCGTTAGATTCTCCTAGAATGATAATCGTTAGATTCTCCTAGAATGATCGCGAGTATATCTTAGTAAGATAATAGCGAGTAGTAGTTTATAGAATGATAATTCGTTAGTAGATTCTCCTAGAATGATAATCGCAGCTAGCAGTTGGAGTGGTGACAGCGTGAACACCAACTTTCCCCAAGACTAGTTTAGTTTATCTCTGACATAGTGTTATTCTCCTTACTCTTAGAGCCGGGAGCTAGAACTAAATATTTTTTTGCTAGGTCACCCAACAATGGAAGTGCTTTGACGCCAGTGACGGACTCTTGATCCTAGGAAATGATGTTCTCCTTCCTTCCATTGGATTGATGATGATTGCCTTCCGTTGCCCAAGCGCTTTATGAACCTTACCGGTTTAAGGCTCTTATAATAATAATAACAATAATAAAAGCAATAATAATTATATTAACTAATAGCAATAATAATAATTTGCTGATATAATTTGTATTGGTAAATCGTTATATGCGATAGAATGGGACTGAATACTTATTATATATTATTAAATAGCAATAATAATTTGTAATATTAATAGTAATTTTATTTTTTGGATGAAATATCTGGAAATTTATTTTACGTTTGTCAAAGAGTTGTCAATTAAACTTTTTCGGGGGGGGGGGAGGGGGGGGAGGGGGGGAGGGGGGAGGTTTTAAATGCATTTTTTGGGGGGGCCCACATCCATACACATGACGGTAGTGGTGAGAATACTCCGTCTGACTGATTGATGTGGTTCTCCGGTATCGTCCCGGTCCCGGTCTTGTCTAGTTGGTGACCCCGGCATCTCCGTCTGACGGTGTTTACACGTGGTCAGGTCTTCAGTACATCAGGCGGATGAGCAAATTTCCATAGAAATTGTAACGAAACCGAATTCGAGCGGAACTGACATGTTATCAGAGGCTGTTGGCTCTTGTTTGTCGAGATGTAAACGAGTGCCTCTTCTCGTGCGATAGTGTCGCAACAAATTTTATGAGGGCATCAATATCATGACTGGCATCAATATTATGAATGGCATCTGTATTATGTCTGGCTTCAATATCATGAATGGCTTCAATTTCACGAGTGTCATCAGTATCATAACAGGCTTCAATATCAAGAGTGGCATCAATATCATGATTGGCTTCAATTCATGAGTGGTATCAGTACTATGACTGGCTAAAATTTCATAAGTGCTATCAGTATTATAAATGGTTTCGGTTGCATAACTGGCATCACTTCTATGACCTGAATCAATCATCTGTCTCGAGTTAATGAAAATCTATTGGATTTTTAGTATGCATTATTATCCTCAGCTTGTATATAGACATCCTCAAGCTATCTGTATCGATTACTTTTTGAGAGAGAATGAGTGTATACTCGAAGATCAATATGTCAAGAGGAGTTTACCATACTATATTAATACGACAGAGTCACGTCAAGGTCGTATGTACACGAAGAGGAATTATATATATATATATATATATATATATATATATATATATATATATATATATATATATATATATATATATATACATGAGAGAGAGAGAGACTTTACTTTAATCCCTACTCAAGGGATTAAAATACATTCTAAATTGGGGGTTTAGGGCGAAATCCAGCCTTAATGACCGTCGTGTGGTCTACAGGATTTAAACATAATACATACACCACTAGTCTCCTCGGTATTGTTCGCTCTAGTGATCTGTTGCAATGTCAACATTAATTTCCCTGCAGAGATCACTCTGTTGCAGCTCGTTAAAAATTAAATGAAACTAAATTTCTACGAAGAATATTAGTTAGATTTACAAAACTGGCAAAAAATGTCGTGTTATGGCTCTTTTTGCTTCTGAAAGTTGAATCATGTAGAAACAAGCATTGAAATAATTAAATGACCCCTGGAGCAAAATATGCGTAACAACGCAGTGGAGTGGGTTTAGGTCAATGGTACGGAGTGCGACCTGAGGTCTGGGTTTTGATTTGTGGTCATGTTTGCCCCTGGGGTATGAATTTTCACCTTTGGGATGCGTTTTGACTCGTGGTGTAGAATTTAACCCTTGGTGCTGGTTTTAAACCCATTGCACGAATTCTGACCCGTATCACAGGTACAGTCCACACTTTGGCCTAGGGTCAGGATTATGTCCAGCAATCCAACTTTTGACTCGTAACGGCTTGTATTAATGGAGTACACAATACCTATTTTTAAGTAATGAGATTTTCACATTTTCTTTAAATTCATGGCGCAATCGCAATCAACACATTTGCAATGTCCGAAGATTTCATGGCTGGATTGTGTGAAAGTTTTAGGATTAAGACAGTGTCTTAAGCAGCGAAATATTTAAGTTTCTTTGCACATTAATGAAAGTTGCCAACTTCGTGATGTTCAGCACAATGTGGCAGGTCCCCTTTAACCAAAAGTCAATACTCTGGATCAACACTGGAATATCTGCAATTGGGAATACTATTAAACCCTTAATGGACGCTCTCAGTGCACTGACCAAATGGTAGTTGCAATAACATTCTTTTTTTTATGTAGCATGATTTAATCCAACTACCATGAATATATATGTGTGTGGAAAATGTTCGTGTATAAATTAAACGAGTAGTAACGTTCAAACAGCTGAGTCTGCAAGCACAATGGGTAGGAAAGTGATTTTTTTTTTCATAATGCCGGATATCCATTTAAAATTATTACTAGGCAAAGTCGATTATCAAATCTAATTAAAAAACAGTGTTAATATTGCGTAAATATATCAATTACTAGGCATGAAGACATATTTTTATATAATATATTGAGGGAAAGATTTCGTCTGATTTCCAGAAATTTTAATTAAAAAAAAATTACATTTTCTTACCAGTGTCTCTTTGGTTCAGGACTCATAACAGCTCTGTTGTGATGGCGCTAGGCTGGTGGTGGTGGGGTTTGAGTCACTTGTGCTCGAGTCAGTAGTTGTGTGTGGCTCCGCTGACGGATACTGGTCTGCTGTCGGGCATGGGCTCGCAGGCGGATAGGACTCAGCAGCTGAATATGCGTCAGGTGGTGGACGGGAATCAGAGGCCGTGAACGAAGGTGCTGACCCGTCGCAACAAGAAGTGCTTCGTCTCCACTGATCACAGCGACGCCGAGCGCTGCCGTCGCTGCTTTTCTTCAAGATGGATTTCAGTGGTTCTTTTGGGGCCCTTGACGTCTTGCCACTTGGGCTTCCTCTAGCAGGGCTCTGCTGCAGTGGAGACTCCGTTTCTGGTGGACAATTTGGATCATCTGTGTAACCACTTACTTGTATTTGTGGTACGGGACTGTCCGTGTACCTGACAGCAGGAGACATAGGGGCCTCAACATATACTAGTGAGGGACCCTGGGTGGTGAGGACATTCTCTACACATCCATCGCTCGATGTCTGTGGCCTGGCATGATCAGCAAGTCCGCCGGTTGACAGGGCAGGAACGGTCTCTTCCATATACCCTCCAGCGGAGGTCTCCGTCAGGGATGTCTCTGCGAAGTTTCCAAGAAGTGATTGCATGGCGGAGCGCTGCGTGCAAGGTGCTTGAAGGTTGCAAGAGCAACACGGAACGCCCTCAGGAAATGCTGCCGAAGACACCATAGAACTTCCGGCTACTGGTGGGCAGCAATCCAACCTGCCAAATAATAAAAACATTTATGCAATGTAACCTACTGAAAACTCTGGAGTGATATAAATCCAGTCTTTATAATCAAATAAAGAGGAAAAGAGCGACTTTGATACGTTCATGAGATAAAAATGGGATATTATTGAAAACATTTTACTGCACATTCCTGGAAGCACGTGTCCATGAGTACCTGAGAACTGGACTCTCTGGATACACATACCTGGGGACAGACCCAGCTCTCTTATGAGCTTCGTAGGACTTCTTCATGTGGATCAATTGCTCCTGAAGGCAGCGGTACTCCTTAAGGAACTTCTCGAGTTGTGCTGCGTGGTACTCGAAGTGGCAAGGGTCGGCAGAATGGTGCTGGCTACACCCGTTGTTCCCTGCTGCTCCCTCATTCCTGCGCCACAGAAAAACATATCTTAGAGTCTAATTTACCCTAAGGTAAATTATGTCTGTTTAACTTTCCATGTCTGAAATCCATTATCAAATTCCCCTTGCTTCTATCCCTTTAGCCTTTTTTTTAAATATCCATCCACGGACTGGTACTTTTACAGAACAAATATAATGATGTCCTGGGAAAAAAATAGCCATAAAACACGTCACTAAATATGAAAAAAATACCTCACTGATAAAAATGACGAACAGGGAATCCTCGGATATGTGTGTGGGTGTACACATGAAAGCGGTCTGGTTTTCGTGTTCATTAATTTTTCGCTGTTTTATTTTTCACCTGATGTCATATTTGAACATGTTCACAAACAGAAACGGTAAACCAGCTGAGAGAGGTTTTCAGCAAACTTACCGGTTCACTTGACCGCCCGGGCCAGCAAATGTACCGGCGAATATAGAAGATGACCGCCATTTCCATCCAGTGACCAAAGGCTCCACGAAGCGGGTCAGACCCCTTTTTCTCACTTCTCAGGGCGTACAAAATATTCCCCACCGATAATTTTTACACTGTTAGTGCTCGGTTACTGTTGGTGATTTTTAAATTATTAGCCTGACGCTATCGGTAACACAAATATTCAGCCATAACGACGTTTTCCCTTGGAGACCAGCCAGCAGGCGAGCAGACTTGGCTACCAAATGGAGGCTAATAGAGCGCGGGGAGCTCGGGAGAAGTCTTTGAGGCAGCGTGAAGCCAGCACGATTTTTAGCGTTGGGTAAATTGGCTGGGGACCAAGTCGTGCTCGCTCGCCTCACCCGTCAACACAACATGACCCGCAAGTCCCCCAGTGTACCGTATTTTTCCTTTACTCTGACAAGAAATTAGAATAAACGTAAATATTAGGTTCATGTTAACAGGAATAATAAAATAATTGCAATAATAATAATAACTAATAATAATAAAACTGCAAAAACTGGCGATATATCCCAACACAGGTCGCATCTATCGACCATAACATTAACAGAAGAATGGGACACGAAACTACCTTGGCTTTGCTGGTAACTCAAAATCCTGAAATGAAAAAAAAAAAAATCAGCAAACATCCAGGAGGAAGCCAAACAGTAACATAAGATTTCAGATATGTACAGGACACAGAGAGATACCAGTGACAACAGCGATACAACAATACCCGACTCGGATCACCGACACCAGCCAGGAGGGAAACAACTACTGCCTAGGTCTCGACATGGAGCAAATCGGCTACTCCACCTTTACCCTTCCTGGTAAAAGCCTCTTGATCGAAGAACTTGAAACTACCCTCCCAGTTCCTCGTATTAAGCTTCATTGCTTCCTATTTCCCCAAGCGCTGTTGAAAATAATGTCAATAACACTCCTTGTTTATTTGAAGACCACCGTTTTCTTATTGAAAAACTTATGTGCCTCAGAATATACATGTCATTATATACACCTCACAGTACATGCCTCACAGCATACACCTCACTATATACACCTCACGGTATACACCTCACTATACACCTCATTATATACACCTCACTATATACACCTCACGGTGTACACCTCACGGTACACACCTCACAGTACACACCTCACTATATACACCTCACAGCATGTACCCCCACAGCATACACCCCACAGTGTCTGGTAATTATTTCCTGACGAATAAACCAACAAGAGCAACATTTGCAATATCTCTAAAGGTTTCACCTTTAATATGCCCATCCCGGACTCCAGACGAAGAAATAAACACATTTGTATTTGAAATGCTTAACCAAACCAATCAAATTAATTGCGGACGCATCTATATTTAATTATACATTATCTTTATATCATTCATGATTGTTAGGGCGGTAAAAGCGTGTTATATGGAAGATGTATTTGAAAAAAATTGACTGGTAGTGTTTTAAAATCGAGATCTTGTGGTGTTATATGTGTGTGTGTAATTTATATTCATTTGAGAGAATTAGAGAAGCAGACAACAGACTCTATAGTCTACCTGTTGAGACAGACTAATTACAATGAAAAAAACATATATACTGGAGAGTTACACTGCGTGACCAGACTGGTGAAAACCTCTTGCGATCAACGGAATGCAATCGAATCATCGGTAATTACCTAACAAGAGGAAACACACTGCGTTGAAAGCTTAAAGTGCTGGGAATCGATGCAGTCTCTCGCCTGGACTTATTAGAGAACACGGCATCCCGGAAATGTAATTCTTGATGGGATGAAAGCACGTAGGAATAAATACCTGGTGAAGAGTTTGAGATTTCCAACAAGGGGTTAAAAATTTCCAACAAATGATTAAAGATTTTCCAACAAGGGATAAGAGGTTTCCAGCAAGGGATTGGAGGTTTCCTACAAGGAATTGAAAGTTTCCAGCAAGGGATTGGAGGTTTCCAACAAGGGATTGAAGGTTTTCAACAAGGGATCAGAGGTTTCCAACAAGGGATTAGAGGTTTCCAACAAGGAATTAGAGATTTCCAGCAAGGGGTTAGAGGTTTCCAGCAAAGGATTAGAGGTTACCAACTAGGGGTTAATGGTTTCTAACAAGGAGTTAGGAATTCACAACGAGGAGGGGATCGAAGATTACCAGAAAAAGTTAAATTTTCGCAGAAAAGGCTCCCAGCAAGTGCAGATTAGCACTTGTGGTTAACACTGCTCATTTTTGACCAGAATGCTGGAATTTAAAACACACACACACACACACACACACACACACACACACACACACACACACACACAAACACACACACAAAATGATAAAGCTCTTGGAACAGGGAGAGAGTGGCTCTAGTAGCAACAAGCAAAGAGACGGAGCCAGAAGCTGTGATTCGACTCCTGCAACCAAATATAGGTGAGTACGTATAAGTGAGCACACACACACATACACACTATCGACAAGTGCCTTTAAGAGGTGTGTGAGTTTCCCTGTCTCATAATATCATGTTTATTTTTTCCCTGTAATCTGCCTTGTCCATAATTACTGTCACATTTGCTTTGTCTGTTGTCGTAAGGTGAAGTCCAGGATCTTTCCTTAATTCATGGAATAAGATAAAAATCTTTGAAGACAATTGTGTTGCAGAGGTCTGAGCGAAGTTCAGACCTCTGCAACATAATATTTAACCTCCCAGTGTGCAATAAAAATTCCCTTATATATTGAATATAGTCATATAATTTCGAAAATAATAAATATACGGAAAAGTATCGGTATCGGCCGAAAACTGGATGTCAATATTAATATTTCATAAACACGCGGGATAACAGGTATATCTTGCTACTTCTACTTAAACTTTGGTCACACTACACATGCATGTACAAACATACACACACACACATCCCCACTGGGTTTTCTTGTATTTTCTTACTAGTTCTTGTTTTGGTTTATTTCCTTTTATCTCCATGTGGAAGTGGAACAGAATTTTTCCTCTGTAAGCCATGCGTGTCACAAAAAGCGATTAAAATGCAGGGAGCAAGGGGATAGTAACCTCTTCTTCTGTATACATTACTAAATTTAAAAAAAACAGAAAGTTTCGTTTTTTAAGTCTGTCCAGATATGCCTGTCCAGTTATGCCTGTCCAGTTATGCCTGTCCAGTTATGCCTGTCCAGTTATGCCTGTCCAGATATGCCTGTCCAGTTGCCCGTCCAGTTTGCTGTGCTAGGTTCAGTGCCCTCGTCCAGTATCCTACATATGCCTGAACAAGTTTGTCTTCTCAGTTATGACAATCATTCTGTTATCTGTATGAACTGTATGTGTTTGAACGTAGTGTCATAAAAGTTTGCGTGTGTGGTGGTCAGGGCCCTCGCTTAATACACGTACCTAAATGATAACCTGGAAAAAAGTTTGTCCTTTCTTCGGAGTGTATAGCCAGAAGTATGTGTTTAATCTGTATGTCATTATTTATGTACCAGTATTGTAATAAAAGTGTTGTTTCTGGCGTTGCTTTGTTAAATGTTGTGTTTGTGCGTTTTTTATGCTGTTTTGTATGTTTGTTTTGTGTTTTAATGTGGTTGATGTGTGTGTGTGGTGTGTTGTGTGTGTGTGTGTGTGTGTTGTGTGTGTGTGTGTGCGTGTGTGTGTGTGTGTGTGTGTGTGTGTGTGTGTGTGTGTGTGTGGTGTGTGTGTGTGTGTGTGTGGTGTGTGTTGTTGTGTGTGTGTACTTATATATACGTATATGAATAATGATAATTCCTTCTGTGTAATAATTCTGAATACATTGTTTCCCTTTCGTGGTTTCAGTATGGCCAGAAGTAGTGGTTTAATATTATGTCATTATATTACTGTACCCGAGTATCTAGCCAGGGAAACAAGTACGTTATACAAGCTATTACCTAAAAGACGTTTCGCTCTGTTTAAAATGCTTTGCTTTAGATCGAAACGTTGCCACTATTTATGCTTGTTTTACATACTAGAATCTTTAAAGACTTCATTGTTTTAAAATATGACGAATATAAGACAATCTCGTGACATGAGACAGTTTTATTTCTCTATGAAGTTAGAAATAAATTAGAAATAAATTATCTGTAATATCAGCGTTAGATTTAGAATCATGATTGTTGTCGTTTAAATTAAATCTATATATTTTCAAATTCACAATCAAATCAGGATTACACATACTATCAAAGCTGTGCAATTCCACTTATGTAACGTTATGTGCTCTCTCTCTCTCATTTTCTCTCGAACACACACACACACAGGGGTCAGTCCTAGGACCAGTGCTGTTTCTGGTATTTGTGAACGACATGACGGAAGGAATAGACTCCGAGGTGTCCCTGTTTGCAGATGACGTTAAGTTGATGAGAAGAATTCATTCGATCGAAGACCAGGCAGAACTTCAAAGGGATCTGGACAGGCTGCAGGCCTGGTCCAGCAATGAGGTGTTTCCTACCCGTATGTAGCTGTGACTTCTTATTGGACTTGAAGGCCATGTGTTCTTCCCTATGAGCTGAGTTTTCTCTCATCTGCTTACCTGTGTTTGGAGATTACCTGTCACCTGCTTACCTGTGTTTGGAGATTACCTGTCACCTGCTTACCTGTGTTTGGAGATTACCTGTCACCTGCTTACCTGTGTTTGGAGATTACCTGTCACCTGCTTACCTGTGTTTGGAGATTACCTGTCACCTGCTTACCTGTGTTTGGAGATTACCTGCCACCTGCTTACTTGCATGTGGATGTGGTGAACTGTAGGTATTGGAAGTCGGCGAGTTCTTATCTGTTTGCACCTGTTACCTGTTGCTTGTCTTGTCGATAGTGACTCATCTCCTCTATGTGGAGGTTACCTGTCACCTGCTGACTTATGATTCAACATCAAATGTCATCTGATCACGTGGGTGTGATTGTCATACTGCAGTTACCTGGGGTATTAAGTGTTGGTAATTAAATTACTGAACGGGTGGGGGTTGAATCCAAGGCAAGAGAGTTCTATAATTCACAAGCTAGCACGTTAATCACTCGTGTTAACTGTCAAGATGTGATCTTACCTGTGTGAGGCGCTGAGCTGACACAGCGCCTGTGGGTGGTGAGCGTCCAGCATGGGCGGGGTGGCCAAGCACTGGTGCGCACTCACAGGCAAGTGGGCATTGGCGTAGGCATTGGAAGCAGCTTGACTGAGGGCAAGGTTGAGAGCGCTGGACGACCTGCTGTCAAGGAAACGAGAGGAGTTGTTAGACCTTCAGTGTGGCAACACTCCCACCTGGCAACACCACCAGTTACCAGTGAATCACAAACTGTGAGATGAGCAAGTCGCTCCAAGAGTCTGTCTACAATGACTCATAATGACTTCATTCCTGGCCGCTTAGCTACTGTTCATCACTAGTAAAATACACCAAGAAGCATGCAAAATAAGACATACTCATACTGTTTCCAGGAAGAATAATTCATAACTATTACTATTATTATTTAAATTATTATTATTATTATTATTATTATTATTATTATTATTATTATTATCATTATTATTATTATTATTATTATTATTAGTAGTAGTAGTAGTAGTAGTAGCAGTAGTAGTAGTAACAGTAGTAGTATTAGGAGTAACAGTAATAGTAGTAGCAGTAGTAGCAGTAGTAGTAAGTAATATCAGTAGCAGCAGTAGTAGTAGCAGCAGTAGACTATTAGTGGCAAGCAATATTGCTAGTACCAGCATCAATTACTTTGAGAGATGGTGTGCTGGTGTGCAGCAATAATGAATTACTCTGGGGGGATGTTACTCTAGAGTGTAATTTGAATTACTTTGCTGAAATGTCTATGTGATGAGTAACTGTGAAAGTAATGTTAAATATACTTCATATTAAATTCTGTAATACATTTGTTAGTATAATTTTGCTTCATTTATATTTGCAAATAATAATTATTTAACATTAACAAGGCTGCATAATCCTACGGGTTTAGCGCTTCCCCTTGATTATAATAATAATAATATTAATAATAACATTAACACGAGTATTTGTTTGTGTTAATTTATGTTTTGCAGTTTGATTTAAAATATTTTTATTTAATAAATCTAATATATCTAATGATATTTGTAGGTGATAATGTATTAATGTATAATGAACAGTGCTTATTGGATCACTGTATAATGGTTCACTGCATAATGGATCGCTGTATAATGCAACACATTAGTGTATCTCTGTACAGTGTCACTGTGCAATAACACTGCATAACGCATCATTGCATAATGCACATAGAAGGTCGATGCAATAATTTGCCCACTTCACGCTAAACAAACCTTGGCAGATGTCCGAGTTCTCACAAGAACACAGAGAAGTACTCACAGCACAGGTGAACTCCTGGGAATACCTAGCAGCGCTCTCAAGAGCAGGGAAAGGCACCACACACACACACACACACACACACACACACACACACACACACACACACACACACACACACACACACACACACACACACACACCACACACACACACACACACACGACAGCACACATACAACACAGCACAAGACACACACACTCACACACAACTACAGCACACACACACACACACACACACACCATCACACACACACACATAATCACACGCACACACACCACATCACAACTACACACACACACAACACCACACACGCACACACACACACACACACACACATAACACACAACACACACCACACACGCACAACACACACACACCGTATGTGCGCATATGCATGTATGTACTAGGAACATATGTGTAATGATAAATATAGACACATGTGCCAAACACTTGTGGTATCTTTACTGAGGAAACAGTTTCGCCACACAGTGGTCTTCACATTCCTATACAAGAAGAATCGGTAATAGAATCCAGAGGAATTTAGGTAATTTCCACTGTGTGGCGAAACGTTTCCTCAATAAAGATACCCAAGTGTTGCACATGTGTATAATTTATCAACTACCTAGAGTCTACCTGGAGGGTATTCAGGGGAACAACGCCCCCGCGACCCGGTCCACGACCAGGCCTCCCGGTGGATCAGGGTCTGATCAACCAGGCTGTTACTGCTGGCCGCACGTGGTTCAACGTACGAACCACAGCCCGGCTGATCAGGCACCGACTGAACCGACCGACTAAACCATTTTTGTGTGTAAATTGCACGCCATAACTCAAGCAAGTCAGGCGGAGCGTCTTCCTTCACTGGACAGCTTAAGACAGGAGACACTCGGGTAATTAGAACCTTTTAGGAATATCTAGAAATACAGGTGAATGAATGCAATTGTAAATACCTTTGATATATAACCAAGACTTTAGATATAGATTTAGAATAGAGAGCAGGGTAGATAAGTATATCTACCCTGCTCTCTATTCTGGGATATTCAGGGATATTCTGGGATGTTCTGGGATATTCTGGGATAAGGATATTCTGGGATATTCTGGGATAAGGATGAATAATATTCAGGATATTGTGTGATGAAGAATATTCAGGATATTGTGTGATATCAAGAATATCGAGGATTATTCATGATTTGTAGTAACAGGAAATATTTCTGATTTGTGTTGACAGTATTCAGAAGATTTTGTGATATGGAATTTCCAGGAGAATTTCTACGAGGAATATTCTACATATTTTCTGTGTATTTCGAGAATACTCTCAGATTTACAACAGTATAAGGTGACAGCAAAGGCACATATGGGTTCATATGTTATTACAAAGTTCTCCACAAAACCTAAGTGCTGGTGGATAAGCCACCCAGTGCACGTGATTTCATAACTGCACCAGACTAGTGATGTTGATCTGATGCTACTTAAGGCTGACTACCACTTGTCAATATTATTGTGTAATTTGCTTTCTGTAAGACTTGATGGGTTCCCATATCCCTTACTTGGGGGTGACGCGGCAGGGTGTGTATGTCTGGCTCCTAGCCCTCTCTCTGTCTCTGTCTCTCTTTCTCTCTCTCTCTATCTCTATCTATCTGTCTATCTATCTATCTATCTATCTATCTATCTATCTATCTATCTATCTGTC
>NC_069416.1:38975502-38980502 GCF_026875155.1 Cherax quadricarinatus | reverse complement strand
ACAAGAGATTCATTAAGCCTGCTTGCATCCTCTTCACAACTCGCCAAAAGGATTTTAATCCCTAAAATAGGGATTAAAGTAAATTCTCAGCAAACACACACACACACACACACACACACACACACACACACACACACACACACACACACACAACACACGCGACCAGTGAAGAGACCAGTCCAGTAGCTGTGAATCGACTCCTGCAATCACACACATACACACACACGCAAACACACACACACACACACACACACACACACACACACACACACACACACACACACACACACACACACACACACACACACACACACACACACACATACACACACACACACACACACATTCTCTCCGCAGATGGGTTTAACGCTTCATATAAAACCAAAAATCTGGAAGGGCTTACACATTTTTCTCCTTACCTTTTTGTTCTATTCCATTCCCTTGTCTTTTCCTTTCTTTCTCTTCCCTTCCTCCCTTTATCATTCTGCTTCTCCCTCTCTCCCATTCATTTAGCGCTCTGCAACTACATCTCTCGAGTAAGTAGATAATGTTCTTTAGCTTTGTCAGCTTATTAAACACACCGAGGTTTTCTAGGGGCTGAAAATCACATTTCACTTCAAACAGGATATCAGAGTCACTGATACTGTGTAAGACCTCGTTTTCTATTCAAATTTATCTCTCCATCTTATGCCCGTCTCTCTCTCTCTCTCTCTCTCTCTCTCTCTCTCTCTCTCTCTCTCTCTCTCTCTCTCTCTCTCTCTCTCTCTCTCTCTCTCTCTCTCTCTCTCTCTCTCTCTCTCTCTTCTCTCTCTCTCTCTCTCTCTCCTGTATTACGAAGTCTAATTCAAACCTTTAAGATAAGGGAGAAATTGGATGAATCCAAATAAGAAAAGTTCAGGTACGCAGAGGAAGATACAATAATAGTAAGTAACAGTAGGTATGTTACGGGACGTGTGTGAAACCTCTTCTCCCACATACTCTCGCCATGGGCGGATCCGATCCCTTGGTTTAGAAAGACATGTGAGCAAACACTAGGACATACTAGAAAACTTTTCGGTCCAGGGACCTTGATCAAGCTCCCAGGACCGAAACGTTTTCTAATAAATATGTCCCGGTGTTTACTCACGGGTCTTTCGAAACGAATTTGTCGGTATCTATTACCGAGGTTTATACCATCCGATCCCGTGGCAAACCAGTCCTAAAACTCCCAGGCCAGTGCTGTAACTACCGTACCTCTGATACACTGGTTAGAGCAGTGAACAACAGTGTTACACAACACTGGAACAAATTGCCTTTTGTTCTAATGAAGCTCAGTGCAATACACATCTGAGGCGAAACGTCTTCATGGAAAAACACTCTGGTGTTGCACATGTGTTTAATTCCTCATCTTGAGGGTATTATATACCAGTATTGCAACAATGCAATAAATATACGTTTATAATTTTTAGAGGGGTGGACCGGTAAGCCAGCGGAAGGCCTCGGTCATATGACTAAAAGCTCCAGCTGCGGGTCATCATGTGACTAACACCTTCGTGAGGAAACACTTGTCCTATTTCCTGAATTCTATTGTTTTTTGAGAAGCGATAAATCCCGTGGTGGAGGCTTTATCCTCCATCCACTAAAAATGCCCAACTCTGACACTCAGGTTTTGTTCCATCAGGCTGTTGGTGACGGCTAAATATTTAGAGAAAAACGACTATAATTATATGAAGAATTAAAAGCAATCCTACAATTTTTTTGTATACATTCTTCCTCTCTATAGTTATTTATATATTATGTGTAAAGCGCTGATACGTGTGGGTTACTCAGTGTAATCCACATGGAATGAAGAGTGAGTGGGAAGAGAACCTTCTGCTTTTCTATCTTAGCAGATTTCCTAGGTATGACTAGAGATATGATGGTATCAGTGTTCCACCTGTGCTGAAGTATAAATAGGCACAATACCGTGGCTGTAACAATACACAAATAACCCGAATATAGGAGAACGAAACTTTATGACGATGTTTCGGTTTGACCTGGACCATTAACCACATAATGATCTAAGTCAGACCGATACTCCGTCATAAGTTTCATTCTCCTATGTGCGGGTTACTGGTGTATTCCACATGTGCTCTTTTCCCACTCTCTCTCTCTAACTTTAACCTCCTCCTTCGCTCCCTCTTTCAATCCCTTCGTACCATCTTTCCTTCCCTCTTCTCCTTTGCTGTCCTCTTCCTACCCCCACCTCTCCCTCCTCTACCTCCACTTGGAAATATATTTCAGTCGAGGCAGTCGAGCCCGGAGGAACAATACTCACCAAGGGCCCATTCAGCAATTCAATTTTTTGCTATCTTTGGCAAAGAACTTTTTTGCATGAAGAACTCAGTTATTTACGTAATTGCTAGTTATTCTTGAATATTTGTTTTATTAATTTTATTTTGATTACATTTTACAGAAAATAAAGAACAGTTATCATGCAGGTGCAGAGATAAATACTGGACGAAAACGCAAATATGGGCCTTAGTTAATACCAGAAGGGAAATCAAACTTTTAAGATCGGAAGAACTTACACTTAATCGGTGTGTCGTCGAGTATTGACAACAAAAGCTTCTGCCATGAAGCGAGAAGTGAATTACGATCTTAGTTAAAAAAAAAAAATGATTATGTGGCCTATATACCTTTTTGTGAGAGATATACAAGGGGACTTACTTGCACTCTGCGTGTCCGTGGGAGTTGAGGATTGCCTGAGCCAGTGGATGAATGCTCTCCTGTACGACAGAGTCGTGAGCTACGGCCCCGCCGCCCCGACGCCCTGCGTCGCTGTACGTCCTCCTGCAGGGATGAAGACTTCGTGTTCTGTGATAATATATCTTTTTTTCCTGTAGAGGTAAGCACAGTGAGAAGTTTGGCTCTGAATCTACGTCTCGTGGCGGTACAAACGGAGAACGCAGGATGTTTATACAGGCAGGTGGGTACTTCTCAGATCATTTACACGAAAGATGTGTATCTCTCTGTCTGTTTCTCTCTCTGTCTCTCTCTTTCCATCTGTCTCTCTCACTCTGTAGTTTCTATATATATATATATATATATATATATATATATATATATATATTATATATATATATATAAAGAGAGAGAGAGAGAGAGAGAGAGAGAGAGAGAGAGAATTGAGAAAATATTATGTCTTTTTCCCACATCATGTTGGTATGACCATACCGTTCACTTTCACAAAGTTAACATTCATACCTGTTTCAATGCTGCAAATATTTTTCAATGTTTGTTTAAGGGATAAATTACAACCTTAATGACTCACGAACATTCAGATGAGAGGTGCAATAAAAAATTGTTCAAGCTACGTTAATTGATTAGTTTATTTTATTTATAGCTAATTGACTGCACGAGTGTCAGTATACTGTGTTTCACCTCTGCACCATCATTCAAGAATATTTTATTTCCTAAAATAGGGATTAAAGCAAACTCTCACTGTATTTACTTTGCGAGATATACACCTCTTTGTGCACATTTATTGAGAGATGCAGACTTCGTCGTGTATAAATCCTGCTGCGTGACAACATACTATAAAAAGTTTTCAAAATATAGTGTTTTAAATTAAACTGTACACGTTATTCATGTCTAAAACAAAAAGCAAAATGAAGTATATACATTTCTCTTGGAGCACGCCATTTGTTGCGGCTAGGTAGACAGCTAACGCAAAAGACATTTATATAATGCCAGCAGCATCGAACTCTGAGGCGAGATACAAATCGCTGGAGATAAAACTGGGCTGTACACACGAGGTAAAATGTCGTAATCTTAACATATTGTGGACGTATTTTCTGGCAGCAAACAGGGACGCTCTGCACACTGCTAGGCGCTGAAATATGTATTGACCTTCTCTCCCCTCTTGAGCCTCCTGGCTGATGCACGTCTCTAGATGCCTACCCTCTATACCTTTCCCTCCACTTCCCCTCCCGTCTTTCTTAGTACCTTTCCTCGGCACCTCTCTTCAGTTCATCCCATTAGCATATCTCTTCAGCACATCTTTTCAAAGCCTACCCTCGGCACTGCCCTCAACAACACCTACCTTCGCCAACTCCTCAACTTTCCTTTCACAGCTGGGATACGGACTACAGTCACTGGCGCAGACAGGACAGAGCAGTGCTTATGTGAAACTTTCCTATTAAAAGCCCGGTAGCTCAGTGCTAAAGTGCCATGGTTCGATCCCTCTGTCAACCTAAATTGTTTATATATATATATATACATATATATATATATATATATATATACATACATTATATAATATATATATATATATATTTTATATATATTATATATATATATATATATATATAATATAATATAATATATATATATATATAATATATACATAATATATATTATATATATATATATATATATATATATATATATATATATATATATATATATATATATATATATATATATATATATATATATATATGATATATATATATATATATATAAGTCGTGCCGAATATGTAAAACTGGTCAATTAGCAAGAACTCATTTAAAATTAAGTCCTTTCTAAAAATTTTCTCTTATACGTTTAAAGATATTATTTTTCATTAATGTTAAAGTAAAAAATTTTAATTTTGCACCAAAAGAATCTTAGAAAACTTACCTAACCTTATCATAAAGAGCAATTTATTTTAGCCTTAACCCAACTAAATATTTTTTAAATACGTTTACAATAATTTAGTACTAAAAAAAACACAATCAAATATATTTTTTCGTTAGGTTCAAATGATTTTGGCGAAATTATTGTATACACAAATTTTCACTTTTCCTATTTGGCAAGATGAGTGTTGCTATTTAAGCCAAGTTCGCAAGTTCTGCCTTTTCGGCACGCATATTCTATTATATATATATATATATATATATATATATATATATATATATATATATATATATATATATATATTATATATATATATATATATATAATATATATACATATATATATATACATATTTTATATA
>NC_069416.1:38930502-38970502 GCF_026875155.1 Cherax quadricarinatus | reverse complement strand
CGAGACATTTAAAGCTTTACTCAGGAAATAACAATAACGCGATTGCCAATAAACGATGAAAAGGGCCGGAAGTTTTAAAACTCACTTGCCATGGGTTCAAGCCCCACCAGTTTCCCGTTTTTTTATTGAAAGCTCATCTTGCAACTTGTGGTTTTATCTCCATACTGATTGACAATACACTGCTTCACCCAAGTTGCACGGGCATCAAATTATTAAGGCACTGATATGAATGTTAAATAAGGTGGGACTAAGGATACCTTGCTGGGAGATGCCTTATTCAGAGTCTTCTTGTTGGAGGGAAGGGAGGGGGTAGCCTTTGATCCAGCGGAGAAGCCATCCACCTTTATTCATTCTGTCGAGATCCCTTGGGATAACATGACGGTTAGCGGTATCAAAGGAAGCCTTCAGATCAAGGAAGGTGGCGCAGAAGCTGTCAGCGTGCTGGGTTAAGGGAAGCAGTCATGCAACGATGCACACTCCTTCCATGCATAAAGTCGTATAACTGGGGATACGTAAATTTTTCTTAATTCTATGCTTAAATATTATTAGAGTAATAATACAACTCTACATCCAGCTTTAGGTCACACATCGTTGCACTTCCATGTAGAAAAGGTTGGACATCGATCACTCAATACTTTTTTTTATACAAGTAGCCAGTGAGACCAGTGGGAATTGAAAAATCTGCTGGTCATAGTCTAGGATGACTACAGTTACATATTTCATGTCGAACGGATTATGTAAGGAATTCGCTGGCACTAGAGTGTATTATCTAGTTCACATTCAGGGAAAAATGTGCCACTTTTATAATCCATAATAAACACACACCCGACACGTTTCTCTCTCTACTACTACCCTGATTAGCAATAAATTTTGTCTTTGCCAAGTGGAATATTATTAAAAGTGGGATACTGAGAGCCAAAACACTGACAAACTCATTCGCATTGTGTAATGGATGAGGGTGTGTGAGAGTTGTTCAGTCTCGTACCATTCTCTCTGACCCTCCACACCCGGCTAAGCGGGAAATGAGAGTCAAGGACAGTGACAAAGGATTCCTGATATGATTATCTAAGCTTTGTCAAACACTGCCTGGGCAAGGGCCTCCCTTCGCAAGGGCAGTTTTAGGGAGCTTTAGCATTGCCCTTGAGGGTTAAGCTCCTTATTACTAAGAGAGAGAGAGAGAGGGATAGAGAGAGCATAAATGAGTGGTTGTCTTACAAGGATTATATATGCCATTTCGCTTGCGAACTGAACATAAGAAAATGCATTCTAAAAATCGCACCCGACTCCCCAGGAAGGTAAAGAATGACACCCAGCACCCCTGGAAATGACACCCAGTACTCCAGTGAGAGTAGATGAGCTCCCAGCAACCCCAATAAGAGCAAGCACAGCTCTCAACATTTCATGAACTGAATGAAGAGAACCTAACTCCCCAGAAAGGGCACGGGGTTCTTTCTAAGTCCCCGTGGAAGTGCAAGAATTTCTTACAGTACTATGGAGTTACACGAAGAGCCCCAGTGCCTCCTAGAACCACAGAAAGTGTCGGAAAAGGGCTCAGCTCGCCAGGAAATGATGCAAAATTGCACAGCACCTCAGGAAGGACAGAAACACTTAACATCCCAGAAAGAACTGAACCCAGCAGACCAGATAGGACAGGAGTACTCAACACCAGCAGGACGGACAAGAGGACCCAGCACTCCAGGAAGAGCAGGAGGACCCAGCGCCCCAGGAAGAGCAGGAGGACCCAGCACCCCAGGAAGAGCAGGAGGACCCAGCACCCCAGGAAGAGCAGGAGGACCCAGCACCCCAGAAAGAGCAGGAGGACCTAGCGCTCCAGGAAGAGCAGGAGGACCCAGCACCCCAGGAAGAGCAAGAGGACCCATCACCCCAGGAAGAGCAGGAGGACCCATCACCCCAGGAAGAGCAGGAGGACCCAGCACCCCAGGAAGAGCAGGAGGACCCAGCGCCCCAGGAAGAGCAGGAGGACCCAGCACCCCAGGAAGAGCAGGAGGACCCAGCGCCCCAGGAAGAGCAGGAGGACCCAGCACCCCAGGAAGAGCAGGAGGGACCCAGACCCCAGGAGAGCAGGAGGACCAGCGCCCCGGAAGGCAGGAGGACCCAGCACCCCAGGAAGAGCAGGAGGATCCACAGGCCCCAGGAAGAGCAGGAGGACCCAGCACTCCAGAAAGAGCAGGAGGACCCAGCACCCCAGGAAGAGCAGGAGGACCCAGCACCCCAGGAAGAGCAGGAGGACCCAGCACCCCAGGAAGAACAGGAAGAGCAGGAGGGCCCATCACCCCAGGAAGAGCAGGAGGATCCATCACCCCAGGAAGAGCAGGAGGACTCAGCACCCCAGGAAGGCCAGGAGGACCCAGCACCCCAGGAAGAGCAGGAGGACTCATAACCCCAGGAAGGGCAGGAAGACCCAGCACCCTAGGAAAGTCAAGAGGACCCAGCACCCCGGGAAGGGCAGCATGAGGATAAAGGGAAGGCATGAAAATATCGTCGGAGATGTTAATCGACTGGCAGCGGTCAGTGGAAAGAGAGGGAGAGAGGAGGCGAGAGAGAGAGTGGAGAGAGATGAGAGAGAGAGGAGAGAGAGGAGAGGAGAGAGGAGAGAGGAGTAGAGAGAGAGAGGAGAGAGAGGAGAGGAGAGAGAGAGAGAGAGAGAGAGAGAGAGAGAGAGGCTAAAACTTACGAGAGAGGACAGCAAGAGATTGCGAGAAAGACAGAAAGCAATACTCTCCAGATCTATTTCCAGAGTGCAGAGGGAGCGGAGAGGCGATAAGAGGGAGTAGCCGACAGACTGGGGTGAGCAAGGAAGAGCGACAAGGGAGATGTAAGACTACAAATGGAGTGTTTGATAGCGAGGTGGGGAAAGCGTTGAGGTGTAGTCGAGAAGCAGAGCAGGAGGCGTGTGTCGGGATTGGAAGAGGGCAGATTGCCTGCAGGATACGAGGAAGTGGTGCCGAGGAAGTGGTAGCAGCAGCAGCAGGTGGTGGCAGTCATGTGGTACACGGGAAGTGGTGGTAACGTCCCCACGGAAACTTGCAGCACGTTCGAGTGTCAGTAAGTGGGTGCAGTCAACACTCTGAAACTATACACAGAAGGCTAGTGGGTATCAGCTGTGAGGGCAACAGGTAATAGCTGTAGCCACACCACTTCACCAAGTATGGTATAACCTGTCGGTTTCCATATAAACCGCCAATAAAAGGCAGCCGCAACGCCAATAAAGACATAAACGAGATCAAAAGATTTCAGGTATTTTAGGCAGCATGTAATAGTTGTAGTCACACCACTTGGCTCGATACGGGTATAACCTGTTAGTTGCCCTATAAACCGCCAACAAAAGGCAGCAGCAATACCACTAAAGACACAAACGAGACCAAGAGATTCCAGGTGTGTGTGGGCAGCAGGTAATAGTTGCAGCAGCCACCCCACTCAGCATTCAGACAGCAAGGGTTGGCAGGAATTATGGGAAGCGAGGTGACTGCTCAGGAGGTGGGACGGAATCGAGGTTGTATATTCTCGGTGTGGAAAGGTTAATGGTGGAGGGGAGACGATAGAGACAAGGGCCGCAGAGAAGAGCAACACAAGCACGATGGTAGAATCATCTTGACACTCTAAGACAGAACATTATGCAATACAACAAGCCAGAAGCAAGAAGCAAGAAAAGACAATGACCTACAATTTGTAACTTAGAACAATATGTAAGCAGCAAAATAGACTTTCATACAAGCATAGATATTTATTATTATTATTATTATTATTATTTTATTATTATTATTATTATTTTTTTTTTTTTTTTTTTTTGTTAGTATTTATTTATTATTATTATTATTATTATTATTATTTTATTATTATTATTATTATTATTATTTTTATTATTAAACACTAAACCAGTAGGGTTCATACAGCTTCTGCATAATGTGAGGTAATCAAGCTTGGTTCAAGAAAGAGAAGTGCAGCTCCATTCCTTGGATCAAAAGTTCTTGAACATTATCGAACCACCGTCCTAGAAAACACATGCAACCACACAGATAGAATGTATCGTTCTCAACTGTATTATTTAAAGATGTAAGTCATTAAGGAAACCCAAAATATTTTGCCAATAACGTTCAACATTATTATCAATTATTGCTAATAATATCAGAGTTTTAACGATTAGTAAAGACAAATAAATGCTAAGAGTTGCATTACTATGTCTAGAACAATTCACATTTAAATCACAGTACCATGGCTGGAACAATTCACAACTAATCCACAATATTATGGCTGGAAGAATTCACAACTAATCCACAATATTATGGCTGGAACAATTCACAACTAACCCACAATACCATGACTGGAACAATTCGCAACTAACCCACAGTACCATGGCTGGAACAATTCACAACTAATCCACAATATTATGGCTGGAACAATTCCCCAAAATAAATCCACAATATATGGCTGGAACAATTCAAAATAACCCCCCAAAACCTGCTGGAAACAATTCCAACTAACCCCCATACCATGGCTGGAACAATTCACAACTAAAACCACAATAATGGGGAACAATTCAAACTAACCCCCAAAAACCCTGGGGTGGAAAATTCCAAAATAACCACTCATGGCTGGAACAATTCACAAACTAAACCCCCAATACCCTGATGGAACAATTCGCAACTAACCCACATTCCATGGCTGGAAAATTCACTATAACCACAATACCATGGCTGGAAAAAAATTCACAACTAACCCCCAATACCATGGGTGGAAAATTTTAAATAACCCACAAAACCTGGCTGGAACAATTCCCAATAACCCCCAAAACTTTGGGTGGAACCAATTCACAAATAAACCCCCAATACCATGGCTGGAACAATTCAAACTAACCCACAAAACCGGCTGGAAAAGTTCAAACTAAACCCACAAACCTGTGGAACATTCGCAACTAACCCACAATACCATGGCTGGAACAAATCACAACTAACCCACAATACCATGGCTGGAACAATTCACAACTAACCCACAATACCATGGCTGGAACAGTTCACAACTAACCCACAATACCATGGCTGGAACAGTTCGCAAACTAACACCCACAATACCATGGCTGGAACAATTCACAACTAACCCACAATACCATAGCTGGAACAGCTCGCAACGAACCCACAATACCATGGCTGGAACAGTTCACAACTAACCCACAATACCATGGCTGGAACAGTTCGCAAACTAACCCACAATACCATGGCTGGAACAGTTCGCAACTAACCCACAATACCATGGCTGGAACCGTTCACAACTAACCCACAATACCATGGCTGGAACAGTTCACAACTAACCCACAATACCATGGCTGGAACAGTTCGCAACTAACCCACAATACCATGGCTGGAACAGTTCACAACTAACCCACAATACCATGGCTGGAACAGTTCACAACTAACCCACAATACCATGGCTGGAACATTTCACAACTAACCCACAATACCATGGCTGGAACAGCTCACAACTAACCCACAATACCATGGCTGGAACAGTTCACAACTAACCCACAATACCATGGCTGGAACAGTTCACAACTAACCCACAATACCATGGCTGGAACAGTTCACAACTAACCCACAATACCATGGCTGGAACAGCTCACAACTAACCCACAATACCATGGCTGGAACTGTTCACAACTAACCCACAATACCATGGCTGGAACAGTTCACAACTAACCCACAATACCATGGCTGGAACAGTTCGCAACTAACCCACAATACCATGGCTGGAACAGTTCACAACTAACCCACAATACCATGGCTGGAACAGTTCACAACTAACCCACAATACCATGGCTGGAACAGCTCACAACTAACCCACAATACCATGGCTGGAACAGTTCACAACTAACCCACAATACCATGGCTGGAACAGTTCACAACTAACCCACAATACCATGGCTGGAACAGTTCACAACTAACCCACAATACCATGGCTGGAACAGTTCACAACTAACCCACAATACCATGGCTGGAACAGTTCACAACTAACCCACAATACCATGGCTGGAACAGTTCACAACTAACCCACAATGCCATGGCTGGAACAGTTCACAACTAACCCACAATCTGGAGATAAAATTTAAACCACATTTCTTTCAGTCCCTAACTACAATTAAGTCACATCAGTTTTTACTTGTTAGTAATCCAGAACGGATCGAAACGTCGTCCAAAGTTTCTTCTCCAAAGAATTGTTTATTTGTGAATCATGTGATTCCTTTGACAGACTGTTCGAACAACTTGTACCGGTCTTCTTTTCCACCTCCGTTTCTATCTATTCTTAGAAATCTAACTTCAAGAAGGGGAGGTAACAATGCTGGCGATGGGCTCTTGATTTGAGGAATTGTAACACTTCTCCTATTCCTCGGATTAGACCTGATTACGCCTCGCACAACCCTCCCATTTTTTAGGCAATTACTGTTTTACGCATTTTAGTTTTTAGCAATAATAATAATTATATTAATATCAACAACAACAACAATAGCAACAACAACAACAACAACAACAACAACAATAATAATAATAATAATAATAATAATAATAATAATAATAATAATAATAATAATAATAATAATCTAACGTGTCGATTCTGATCCTCCAAATTCTTGTCACAATAAAATGTGTTATACTTCACTTCCGACCTTGTGGACTTAGCGCTTAGTTATGATTATAATAATAATAATAACAACATACGTCACTTCGTGATCTTATTTGAGGTAAACAGACTGGATCAATATCACTGTGTGGGCGAAATTAGTTAGCAAAATTTTCCTTGTAACTTTCTTTGTTTTTCTTTACCCTCGGGTGGGTGGGTGGGGGGTATTTTGGTACCATTTGTTATCACCAAGTCGATTCGCAAATATTTACTGGTACCGAAGATGAGGACTGCGTATGGAAAAGGTATACATGTGTACTAAGGAAAAGTTCGCCGTTGTAAGTCTTCTTTAATTTTTCCTACTTTGGTAGCACGATATGGTTCAGTGTTCTAAAAATTGCACTTTCTAAAGAGAATGTGATTGCATGGCCTCTGAAAAAATCTCATTCTTTGGAAACATGAAACAGTGGTATAATACTTGACTTTTTTTCTCGACTTCACAAGCATGGTATGGTTATAGAGCCTCTGTAACTTTCCCGACTTTGTAAACATGATTTTATTTTTAAGTTCCTTAAATCTTTTCCCCACTTGAGAAGCATGATATTGCAGTGTATCCTCTGAAAACTGGAATTATAATCCTTCTGACTAATGCCTTTTACTTCCGTCACTTCGCCATCTCACGAGTGTCTGAATTCGCTCATAATTAAGTGTCGTGGGTGCCTTTTACGCTGCAATCTTTTTTTCTAATTGTATATTGTCAGATCCGTTCTTCTGGAGATCTCAACATTACTTCATGCCAAGTCAACAATTAATTTTTCGCCATAGCCATATCATATAATTCTCTTCAAGTTATTGTACGAATATTTGTTATTTAAGTTCCCATCGCCAGATTCTTTTTCATTTTCTCTTCTGTAAATTAATTTCAAGCTCTTGCTGATAGTTATTTGTGTATCAGATAAGAATTTAAGGTGAAAATAATACATAATACCGACAAGTTGCTGAGTAAGACATGTGCAGCTCTTGGATATTTTTATTGTTGGCTGAAAGTTTCGCCTACACAGTAGGCTTCTTCAGTCAATTACAGATTAAATAAACTGGAGGCAGCAGTAGTGGCGAGGTAAAAATGATGTAATCAGTCCATCAGTCTTGGAGAAACAGTCTTTGATGTGGTCAGTCCCTTAGCCTACAGAAGAGTTCAGCTCCATAATCTGCAATAATGTGAAGCTTAACCAATAGAGGGGAGTTTTATATACAGCAGGAAATAAGACTCCAAGGAGCCTGGCTGGAGAGAGACCAGTTTGTCATTAATTGACGGAGGATCAAGCCTCCAGCACTTCTAGTGCTGAACGATACTTACATAGTGGATACATCGTGAAGGCTCGTTTCTGTGTTGGCTAATCGCCAGACAAACACGCCATCTTAACTGCGCTCACCCAGCTGCTAATCCTAGAATAGAACACAAGACTGTCTCCTTTTTTACCTTCCGGAGGCATTGTGTGCAACAAACTAGCCCACTGCGCCTTCCCTGACACCTTTGATCTCCAGTCTTTCAAGAGCCGTCTGCGGTGCTATCTTCCAAACAACAGTTGATGATGTTTCATTTTTTATGCGCTTGAAACTTAACGAGTGGGCAACTTTGCTTTTGATGCGACCTATTTTATAATGCGAAAAAAAAAGGTGATGGAGGTGGTGAGGCTATAAGGTCGACCCGACACCCTTACTGAAGCTCCGCCCGTCCTTACTGACAATTTAATATAATTTGCAGTGTTTTGAACCAGCTTCGAGGGCCTCACCACGTCGCTTGTTTCTTCTTCGAGGAAATTTAATGAAAACCTCTTCTAAAAGTTTCGCTTAGCTTAGATTTTCTTCAAGTTGGCTAAATAAAAAACAAGTTCATGGCTTCTCTGCTGCATGATGAAGTATGTTGCAAGCCGAACTCGTGTTACTGCAAGATTGTGAAGCTAAGGCATACAGTTCCCAGGGCCTGACTAATTACAACTGATATTCGCAAGAAGCTGCATCTATTGCACGGGAAAATTAATAGCTGCATCATTAATAATGAAAACAGTTGAACTAAACTCTGCCGTAGCATATTTTTGTGATGCTGTTGAAGGTAGACAGTTTAGTTTAGCTCTGATGTAGTTACTGGAGTTCTCTTCTACAGGTAACTAAGTTCTATAGTAAGAGAACTCTACAGGTAACAAAGTTCTCTTCTTTAGGTAAGTTCTCTTTTGTACGCAAATAAGTCCTTTTTGTTCTCTTGTTCTAAATAAAAAGAAGAATGGTTTCGAGAAGGTCAGGTGCTGATGGGAGGTTCTGGGAAGGTTCTAAGATTGGATACTGAGGGTAGGTGCTAGTAAGTGCTGAGAAGTGCTGAGGTAAGGTGTTGAGGTAAAGTGCTAAGACTAGGTGCTGAAGAGGGTACTGAGGGGAGATTCTAAAGTTTTAGGCTCTAGAAAGTGCTTAGGGTAGGTGCTGAAACGAGGTGTTTAAGGGAGATTCTGAGGGTGGAATGATGAGAGGAGGTGCTGAAGAAAGATGTTGAAGTCTGATGCTGGGGAAGGGAGGACGAGGTGAGGTGTACATGGGATTGTGCTAAGATAAGGTGCTAAGGGATGGGAGTTGAAGAGAAATGCTTAGAGGAGTTGCCGTAAGAAGGTTCTGGAGAAAGCTGAGTGCTAAACTGACTGAAGACGAGGTGAAAGAACAGATGAAAATGGGGGAGGAGAAGAGATAAGTGTGATGAGAAAAAGGAAAGGTGCGAGGGGGTAAATATGTGAGGTGTGAAGGGAAAGGAGGAAGTGCTAATAGGGCTTAAGGCGAGGGTGAGAGGAAGAAAGATGACAGTAAGAAAAACTTAGAGAGAAATTAAGGGTAGGAGGATGGAGTTAAGTAGGATTTGAGCGGAGGTTCTAATGAATGTTTAACGATTTTCATCGCCAGCGTAATAAGGTGAGAAGGAGGTGGGAAGGGGGTGGGAAGGAGGCGGGAAGGAGGTGAGAAGGAGGCCGGAGGGAGGTGGAAAAACATGAAGGAGAGTGGGAAGATGATGGCCCAGGGGGGAGGAACGTGAAGGAGGTTGGGAATAAACAATATATTCAAAGACGTTTATTTTCTGATAAGGACAAGAGGGAGGAAATGGAGTAGTGACGTAATGACCTTAAAAATGGTACGTCCGAGAAAGATGAAACTGGAGAGAAATGTTCCCAGGAAAGTGTGTTGGGAGGAGGTGATGAGAGAGAGAGAGAGGAAAGTAATAGCGGCGAAATTTCTTGGACATGAAACATGAGTATGAACAACCAATGGTGAAGGCAAGACACAGGTTGAGGCGGGAAGGTAACTTTTATTGGGACAGCCTTCCCTTCTGTGAGGAGCTTCCTTGAGTCGTGACGTGATGAAAGTCGGTACAGGACGAAACGTGGTTTAAAATGACGCGTGAGCAATAACTAGGACATCTTTATTAGAAAACGTTTTGATCATGGAACCTCCATCACTTCAGAATTGATCGAAGTCCCAGAACTGAAACGTTCTCGCGTTAGCTCTCGTCTCAGATTAAACCAATTTGTTTATGTCAGTTACCAAGGTTTATACCAGAACGACAAGTATCTTTTCTCCTCTCAAGTCGGTATTACGACATTTGGATCCACCCCATATGTGCAAAGTTTAGGATCCAACTGGACTCTCAATATACTTAACAAGTAGGCGCCTAGGTGATTTATATGAAGAACAGATGTATCTAGAATACTTGCAGGGGAAATTTATGATCATCGGTATGCAGGGAAGAGAGGAAGACATTACAAGAGGGAGAGAGAGACACAGAGAGAGAGAGAGAGAAAGTGAGAGGATATGTAAAGTGGGGGAAGAGTTATCGACTATCATGGAAGAACGGGAAAGATTTTTTCTCCTACTTGATAATGGTGACTGAGAAGGTAATGGAGCAGGGTACACTTTATGAAACAGTAAAAGTCACACTAGGGAGTGGATGGAGCAGGGTATTGCCTGAGAGTAGTGAGTACAGTCCCTGGGAAAGCGAACTGCGATAGTCTATGCGTGTGTACACAAACTGCTGGTTGTGTGTGTACACCCTGGTGTTTCTTGTGTAAACACCATGGTCTTGGTGTGTGTATACACGCCTTAGCTTTGGCGCATGTGTACACAATAGTCTTAGTGTATACACACACTATGGTGGTAGTGTGACATATGACGTGTGTGAGTATATGCATGTGCACATCCCCCGGGTAGGCGTTCATGGTATTAAAGGAGTGTAGGGGAGTAGAGGCTGAAGCATGTCCATCAGAGCTCAGATTTTTGTATAGTATTGCTTTAATAAATTCTGTGAATGTACTGGCCACACCCCTTCATCCCGTGCAGGAAGAGCATCAGAACAAAGGTTACAAGTGCCTAAAAGAGAGTGAGATAACGTTTATGATACGAGGGTTGAGGAATCACTTGTCGAAGCCAGAAGACAAAGGCGTCTCACCCGCCCCTATGGTTGTTTACAGCAGGCTAGTAAATAATCAGTAATTTACTCTCCGGCCAATACTCGGCATAATTGAATCGTAAGGCACTAACATCGCATTTGATGGTATTTGTTGCGCACTGTCCATGCAAATCAGGCAGTGCTGCTGAAATAACTGTCCAGGAATTAACTCGAGAAATATGGTCTTATAATTTCGACTGGCTTTAACGGCAGAAGGTCCCACCATATTGTTGATGAATCCAGTTTTGTTAAATGAAAAAAAAAAAAAAAATACGATACTCACGGCTTGTACATAACCAGTTGTGAACACAGGAAATTACGTATCTAAAAACTGAAGTAAATTCTGATAGTTACATTTAAATGAAATTGTTATTTTTTTTAAAAATAATAATAATAATAATAAAATAATAATAATAATAATAATAAAAAATTTATTTATTATTATTATTATTATTATTATTTATTATTATTATTATTATTATTATTATTATTATTATTTTTTATTATTCTGTACAGATAATTGTAATGAAAATCAAAATTAATTGAAAGTCTTGTTTGACAGAATGAACAACAAACACAAACAAGTCAGTACTTGAAACTAAGTCTTGAACAACAAGGATATATTTTCACCTTTGCAGACAGAGTATGGACGACTGCGTGTGGCAGTTGTACTACTACTACTACGACTCCTACTGCTACTACCACTGCTACTATTACTTCGCAGGCGACCTTCAATCCGACTCGTTTTTTTTTTTTAGTTTTCTCTGTATTAGGACTAAAGAAGCCACTCGTGGCGAAACGTTTCCTTCAATAAATGTCCTAAACTATACAAAAGTGTATTTTTCCACACCTTGACGGTATCACCATATCATTTCGTACTTAAAACAGAACAAGATTTTACTCAGACAGCGTTTCGCCCGAGATAAAAACGAAACGTTGTCTTACCCTGTGTCTTCCAACCCATTTCGGGAAGAAGTTTGAACACGCATTGATATGAAGACGAGAGAAAAATACGGAGACAACGAGAACAGTGAAATGATGAGTTGTGACCACAATGTAGATTTCGCATCTGAGATCTAGTGTTGAAATCTCGTAATTGTATTTGGATCCCTATTGTAGAATCAAATCTAATTGCGTCAGTTACAAACTTTAATTATCTGAACGTCAGTTTAATTTTAGCACTGTAATTCTCTCCCAAATCGGCGGTAATCTCTGTGAAATGCTTGGCAGTCTAGTTACTTGTGGCAGTGAGGCCACTTAAAGCCAGGTCGTACAGGGTAGTGGTAACTTACTCATGACTCGTTCATAAAAAGCCATGTGACATGAAGCAATGATACCAGTTCTCTCTGTCTGTCTCTGTCTCCGTCTCTCTCTCTCATAAGAACTTGAGAATGGAGGAACACTGCAGCAAGTCCACTGGCCCATACAAAACAAATCCTTATCAAAACTACCTCCCTCCCCCCTCTCTCTCTCTCTCTCTCACTCTTTCATTGTATACCATATCGACAAGATAAAGAGTTAGACACATATGCAACAAATGGGTTCAAGCTGGACAAATTTTAGATTTAGAAAGCATTTAGGACAGCATTGTTTCGGTAATAGAGTTGTAGATGAGTAGAACAAACTCCCGGGCAGCCTTAGTGAAGCGAAAAATAGGTTTGACAAGTACATCGGTGAGTGTGGGTAGGTGTTAGTTGGACGTGCCTAGCATGGGTCATTAGGTCTCCTCCAGCAATGCTCCTCCTTATGCGGCGCTCTGCATTAATCTTTTCGTGTGCATTGACGTACAGGGAATTGGATTTCTGCAATAAAGGGACGTCCTTTCTGGTATCTCCCGTCCACCGAAATGCATCTAGTATATGTAGGGTCTGTAACCTTTTTTTTTTTTTTGCGTTATCACTGAGGATGAGAGTGGAGTGTACAAAGAACTATCATCCCAGACGGCACAGCTTAAAGCCTTTTGGTCATCTTATTTTGTTAGACCTTTATAAATTACCAAACTTTCTGAAGAGCTTCTTTCCGGTTCTCTGAAATATACTTTCCATACCCACACACAGTATTATACCGTTCCTCGACTCCCTATACTCTATACACAATATTCACAGCATTGATCATGTACATACTCTCTCCACTACGACATTGTGAGATGATGGTGATGATCTTGGTAGAATTACCAACATGTTAGGTAGAAGCGATATTTTACCGTGGCATTAATTACACTTGTGTTCTTTTGCCTAACATTCTGAGATAATGACTGTATAACAACGCCTTCTGCCACAGACTCCTCAACGTCCGGTCTACCATCTTAGCCTCTGTTCTATAACTGAAATCCTAAAAAAAACATAAAAAAATATAATATACTTTTAGGTATAAATATTATAATAATCAGCTAAGCAGCCTGACGAGTTATAACACGTCGATAAGTTGTAAGTATCCAACACCACCTTGAGAGTATTGCACATCCCTGACACGACCATTATCATCACTTGGCATTATCATCCCTTGGCAAGACTCCTGGGTTCTTTACGAGCTTCGTCATACATTTATCAATAAATAAGTTAGTATCCTTGACAAAGTCGAGCTGTGATCTGGTATAATCTCTCGCCTCACTGAAGGATGCTGTCGACAAGCCGTATTTGATGGAGAGCGACACAAACTCTTAAACTCTTCCTCGAAAGTGTTGATCAAGTATTTTAAACCATGAATATCCTCTTGAAAACTCATTACGAAGTTATCACCGAGGACTTCACGAAAGATTCCCGCATCAGCTGAAGGAACTTCATATACATCGTCAAAATCAGTTGAAGAATCTTCATGAACATCATCAGAATCAGCTGAAGGAACTTTGCCTTATCTTCATCAGGAGAGAAAGCTACAAGATTCACTTCAGCATGTTAGTTTTTTCTTTTGCAGGATTTGAGGGAGTTATTAAGCCAAGTAATAAATAACACTATGCCACTTATAGTGAGGAGCAAATACTAGTACTGCAGAGATGCCGGTTAACAGTTAACTACGGACACCTCAGGGAGAGAAGCATGACAGTCCTTTCCTAGTTTCAGTCCAGATATAATTTCGCAAAAGTCAGAATCGTGATAGCAAGAGATACTTTGGCCCATACTGAATCTGCACTGTCAGTTTGAGCGTCCACAAAGCTTGATACATTAATATTAAAGCCCCGAGGCAGTTCATGCCAGTGGCGAGACACGATAGCAATATGAGCTTCCATTTTTCGCTACCGTGAATGCTCGTTCACCAAGAGCAAACTCCACAGAAGAAAACCAGCAGAGGGATGGTGTAGCGAGGCATCTTGTTTACTACACGAGTTGCTAAGACCTGGATATAGTGTAAGTTTGTTGTGATGGTTGCGTTTAGTCCTCTCCCACCAAGTAACGTGCTCTAGCATTCTGGCAGCCGAAAGTAGTAATGGGACTACAGTGTGGTGAGAGTGGAGTGTGGTGACAGTGGTGGAGTGTGGTGACAGTGGTGGAGTGTGGTGACAGTGGTGGAGTGTGGTGACAGTGGTGGAGTGTGGTGACAGTGGTGGAGTGTGGTGAGAGTGGTGGAGTGTGGTGACAGTGGTGGAGTGCGGTGACAGTGGTGGAGTGTGGTGACAGTGGTGGAGTGTGGTGACAGTGTGGAGTGTGGTGCAGTGGTGAGGTATGATAGTGGTGGAGTGTGGTGACAGTAGTGGAGTGTGGTGACAGTGGTGGAGTGTGGTGACAGTGGTGGAGTGTGGTGATAGTGGTGGAGTGTGGTGATAGTGGTGGAGTGTGGTGACAGTGGTGGAGTGTGGTGACAGTGGTGGAGTGTGGTGGGGGGGGGAAAGGGGGGGGGGGGGGGGGGGGGAAAAAAAAAAAAAAGGGGGGGGGGGGGAAAGGGGGGGGGGGGAAAAAAAAATTTTTGGGGATTTTTTTTTTTTAAAAAAATTTTTTTTTTTTTAAAAAAAACCCAAAAAAAAAAGGGGGGGAAAGGGGGAAAATTTAAAAAAAAAAAAAAATTTTTTTTTTTTTTTTTGGGGGGGGGGGGGGGGAAAAAAAAAAAAAAAAAATTTTTTTTTTTAAAAATTTTTTTAAAAATTTTTTTAAAATTTAAAGGGTTTTTTTTTTAAATTTGGGGTTTTAAAATAAAAAAAAATTTTTAAATTTTTTTTTAAAAAGGGGAAAAAATAAAAAAAAAAAATTTTTTTAAAATAAAAATTTTTTTTTTTTTAAAAAAGGGGGGGCCCCGGGGGGGGTTTTTTTTTAAAAAATTTTTTTAAAAAAAAATTTTATTTTAAAAGGGCGGGGGGGTTTTTGGGGGGGGGGGGTTTTTTTTGGGGGTTTTTAAAAAATTGGGGGGTTTGGGGGGGGAAAAAAAAAAATTTTTAAAATTTTTTTGGGGGGTTTTTTTTTTTTTTTGGGGACAGGGGGTGGAGTGGTGGTGAAGTGGGGATGTGGTGGGGGTTTAAGTGGGGGAATGTGGTAAGTGGGGGGTGTGGTGAAGGGGTGGAGTGTGGTGACAGTGGTGGAGTGTGGGGGAAGTGGGGGGGTTTGGGGGGTTGGGCAGGGGTGGAGGGGGGAAATAGGGGGGAAAAAGTGGGGGAAAAAGGGTGGAGTGGGGTTTACAGTGGGGGATTGGGGGTGAAAAAGTGGAGGGGGGGGTGAAGTGGGGGGTGGTGGTCCATTGGTTGGAGGGTCACTTGGTGGGAAGGGGGGGTGGGTGATAGTGGGGGGAGTGTGGTGACAGGGTGGAGTTTGGTGACAGTTTTGGGAGGGGTGGTGAAGGGGGGAAAGTGGGGTGAGATTGGGAAAGGTGGGGAAGTGGTGGATTTGGGGGTTATTGGTGAAGTGGGGAATAGGGGTGGAGGTTTTGACGTGGGGGGATTTGGGGGATAGGGTGGAGTTGGGAAAGGGGGTTTTAAGTGTGGAGTGGGGGAAAGGGGTGGAGGGGGTTTTTAGTGGTGGAGTGTGTGACGGGGGGGTGGAGTGTGGGGGAAAAGTGGTGGAGTGGGGTGAAAATGGTGGGGGTGGTGAAGTGGTGGAGTTGGGGTGACAGTGGTGGAGTGGGTAATGGTGGTGGGGTTTTGAAAAGTGGGGAGTGGGGTGACAGTGGTGGAGTTGGTGAAAGTGGTTATTGTGGTGAATTTGGGGGAAAGTGTGGGGAAGGGGGAAGTGTGGGGGTAGTGGGGGAGTGTGGGGACAGTGGTGGAGTGGGGTGACAGGGGAAAAAGGGGTGGTGATAGTAGTGGAAGGGGGAAAAGTGGGGGAGTGGGGGTAAGTGGGGAGTGTTTGAAGGGTTTGGAGTGTGGGAAAAGTGGGGGAAGTGTGGACATTGGTGGAGTGGGGTGAAAGGTTGGGGTGGGGGTTTGACAGGGGGTGGGTGGGTGAATTTAATTGGGGTGAGGAAACAGGGGTGGAGCGTGGTAAAGGAGGGGGGAAGGGATGTGGTGAAAAAGGGTGGGGGGTTTTAAAGTGAAGGGGGTTTTTGGTGAAGTTTTGGAGTGTGGGGGAAGTGGGGGAAGTGTGGTACAGTGGTGAAGTGTGGTAAAATGGTGGAGTTTTGGGGATAGTGGGGGAGTGTTGAATAGTGGGGGGAAGGTTTGGGTTTGGGGGATGTGTTAAGGGTAGTTGGGGGATAGTTTTGGAGGGGTGGGGGGGATAGTGTGGATGTGGTGACAGTGGTGGAGTGTGGTGAAGTTGGGAGTGTGGTGATATTGGTGGAGTTTTGGTGATAGTAGGGGGAGTGGGGGTGACAGTGGTGGAGTGGGTTTAATAGGGGGAGGTGGTGAAATGGGGGAGTTTGGGGGCAGTGGGGGAGTGTGGGAGGGGTTAGTTGTGGGGAGGGGGTTACAGTGGTGGAGTGTGGTGAAGTGGGGGATTTGTGGGACATTTGTGGAGGGGTTGGAAAATTGGTGGAAAAAGTTTGGGACAGGGGTTTGGGTGTGGTAAAGTGTGGGAGGGGTTTTGAAGTGGTGGGGGGGTGGTACATGGGAAGGGGTCCGGGGGTAGTGTTGGGGGGTTGGGGTGACAGTGGGGGAAAGGGGTGGGGGGGGACAGTGGTGGAGCGGGGGGAAGGGGAAGGGGGGAAAGGGGGGTGGTGGCACGTGGGGAGTGTGGAAGGGTGGAGTGGGTGAAGGGGGGGTTTTTGGGTCCGGGGGGAGTGGGGGGAATTTGGGGGTGGTAAATAGGGGTTGGATGTGGTGAAATTAATGGAGTGGGTAAAAATTTGGGGATTTTGGGGGTTTATTTTTGGTGGAGTGTGGGATAGTAGTGGAGTGGGGGGAACATTTTGGTGGAGGGGTGGGTAAAATGGCGGTTGAGTGGGGTGGGGGGATAGTAGTGGAGTGTGGTGAAAAGGGGGGAAGTGGGGTGATTGTGGGGGAGTGTGGGGGACAGTGGGGAGGGGGTTGCAGTGGGAGTGGGTTTGGAATATGAGAGGGGTGACAGTGGGGGAGGGGTGGTAAAGTGGGGGAGTGTGGTGAAGGGTGAAGTTTTAAAAAGTGGGGGAAAGTGTGGTACAGTGGGGGAGTGGGGTTACAGGGGGTGGAGTTTTGGTGAATGGTGGATTTTGGGGTTTAACAGGGTGGAGTGGGGTGTTTGGGTTTTTGGAGTTGGTGACAGGGGGTTGGAGGGGGGGTGAAGGGTTGGGGTTTCCCGGGTGGTGGGGTGAAGGGGTTTTAGTTTTTGTGAAAAGGGTGAGTGTGGGAAGTGGTGGAGTGTTTTCCGTGGGGGGATTTGGGGGTAAATGGGGTTTTTGGGTGGGGGTGAAGGGGTGGAGTGTGGTTAAAATTTGGGAGTGTGGTAATGGTGGAGTGTGGGGGATGGGAAGGGGTGTGGTGAAGTTGTGGAGTGTGGTGAAGGGTTTGGATGTGGGATAGGGGGAGTTTTGGTGAAGGGGGGAAGTGTGGTGATAGGGGAAAGTGTGGTGAAAGGGTGGATGTGGGGGCAGTGGGAAGTGTGGGATAGTAGGGAGTGGGGGTGACAGTGTTTTTTTGTTTGGGGTGATAGGGTGGAGTGTGGTAATTTTGGGGGAAGTTTTGGTTTCCAGGGGTGGAGGGGTTTTAAGTGGTGGATGTGGTAAATACCGGTGGGGGTGGGCCGAGGGATTGGGGTTGGAAAAGGGGAGTGGGGTGAAGAGGGGGAGTTGGTGAAGTGGGGGGGATGGGAGTGTGGTGCCCAAGTGGGATTTTTTGGTGAAGGGTTTGGAGTGTGGGATAGTGTGGAGTTGGTACAGTGGGGGAAAAATTTTGTGGGAAGGGTGGAGTGTGGTGAATTTGGTGGAGTGGGGTTTTAAAGTGTGGAGGGGGGAGGGGGGATAGGGGGGAAGTGTGGTGAAGTGGTGGAGTTTTGGGGGCAGGGGGTGGGGGTGTGGTGATAGTGGGGGAGGGGGTTTGAAGTTGGGGAGTGTGGGGAAGGTGGATGTGGTGAAGGGGTTTGGGTGTGGTGACAGTGGTGGATGTGGTGTATTTGGGGGAGTGTGGTACAGTGGTTTATTTTGGGGTTAAAGGGGTGGGGGTGGGGGAAAGGGTGCTTTGGGGGGTTGGTGTTTAGTGGTGGAGTTTGGGTGACATTTGGGAGTGGGGGGCCTGGGGAGTGTGGTGATATTTGGTGGAGGGGGGGGTGACAGTGGGGGGGAGTGGGGGTAAAGGGTGGTGGAGTGTGGTGACAGGGGGGGTTTGGAAAGGGGGGTGGGGAAGTGGTGGGGGTGTGGTGACATTTGGGGATTTGTGGTGAATTTTGGTGGAGGGGGGTTACAGTGGGGAGTGTGGTTAAAATTGGGGGAAATTTTGGTGACAGTTTTTAAGTGTGGTGAAGGGGTTTTGGAGGGGTTTTTGAAGTGGGGGAGTGTGTGCAGTGGGGGAGGTGGTCATGGTGGGGGGGAGGGTTTTGGGGGGACAGTGGTGGAGTTTTGGGGGGATAGTGGTGGAGTTTTGGTGACAGGGGTGAGTGTTTTTTGGTGGGGTGGTGGGAGTGTTAAAGGGGGTGGAGTTTTGGTGAAGTGGTGGAGTGTGGTAAAGTGGGGGAAATTTGGGGTGATAGTGGGGGAGTGTGGTGAAGGGGTGGATTTGGGGTGAAGTGGTGGAGTGTGGTGCCCATTGGGGGAGTGGGGGAATAGGGGTGGATTTTGGGTGACAGTGGTGGAGTTTTGGTGATAGTGGTGTTTTGGGGTGACAGTGGTGAGTGGGTTTAAATTGGTGGGGGGTGTAAAGTGTTTTTTAAGTGGGGAGTGTTGTGACAGGGGGGGGTTTTGTGTGCCCAGTGGGGGAAAGGGGGGTTTATAGTGGTGGATGTGGGGGGAATTGGGGTGGGGGGAGGGGGGACATTGGTGGAGTGTGGGTAGGGGTGGAGTTTGGGGACAGTGGTGGAGGGGTGGGGGAAGTGGGGGAAGTGGGTAAATAGTGGTGGAGTGTGGTGACAGTGGGGGTGTGGGGGAAGGGTGGAGTTGGTGTCGGGGTGGAGGGGTGGTGACAGTGGGGAAAGTTTTTTTTGAATTTGGAGTGTGGGAATTTGGTGGATTTTTGGGAAGTGGTGGAGTGTGGGCAGTGGTGGATTTTTAAATGGGGGTTTGGAGTGGGTGATAGCGGGAGTTTGGCCCAGTGTGGGGGGTGGTCCCAGTGGGGAGTGGGGTTTAATAGGGGGGAATGTGGTGAAGTGTGGGTTTTGGTGACAGTGGGGGAGGGGTGGGATAGGGGTTTTGGAGTGGGTGACAGGGGGTGGAGGGGGAAATTTGGGGGGAAAAGGGGGGTTTGTACAGGGGGAGGGGGGAGTTTGGGGGGCGGGTGGGTGTGGTGACAGTGGGGAGTGGGGTTGAAAAGGGAGGTGGGTGTGGTAAGTGGGGAAAGTTAAGGGGGTAATTGGGGGGTTAAAAGTTGGGGGGGTGTGGTATGGGGGGAGGGGGCCCCAAGTGGGGGGAAAGTGTGGTACAGGGGTAAGTGGGGTGATAGCGGTTAATGTGGTGATAGAAGTGGATGGGGTGACAGGGGGATTGTGGTGATTTGGTGAGTGGGGTCAAAAAGTGGGGAGTTTTGGTAAGTGGTGATTTGTGGTGATAGGGGTGGAGTGTTTACATTTGGGATTGGGGTGATAGTGGGGGGGGTGTGGTCACAGGGGTGGAGTGTGGTGATAGTGGTTGATGTGGTGTAAGTAGGGAGTGTGTGACAGTGGGGATGTGGTGACAGGGGTAGAGTGTGGTGATACTTTTGAGGTGGTGATAGTAGTGGAGTGGGGGGAACAGTGGGGGAGTGTGTGATAGTGGGGGGAGTGTGGTACAGTGGGGGGAGTGTGGTGAAGTTGGAGTGTGGTAAGGGGTTTGGAGGGGGGGGGGGGGCTGGGGGGAGTGTGGTAAGTGGTGGAGGTGGTGAAGGGGTTTTGAGTGTGGTGAAGTGGTGGATTTTGGTGACATTTGGGGAGGTTGCAAAAGTGGGGGGAAGGGGGGTGGGGTGAAATGGTGGAGTGTGGTGACAGTGGGAAAGTGTGGTGAAAGTGGTGGAGTGGGTACAGTGGTGGGTGGTGGTTAGTTTTGGAGTGGGGTGACAGGGGTGGAGTGGGGTTTTGAAAAGTGGGGAGGGGTGGTGAAAAGGGTGGAAGTGGTGAAGTGGGGAGGGGGTGACGTGGGGGAGTGTGGTGACATTTGTGGAGTGTTGGGGGGAAAAAGGGGGTTGGGGGAAGGGGGGTGGGTGGCAGTGGGGAAAGTGTGGTGAATTGGGGGTGGGGGAGTTTTGGGGGGGACAGGGGTTGGAGTGGGGTTTACAGTGGGAGGGTGGGGGGAAGGGTAAGTGTGGAAAGTGGGGGGGGGGGGGGGGGGGGGGGGGGGGGGGGGGGGGGGGGGGGGGGGGGGGGGGGGGGGGGGGGGGGGGGGGGGGGGGGGGGGTGTGGTGAAAGGGGAGTGTGGGGGGAAATGGTGGAGTGGGGTGATAGGGGTGGAGGTAGTACAGTGGTGGATTTTTGGGTGACATTTTTTGGTGGGGTGACATGGTGAAGTGTTTTGACAGTGGTGAAGTGGGGGTGACAGGGGGAGGAGTGGGGGGATAGGGGTGAAAGTTTTTGCAATAGTGGGACCCTTTGGGGAGAGTGGGGGAGTTGCTGATAGCGGTGGGGGTATGGGGGACATTTGGGGGGAGTGGAGGGGCAGGGGGTGGAGTTTTTGGTGATAGTGGTGGATTTGGGTGCCCAGTGGTTGGAGTTGGTGACATGGAAAGGGTGTGGTGAAACTGGGGAGTGTGGTGTTTAGTAGGGGAGGTGGTGACAGGGGTGGATTGGGGTGATAGCGGGGAGTGGGGGGTGATAGAAAATGGAGTGTGGACAGTGGGGGGAGTGGTGGTATATTTGGGGGGAGTGGGGGTGATATTTTTGGGGAGTGTGGTACAGGGGGGAAAGTGTGGTGAAAAGTGGGGGAGTTGTGTGACTTGGGGGAAAAGGTGGGACATTGGTAGATTTTGGGTGAAGTAGAAAGAGCAGGGCGACAGTGGGGGGAAGTGTGGTAATAGATGGATTTGTGTTGTTTGTGGGGGGAGTGGGGGCCCCCCAAAAGTGGTAAAAGTGGGGTTTCACAGTGGGGGAGTGTGGTGAAGCGGGAGTGGGGTGACAGTGGTGGAGTGTGTGATGGGAAGTGGGGTGGGGACAGTGGGGGAAGCGGGGTGATAGTGGAAATGTGGCGAAAAACGGGGGAGTGTTTTCACAGGGGGGAGGTGGTGAAAAGTAGGGGAGTGTGGTGATATTTGGGTTTAACCTTTGGGGGTCACAGGGGTTTTAAAAAGGGGGGGTCACATGGTGGAGTGTTGTGATAGTGGTGGAGTGGGGTGATAGTAGGGGATTTGGTGATAGGGGTTTGGATTTTTGGGAAAAGTTGTGGATTGTTGGAGATAGAAAGGGGGGTTTTGGTGACATTTGGGGATGGGGGTGATAGTATTTGGAGTTTTGGTGTAGAAAGGGAGTGTGGTAAATAGTATGGTTTGTGGTGACAGTGGGGGATTTGTGGTGATAAGTGGTGGAGGGGTGGTGAAAAGTGTGGGAGTGTGGTGGCCCAGTGGGGGATTGTTGGTGATAGGGGGTTGGAAAAGTGGGGACAGGGGGTGAGTGTGGTGAAAAGTGGTGGAGGGGTGGGACATTTTGTGGAGTTTTTTGAAAAAAGGGGTGGATGGGGGAAACAGTGGGTGGGGTTTGGTTTGGGCCCAAGTGGTAAAAGTGTGGTGACAGGGTGGAGTGTGGAAACCAGGGTGGAGTCGGGGGATAGTGTTGGAGTTTTGGTAAATGGTGGTTGGTGACAGTGGGAGGGGGTTTTGACATTTGGGGAGTGGGGTGACAGTGGTGGGTGGCGGGATAGCGGGGATTTGTGGTGACAGGGGGTTGGATGTCGTGGCAGTGGGGGAGTTTGGTGATAGTGGGGAGTGGGGGTGACAGTGATGGGGGTGGGGGGTGATAAAGGTGGATGTGGGTAAATTTGGTGGAGTGGGGGAAAAGTAGGGGATTTGGTGGGTGACAGTTGTGGAGGTGTGTTTAGCGGTTGAGTTTGGTGTTTTGTATTTGGAGTGGGGTGCCCAAAAGGTAAGTGTGGTGATAGTGGGGGGTGGGCAGTGGGGGATTTGTGGTGGCAGTGGTAGATGTGGTGATAGTAGGGGGAGTGTGGTGACATTGGGTAGTTTTGGTAAAAGGGGTGTATGTGGGGGAAAAGCGGGTGGGGGGCCCCAAGTGGGGGGAGTGTGGTCACAGTGGGGAGTGGGGTTTGAAAAGTGGGAGTGTGGTGACATTTTGGATTGTTGAAAAAGGGGGGAGGGGGGGGGGGGCAGGGGTGGAGTGGGGTGACGTGGGTGGAGTGGGTTAAACATTGGTTGAGTTTGGTTCCCAGTGGTAAAAGTGCGGTGATAGTGTTGGAGTGTGGGAAAAAGGGGTGGGTTTTGGTGAAAAGTGGTGGAGTGGGGTGACAGGGGTGGGGGTGGGGGTGACAGGGGATATGTGGCTAAAAAGGGGTGGAGGGGGGTTGACAGTGGTGGAGTGTCGTGGGAAAAAGGTTAAAAGTGGGGTGATATGGTGGAGGGGGGGTTAATTTTTGGGAGTGTTTTGAAAAGGGGAGTGGGGGAAATAGGGGTGGAGTGGGGTTTATAGTAGGGGGGAAAGTGGGGGGTGACATTGTGGGTTGGGATAGCTTTTGAGTGTTTTTGTTTGGGGAAAGTTTTGGGTTGCCCAAGGTGAAGGGGGTGGTGATAGTGGGGGAGTGTGGTGAAAAGGGGGTGGGGGTGTTGGGCGGGGGGTTTGGGTAGATTGTGGTGAAAAGTAGGGGAGTTTTGGTACCAGGGGTGGAAATTGGGGGTAAAAAAGGGGTGAAGGGGTGGTGTTTGGGGGTGGGGGGTGGGGTCACAGGGGGTTGGAGGGGTTGGTCACAGGGGGATGTGGTCAAAAAGGGGTGGAGTGGGGTTGATAGCGGGGGAAAGTGTGGTGACAGAGGTGGGGGGTGTGGTGATAAGAAAGTGAGGGGGTGACAGGGGGGACCGGGTGATAGTGGTGGGTGATAGTGGGGGCATTTGGGGTAAACGGGGGTTTTAAGTGTTGGTGATAGGGGTGAGGTGGGGAGTGGGGAGTGGGGGGGGTACAGGGGTGGATTTGGTGGTTAATACCCCGGGGAGGGGATGGGTGATAGTGGGGGAGTTGGTTAGGGGTGGGGGAAAGTAGGTCGGGAGTGGGGAGTGTGGTGTTTAGCGGTGGAGTTGGTGATGTTTTTGGAGTGTGGTGACAGTGGTGGATTTTGGGTGATAGGGGTTGTTTTTGTGGTGATATTGGAGTGTGGTGATAAAAAAGGGGAATGTTTGATAGTGGTGGGTTGGTACAGTATGGAGTGTGGTGATAGTATGCAGTGTGGTGACATTTTGGTTTAGTTTTTGTGATAGAAGTGGATGTGGTGATGAAAGTGAGTGTGTTTCGAGGGTGGGTTTTGTGATGTGTGGATTTTTTGGGTGACAGTGGGGGGAGGGGGTGTTGGGGGGGGGATTTGGTGATAGGGGGTGGATTTTTAGTGACAGGGGTGGTGGAGTGGGGGGTGCCCAGGGGGTGGGGGTTTGGTGACATTTGGGGAGGTTGCGATAGTGGTGGATTTTTGGGTGACAGTGGGGGAGTGTGGTGACATTTTGGGGGAAGTTGGGGTGGACTTTGGGGATTTGGGGTTAAACAGTGGGTGGTTGGTGAAAGGGGGATTTGTTTTTGACAGTGGTGGGGGTGGGGTTGACAGTGGGGGAGTGTGGTAATTTGGTGGATTTGGGGTGCCCGTGGGGGAGTGGGGTGACAGTGGGGGAGTGGGGGTGACAGGGTTGTTTGGGGGTGACAGGGGGGGAGTGTGGTGTTTATTGGTATTTTGGGGTGAAAAGGTGTAGTGTGGTTAAATGGTGGGAGGGTTTGACAGGCTTTAGTGGGGTGATAGTGGGGGAGTTTTGTGACAGTCGTGGATTTGGGGGTAAACAGTGGGATTTTGGGGCCCATTTGTGGGTGGGGTTTGACAGTGGTGGAGTGTGGGAAGTGGTGGAGTGGGGTTGACAGTGGGGGATGTGGTGAAATTTTTTTGATTTTGGGGTTGACAGTGGGGAGGGGTGGTGACAGTGGTGGATGTGGTGTAGGGGGGAGTGTGGTGAAAAAGGGGAAAGGAGGGGTGGTGATATTGGTGGATTTGTGGTGACAGGGTGGAGTTTTGGGGGACAGTGGTGGAGTGTGGGGGATAGTGGTGGAGGGGTGGGTGCCAGGGTGGAGTGTGGTGATAGTGGGGGGTTTTGGGGGTGACAGTGGTGGGGGTGGGGTGACATTTGGGGAGTGTGGGATAGCCCGTGGAGTTTTTGGACAGTGGGGGAGTTTTTGTGACAGTGGTGGGGGTTTTGGTGATAGTGGGTGGAGTTGGTGACAGGGGTGGAGTGGGGTGACAGTAGGGGAGTGGGGGTGATAGGGGTTGGAAGTGCGGGGGACATTGGGGGTATTTTGGGGTTTGTAGGGTGAAGTGTGGGACAATGGTGGAGTGTGGTGACAGTGGTGGATGTGGTGGCAGTGGTGGAGTGTGGTGACAGTGGTGGAGTTGGGTGACGGGTGGATTTGTGTTAAATAATTTTGGAGTTTTGGGAATATGGTAGAGTGTGGTGTTAGTAGGGGGATTGGGTGACAGTGGGGAGTGTGGTAATAGTGGTGGGGGTGGGTGGTAGCGGCGGGGGTGGGGTCACAGGGTGGAGGGGGGCCCCACAGGGGGGAGTGGGGTGATAGGGGTTTGAATTGGTGATATTAGGGGAGTGGGGTGACAGTTTTGGATTTTTGGTTAAAGGGGTTTGAGTGGGGTTTGCCCAGGGTGGAGGGGTGGAAATAGGGGTTGGAGTGTGGTCACAGTGGTGGAGGTGGTGAAAGCGGGGGAGTGGGGTGACAGTGGGGAGTGTGGTATATTTGGTGGATGTGGTAAACATTGGGGGAAAGTGGGGGAAAATAGGGGTTTTGTGGTGATAGTAGTGGATTTGGGGGGGGGAAAACCATTTGGGGAGTGTGGTGACAGGGGGTAAGTGTGGTGATGGGCGGTTGAGTGGGGTTAAATAGAATGGAGGGGTGGTGACAGTGCGGAGTGGGTGAAGTGGGGGAAAGTGTGGTCACAGTGGTGAGTGGGGTGATATGGGGGGAGTGTGGTAATGTGGGGGAGTGTGGTCACAGGTGGAGGGGTGCGATAGTGATGGATTTGGGGTTTTTCACAGTGGGGGGGGGAGTGGGGTTTGATAGTGGTTGAGTGTGGTGAAGTAGTGGAGTTTGGGACAGGGGTTTGGAGTGGGGTGACAGTGGTAGAGGTGGTGATAGCGGTTGAGTGGGGTGATAGTAGGATTTTTGGTGACGTGGGGGAGTGTGGTGAAGGGTGGAGTGTGGTCACAGTGGTGGAGTGTGGTGATAGTGGGGAAAGGTGTGGTGATAGTGGGGGAAAGTGTGGTCACAGTGGTGAGTGTGGCCCACGGGTGGGGGAGGGGGGTTGAAAGCGGTTGAGTGGGGTGATTTTAAAGTGGATGTGGTGATAGGGCGGAGTGTGGTGAAAATTGGGGGAGGGGGTTTATAGGGGTTTAGTGTGGGAAAGGGGTAAGGTGGTGAAGTATTGGAATGTGGTGACAGTGGTGGAGTGGGGGAAATAGGGGTTTGGAGTGTGGTGACAGTGGAGGAGGGGTGGTGTGGGTTTGGATGTTACAGGGTGGAGTGGGGGTTGACGGGGGGAGTGGGTTAAAGTGGTGGAGGGGTTTTAACATTTTGGGTGGGTGATAGTGGGGGGGAGTGGGGTGACAGGGGTGGGGTTTTTTTTCCTTTTTGGGAAAGGTGGTGATAGTCGTGGAGTGGGGGTGACAGGGGTGGAGTGTTTTTCCAGTGGTGGAGTGTGGTAAATTAGGGGTTGGAGTGTGGTGACAGGGGGGAGTGGGTGACAGTAGGGGATGTGGATAAAAAATTTGGTAGTGTGGGACATTTGGGGGAGGGGGTGGAAGGGTAAAAGTGGGGGTGACAAGGGGTGGAGTGTGGTGACAGTGGGGGGAAGTGTGGGGGCCAGTGGGGGAAATTGGGGGGACAGTGGTAGTGGTTGAAAATGTTGGAGTGGGGGTGAAAGTGGTGAGTGGGTTTAAGTAGTGGAGTGGGGTTTACAGGGGTGGAGTTTTGGTAAATGGGGGGAGTGTGGGGGGATAGCGGCGGAGTGGGTCACGGGTGGTGGAGTGTGGTCACAGTGGGGGAAAAGGGGGTGATAGGGGTTTTAGTGTGGTGAAAGTAGGGGGAGTGGGGTGACAGGGGTGGAGTTGGTGATATTGGTTGAGTTTTGGTGACGGGGTGGATTTTGGGTTTAATAGTGGTGGAGTGGGTCAAAGGGGTGGAGGGGTGGGATACCCCCCCGGTGGAGTGTGGTGACATTTGGTGGAGTGTGGGATAAGGGGTTGGGGGTGGGGTCCCAGTGGTGGAGTGTGGTATAGGGGTTGATTTGGGGTGATAGTAGGGGAGGGGGTTTGACAGTGGGGATTTGTGGGACAGTGGAAATGTGGGGGATAGGGGTTGATTTGTGGTGATAGTGGGGGAAGTTTTGGTGACAGGGGGCGGAGTGGGGTGATAGGGGTGGGTGTGGTCACAGTGGGGGAGTGTGGTGATAGTGGGGAGTGTGGTGAAAGGTGGATTGGGGGCAAGGGGTGGAGTGGGGTGATAGTGGTGGAGTTTTGGTCACAGGGGGTGGAGTGTGGTGATATTTGGTTGAGTTGGTGATATAGTGGATTTGTGGTGACATTGGTGGAGTGGGGTGACAGTGGTAGAGTGTGGTGACTTTGGCGGAGTGTGGTAAATAGTGGGGGAGTTTTGTCACGGGGTGGAGTGGGGTGAAAGGGGTTTGGAGTGTGGTGAAAAGGTGGGGGAAGTGTGGTTCACAGTGGGGGAGTGGGGGGTCACTGGGGGGGAGTTTGGTGATAAGGGGTTTTGGTGTGGTGATTTTAAGTGGAGTGTGGGGGATAGTGGGGGAGTTTGGTGAAAAGTGGTGGAGTGTGGTGATAGGGGTTGGAGGGGTGGTTACGGGGGGTAAGGGGTGGTGAAGTTTTAAAATGTGGGGGGCAGGGGTGATTGGGGGTTGATAGGGGTTGGGAGTTTGGTGACAGTGAGGAGTGTGGTGATAGTGGGGAGTGGGTGACAGTGGTGGAGTGGGGTTTACAGGGTGGAGTGGGTGATAGGGGGTTGGAGTGGGGGTGACAGTGGGGGAGTGGGGTGAAAATGGGGGAGTGTGGTGACGTGGAGGGGGTGTGGGGGACTTTTTTGTGGAGTGGGTGATATCGTGGAGTGGGGGGACAGGGGTGGGGGTTTTTTTACAGGGGTGGAGTTTGGTGAAGTGGGGGAGTGGGGTTTTGACATTGTGGAGTGTGGTGAAAGTATTTCAGTGGGGTGATAGGGGTTGGAGTGGGGGGACGGGTGGTGGAGTGTGGTAGTGGTGAAGTGGGTGCCCAGTGGGGGTGGGGTGACAGTGGGGAGTTGGGTGGCAGGGGGTTGGAGTGTGGTACATGGGGGAGGGGTGGGACAGGGGGTGGAGGGGTGTTGATAATTTTTTGGGGGTGTGGTGATAGTGGTAGAGTTTTGGGATAGTAGGGGAGTGTGGTGACAGGGGTGGAGTGGGGTAAAGTGGTGGAGAGGGGTTATAGCGGGGGAGTTGGTCACAGTGGTGGAGTGTGGTCACAGGGGTGGAGTGGGGGTGATAGCTTTTGAGTGGGGGTGATAGTAGTGGATGTGGTACATGGTGGATTGTGGGGGTTTAGTGGTGGAGGTGGGACATGGGGAGTGTGGTAACAGGGGTGGAGTTTGGTGACGTGGGAGTGGGGTTTAATAGGGGTTGGGAAAGTGGGGCCCACAGTGGGGGGAGTGTGGGATAGTTTTTGAGTGGGTTTAAATGAAAGGGGAGTGTGGTGCCCAGTGGTGGGTGGGGTGATAGGGGTGGAGTGTGGTACAGTGGGGGGGTGGGTGAAAAGGGGTAGAGTTGGGTGATAGCGGTTGAGTGTGGTTTAGAAAGTGGATTTGGGGTGACATTGGCGGAGGGGTGGTGATAGGTGGAGTGGGGGTCACAGTGGGGGGGTGGGGTTTTGATTTTTGGTGGAGTGGGGTGAAAGTGGGGGAAGTGGGCACATGGTGGAGTGTGGCCCACTTGGGGAGGTTTTGGTGATGGGGTTTTGAGGGTGGGGATATTAGTGGGTGTGGTGACATGGGGGAGTGGGTGATAGGGGTGGATGTGGTGATAGTCGGGGGTGTGGTGACAGGGTAGAGTGGGGTGATATGGAATGTGGTGACAGTGGGGGGAGTGGGGGTGATAGTGGGGGAGTGGGGGTGACGTGGAGGAGTGTGGTGATAGTGGTGGAGTGTGGGGAAAAGTGGTGGAGTGTGGTGACATGGTGGAGTGTGGTGATAGTGGGGGAGTGGGGGTGACAGTGGGGGAGGGGTAGTGATAGTGGTGGGTGTGGTGACGGGGGGAGTGGGGGTGACATTTTTGTGGATTTTTTTTGATAGTCTTTGGAGTGGGGTGACAGTGGTGGATTTGTGACAGTGGGAGTGTGGTGAAAGTGGTGGAGTGGGGACAGTGAGGGAGTGGGGTTTGACATAGGGGGGAGGTGGTAAATAGTGGTGGAGTGTGGGACAGGGGGTGGAGGGGTGGTAGTGGGAAGTGTGGGGACAGGGGTGGAGTGGGGGTGACAGTGGGGGAAAGTGGGTTGGCATTTGGTGGGAGTGTGGTGAAGTGGTGGGGTGTGGTGACAGTGGGGGAGTGGTTGATAATGTTGGACGTGGTGATAGTGGTAAGTGTGGTAAAGTATGGGGGTGGGTGACATGTTGGAGTGGGGGTAATAGGGGGTGGAGTGGGTGATAGCGGTGGAGTGGGGGTCACAGGGGTGAGTGGGGTCACAGTGGGGGAGTTTGGTGAAGCGGTTGAGTGTGGTGATAGTAGGGGGAGTGTGGGGGACAGTGGGATTGTGGTGATAGTGGTGGAGTGTGGTGACAGTGGTGGAGTGTGTAAAAGGGGTGGGGTGGTCACAGGGTGAGTGTGGGGGATACCCGGTGGAGTGGGGTGACGGGTGGGGAGTGGGGGTGGATATTTGGTGGAGTGTGGTCTCAGTGGGGGAAATTTGTGGTGATAGGGGTTGAGTGTGGTGATAGAAATGGAGTGTGGTGACATTTGGGGAAAGTGTGGTGATAGGGGGTGGAGTGGGGTGATAGTGGTGGATGGGGGTCACAGTGGTGGAGTGTGGTGATAGGGGTGGAGTGGGGGTGATAGGGGGAAGTGTGGCCCACAGTGGGGGAAATTTGGTTCACTGTGGGGGAGTGTGGTGAAGCGGTTGAGTGTGGTGATAGAAAGGGGAGTGTGGTGACAGGGGCCGGGGGTGGGGGGATAGTGGGGGGAAAGTGGGGGTGAAAGGGGTTTGGGTGTGGTGACAGTGGAAAGAGTGGGGTGAAAGTAGGGGAAAAGTGGTGAAAAGTGGTGGGGGTGTGGTAATAGTGGGGGAGTGGGTGAAAGCGGTTGAGTGTGGTCACAGTGGGGGAAAGTGTGGTCACGGGGTGGAGTGTGGTCAATTTGGGGAAATTTTGTGAATAGGGGTGGGGGTTTGGTGACATGGTGGGGTGGGGGGTGACATTGGTGGAGTGTGGTGTTAGTGGGGATGGGGTGGTAGGGGTGGAGTGGGGTTGGTAGTGGGGAGTGTGGTGACATGGTGGAGTGTGGTGACAAGTGGGGTTTTTTTTTGGGGGGGGGAAAAAAAAAAGGGGTGGAGTGGGGGAAAATGAACACCTGCTACTAAAGGGGGAAATCCCTGCTGTTTTTTTGGGCTCCCCCAGTGATAAACACGAAACAATATGTACTAGACATTATCTCTCAAAACCATGTACTGTAAACCCCAAACTTTAAAACCAAAAAATTTTAAAACTCTTAAACCTTTTGCACTTTTTATGTAAAAAAAATATACCTATTGGTAAAAAAGAATAAAAAAAGGGGTGGGGGAAAAGGGAAAATTTAAACGGCTTAAAGGAAAAAACCCCCCCAAAATTTTCTTCCTTGAACCCTTTTTTAAACCCATTTCTCAAAAGGCTTTTGGTCCCTCAATTTCATCAAGGGGGAAACCCACACACACCCCACACACACAAATCAATATATATATTTATTTATATAAATATATATAAATAAAATAATAAAAATTTTAAAATATAATATATAAATTAAATATATATATATATATAAATATTATATATATTAATTTTATTATATAAATATATAAATATATATATAAAATAAAATATATATATTTAAATATTTTTAAAAAATGTATATTTTTAAAATAAAATATATATATATATATATATATATATATATATATATATATATATATATATATATATATATATATATATCTGTAAAGGAAGAGTAGCGCCAATTCCTTGGATCAAATGCCATTCATCGGTATCAAGACATCCTCTGTGAAGGACAGCAACTTGAAAATTCGATTATTCGTCATAAATCAGTCCAGCACGAGGAAAATTTATGGTCATTGCAGGAAAGTCAATTTTGTTTGCTTATTTCGTAAAAAAAATGCATGAAAGGTAGCGACTGTCATTAGTTAATGAACAGGTAGCACCTTCAGGGCAAATTCTTTCCTTTGCTTTTTTTGCTACTCATTTTTACTTTTTACTCCTTTTCAGCCTTCACACACACACACACACACACACACACACACACACACACACACACACACACACACACACACACACACACACACACACACACACACACACACACACACACATACGTGAATGTGTATTTGTGTATATTTGAACGACATGATGGAAGGGATAGACTCAGAAGTGTCCCTGTTCGCAGATGATGTGAAATTTACGAGGAGAATTAAATTAGATGAAGATCAGGCAGGACTTTCAAAGACACTGGACAGACTAGACACCTGGCCCAGCAACTGGTTTCTTGAATTTATCCCCGCCAAATACAAAGTCATGATGATCGAAGAAGGGCAAAGAAGACCGCAGACGGAATATAGGCAAGGTGGCCAACGACTGCAAACCTCATTCAAGGAGAAAGATCTTGGGGTGAGTATAACACCGAGCACGTCCCCGGAAGCACACATCAACCAAATAACTGCTGCAGCATATGGGCGCCTTGCAAATCTCAGATTAGCATTCCGATATTTAAGTAAGGAATCTTTCAAGACACTGTACACCGTGTACGTCAGGCCCATACTGGAGTATGCAGCACCAGTTTGAAACCCGCACAGGATCAAGCACGTTACGAAATTAGAGAAAGCGCAAAGGTTTGCTGAAAGGTTAGTTCCAGAGCTAAAGGGAATGTCCTCTAAAGAAAGGTTGAGGGAAATCGGGCTGACAACACTGGAGGACAGGAAGGATAAGGGAGACATGATAACGACATACAAAATACTACGTGGAATTGACAAGGTGGACAGAGACAAGATGTTCCAGAGAGGGGACACAGAAACAAAGGGTCATTCTTGGAAGTTGAAGATTCAGATGAGCCACAGGGACGTTAGAAAGCATTTCTTCAGTCATAGAGTGGTCAGGAAGTGGAACAGTCTGGCGAACGATGTAGTGGAGGCAGGAACCACACATAGCTTTAAGACGAGGTATGATAAAGCTCATGGAGCAGGGAGAAAGAGGACCGAGGCGTTCAGTGAAGAGGCGGGGCCAGGAGCTGAGTCTCGACCCCTGAAACTACAATTAGGTGAGTACGCACACACACGGACACACACACACACACACACACACACACACACACACACACACACACACACACACACACACACACACACACACACACACACACACACACTCACACACACACACACACATGACGGAAGGAATAGACTCCGAGGTGTCCCTGTTTGCAGATGACGTGAAGTTGATGAGAAGAATTCACTCGATCGACGACCAGGCAGAACTACAAAGGGATCTGGGCAGGCTGCAGACCTGGTCCAGCAATTGGCTCCTGTAGTTCAATCCCACCAAGTGCAAAGTCATGAAGATTGGGGAAGGGCAAAGAAGACCGCAGACGGAGTACAGTCTAGGGGGCCAGAGACTACAAACTTCACTCAAGGAAAAAGATTTTGGGGTGAGTATAACACCAGGCACATCTCCTGAAGCGCACATCAACCAAATAACGGCTGCAGCATATGGGCGCCTAGCAAATCTCAGAACAGCATTCCGACATCTTAATAAGGAATCGTTCAGGACCCTGCACACCGTGTACGTTAGGCCCATATTGGAGTATGCGGCACCAGTTCGGAGCCCACACCTAGCCAAGCACGTAAAGAAACTAGAGAAAGTGCAAAGGTTTGCAACAAGACTAGTCCCAGAGCTAAGAGGTATGTTCTACGAGGAGAGGTTAAGGGAAATCAACCTGACGACACTGGAGGACAGGAGAGATTGGGAAGACATGATAACGACATACAAAATACTGAGAGGAATTGACAAGGTTGACAAAGACAGGATGTTCCAGAGATTGGACACAGCAACAAGAGGACACAGTTGGAAGTTGAAGACACAGATGAATCACAGGGACTTTAGGAAGTATTTCTTCAGCCACAGAGTAGTCAGGAAGTGGAATAGTTTGGGAAGCGATGTAGTGGAGGCAGGATCCATACATAGGTTTAAGCAGAGGTATGATAAAGCTCAAGGGTTCAGGGAGAGTGACCTAGTAGCGACCAGTGAAGAGGGGGGGGGGAAGGAGCTCGGACTCGACCCCTGCAGCCTCAAATAGGTGAGTACAACTAGGTGAGTACACACACACACACACCCTGTACACTGTACACTGTGTACGTTAGACCCATATTGGAGTATGTAGCGCCATTTTGGAACCCTTACCTAGAAGAGCATGTAAGGAAACTAGAGAAAGTGTAAAGGTTTGCAACAAGACTAGTCCCTGAGCTGAGGGGTATGTCCTACGAGGAGAGGTTAAGGGAAATCGGCCTGACGGCACTGGAAGACAGGGTAGATAAGGGGGTATGAAAACGACATATAAAATACTGTGAGGTATCGACAAGGTGGAAGGAGACAGAATGTTTCGGAGATGGGACACAGCATCAAGGGGTCACAGTTGGAAGTTGAAGACTCAGATGAACCACAGGGATGTTTGAAAGTATTTCTTCTGTCACAGAGTTGTCAGGAAGTGGAATTGTCTGGGAATCGATGTAGTGGAGGCAGGATCCATACATAGCTTTAAGAAGAGGTATGATAAAGCTCATGGAGCGGGAAGAGTAATCGAGTAGCGGCCAGTGAAGAGGCGGGGCCAGGAGCTGTGACTCGGCCCCTGCAACCACAACTAGGTGAGTACTGACAAAACACACACACACACCACACACACGCACACACCACACACACACACACACACCCCACACACACACACACACACACCCCACACACACACACACAGTCACACACACACACACACACACACACACACACACACACACACACACACACACACACACACACACACCCCACACACAGTCACACACACACACACACACACACACATATACACACACACACACGCGCGCGCACACACACACACACACACACACACACATACACACACACACACTCACACACACTCACACACACTCACACACACACACACACCACACACAAATTTATATATATATATATATAATATATATATATATATAATAATATATATAATATATATTATATATATATATATTATATATATAATATATATTGTGCATGTGCTAGAATAAAAAAAAAACAGTGAAAAAACAGTGAAATTCCACGATGTGGCACTGGTCCCCAGCGTGAAAACCTTTAAACACTCAGCTGCTGCTGCCTTATAACGTTAGGCAGCTTTCTTGAGTTCAAGCCATGTTTCTTCCTATCCCCGTGCACACCAGTAATCTCTTGTTATGAGGCATCTATATCTGAGGGGTTTAAGGTGGGAGCTAAACCATACTCGTAGACAGCACACTACAACAGTGCCGCATGTTTAGAATCTTCCAGCGTTTTATAAACTTTAGCAAATTTTTAATTCGGACACTCCGAATCATTTTCATAACAAGTCAATGATAGTCATTGACACCATTGAAAAAGAAATATATGCTGATTAATCTTTTTAAAAGGTTTTCGATATCCAGTGTATTTGTATTGCATGCCTCATCATTGGCATTATGGAGCGTGCAATGTAAATTTCACCTGTAAATTTGTTTCAATGCAAATAGATGTAGTGAAGACTAAGGGCAGGTTCTCTCAGGTGATATAAATACGTGACTTGAATGTTTCAATACCTTCTATGAACTTTAAACAGAATAGGTGTATATCGGTGGCAAATACTTTAACCAAAGATAATAAAGTAAACAGGGATGTTTAGATCCTTACGGTCTTGTACAGGAGGCTGCGTTGAGTGCTTGCATCTCCTGCCCTCCATCTTGCAGCTGCATATGTTGCTGCAGTTGCATACCGAGCTGCGGATGAGGCAGGTCGAGCAGGTCAGGATACTGTTTACCGCTCCCTAGAGACACCTGAGATACTGAGCGACTACACACTCTATGAAGAAAGATATCCTTGTGACACACCGCGTCTTTCCACTGGCCTCTGTCGAGGGTGGTGTGTCGCATACCACAAACATCGAGTTTAGGACTCTCAACGAAGGCGACAGTCGCTGCCAGTGCTTGTGCGCCGGAGCATTCTGGCGGTTCTTGTCTGGCGGGTTCGGCAGCGCTCATATCAATGACACTGCCAGGAGGAAAGTCTCCCGAAGCGCGTCTATGTCTGACGTTCCAGGAGGATTCAGGAACTTGTCTGCAGGGTGAAGACTCCTCGAGGTCACTGGATGGTACCATGTGGTATCCGGCCAGCTTGTGAGGAGCCTCACATTCAGAGCTCCTCGATGACTGAGCTGTCTCGACACTGTCTTCGTCCTGCCGCTGAACACGACTCACTCGAACCTTGCAGTACACTATGCTACATACGAGAAGTAACACCAAAATAAGTATGGAGATTCCCCCTAACAGACCCTCCTTTATGTAACTAACGTCGATGTTCGCGACTCTAACTTCGGCTACTTCGTGCGACACCTGAAGAGTGAAGTTGGTCTCCCCTAACCCAGCTCTGTTCTCCGCTACACAGCGATACGTGCCCTGATCTTCAGACACGACATCAGTAATAGTCAAGTTTGACACATAAGACATGTTACTTGAGGTCACTAGATCCACTACAAAGTACCGTTGCAGCTCACTATCATTGTACAGAGGAACGTCACCCATGTACCACGTGACTGTCGTCTCCACCTCAGTTTCCACCCGACAGAGCAAAGACACATTTTCTCCGTGGGCTGCCAGGACCCTAGGAGCAAGAGCTGTGACCTGCGGTGCGCATAGGAATTCATCCTGGCCCAGCAGCTGCCAGTCGTGCCCCATCAGCCACTTAGGATGTGAACAGGAAGGCGGCACTGATGCAGCCATATTACGATCATGAAACCAGTGACGGAGTGATCGTAAATGGCAGTCACAGTGCCAGGGGTTGCCATCGACTCTGATCACTCGTAAGAGCACCAGCGGCTCAAGTTCACTGGCATTCAGATAAATTAGTTTGTTATAAGCCAGGTTCAATATTTCCATTTCCGTCAGGTTTCGTATGGCTCCTGTCTCGATTGTGTGTATTTGGTTGTGGCTGACATCAAGCTGGACGATGTGTGGGGTGCGAATAAAAGCAGAAGAGGAGATCGATGTGAGGGCATTGTGAGCTATGCGAAGTTCCCTCAAGCCCAACATGTCCATCAGGGCCGCAGACGGTATCGACCGTAGCTGGTTGTTGCTTAGATCGAGCTCCATAATGTTTTCGACTCCGTTGAACGCCCCTTTATCCAGGAGTTTCAGATTGCAGTGGTTGAGCATCACTTTCTGGAGGCTGCGGAGGCCCGTGTAGACGAAGGAGTCTCGGGGGAGGATCCTCAAGTTATTGTGACTGAGATCCAACACTTGAGTTGAGGGTTCGATCCCGCGAGGAATGTCGATGAAATGTGCGTCCCGACACGCCACCATCTGTTTACCGTCGCGCCAGAAGCACTCGCACACTTTGGGACACCCGCCCCACACACCGAGACCCAGCCACGCCCACACCCACACACACGCCCACACTGAAGCCGTGCGCGTCCTGGGCTGACACAGAGTTGCGTGTTGACCTTGTGATGTGCACATGATCTGTAGGGTGCGGGGGCGTCCGTGGGGGCGTGGGCGTGGACAGCGTCATGCCGCCCGCATCGCTCCTCACCTCACCACCATCCCCGCCCATCCACCTCACAACACACAGCTGGAGGATGTGATGCTGGCACACAGTCCTCCGTAAATTCACTGGTTCTTCATGCCTCGTGTGTGCAGCGGTGCCACACCCACAGGAGCACCACAATCCTCCACCACACAGTGTTGCCATGCGGCAACCATTCTTCTTTGGGTTTTGACGTTACCAGCTTCACATCAGTCTGCGCCGTGTCCACCATTAATCTTCAGGCCAGTCTGGAAAGAGAGGGAGAATCATAATCGCGAAATGCACATATGTTTACTTTAAGATAATGGCTTCACCGAAACCTTTCATTAGATGTAATATTTGACAATTTAAAACGTTTGATACCGGGCAGTCGCCATCCTAGTCTACCAGACTGAACAAAAACGACTGTTATGATCTTAAAAATATTTCTGGTAATATACCATTATAATTCCTGCATGAGTATTTATTTATACCGAGAAATGAATATTTATCGGTGTATATGCATTTAGAGAAATAAACAGTGAGTTTTTAATCTATATTTAGGGATTAAAGTATTTATGATTGTGCGCAGGAGAAATGCATTCTTAATGACCATAGCGCAGCCGCTATAGGCTTAAACTCATTAAAACCATATCACGGATGGGGTTAGAACCCGTGATCAGAGAGTCGTAAAATTCCAGACCGTCGCGTTAGCCACAGGGCCAGCTAGCCACAATAAGATTCACCCAACTAGGCTAGCTGGCCCAGTGGCTAACGCGTCGGCCTGGGGTTTTAAGATTCTCTGATCGCGGGTTCTAACCCCACCCGTGGTATTGGTTGTTTGCAATCGTGTCATTACGATTTTGTGAGTCACGTTAAACTCATTAAAAAAAAAAAGCAAAAGACTAATTATATAAACATCACAGCACACTCCCTAAATTCTATAAAAATAAAGGATTTGGGTAAACTTTCAGAATTTATATACATAGATACATAAACCTCTCGGTGTATATAGTATACCCCGTTTTCATCTGAAGTCTCATTGTCGCTCTATACAAGGATTCAGAGATGATACGTCTAGTGTGAGTGATGTTACGGTCAGAATTGTCACACCACCGAAGGGAAGAGGGTGGTTAGTTAAGTGACACATGTCTCTTATTGCAGAGTGAGAAGGGAAAGGCAAAAAGGGAAAGATTTACTCACATGTTACCAGACGCTGTACATAAAATTCCGCGAAGTTCTATTCACACTTAATAGACAAACCGGACTTCGGGCCACAAGGCATTATTGGATCCACTTTCTTCTAAAAACACTAAAATTATGATGATTAGCGAATACTGAGTGTCAGTCTGCTGAAAGAAATATTTCACTATGCGTTACTGTTCTTCGCGACAATGAAAACTCAGAATTCCTAAGATAGTTTAAATTGTTTAATAAACCTTTGGGACTGTTTAAGTAAATGGAGATGATACAAATATATTGTTCGAAACCTTACTCAGCACACATAGGCACATAAAAACAAAAGAATGGAGGAACACTGAAGAAGGCACACTGGCCCGTATAAAGCAGGTCTTTATCAAAACTACCTCGTCCCAAAGCTATCCAACGACACCAGTGAAACCCAGACCCTCCCACTCATATTTGTCCAATATCTTTTTAAAGCTACCCAGACTTCTAGCCTCGATTAACCTACTCAGAAGACTGTTCCACGCATCGACAGCTCTGAAAACCAGTACTTAGCTATGTCCTTACGAAATATAAGTTTATCTAACTTATATCCGTTATTTCTGGTTCTTACATGATTCGATATTTCTCAGCATTTTATTAATATCACCTCTGCTTATGTCTATTATTTACTTATACACTTCGATGATATCTCTCATTCTACGTTTCTCAAGAGAGTGAAGATTCAAGGATTAGTGATGTATTGTTTGTAATGGCTTGATAAAGCTCCTGGAGAGCGAAACGTTGCCACAATAAATGTCACATTAGTTGCACTTGTGTCCTTTTACTTTACATGAATAGAGCTGTAAAATAACTTTTGGACTCCCGTTACTTATACTTCTTGAAACAAATCGAAGTAATCTGTTAGACTTATTGCGCACACTTAGGCACTGTTGTCTTGGTTTCAGATTTCTGTTCATCATGACTCTCAAATCCTTTTCACACTCCGTGTGACCCAGCTCTACATCACCTAGTTTATAACTTCGAAGGTTGTTTTCATTCCCAAGGACTAGGACTTTACACTTTTCCATACTGTACTTCATCTGCCACTTTCCAGACTTAGATATCAAACAGCTCATAACCTGAATGTGTATCATATGATATTGCTAAACATTTTGGACGAAAACTAAAAGTAATTTAAACTTAGACTAGTAAAAGTTAGTTGACTTATACAGTAATTGTAAATGTATTTACTATTCGTTATCAAGGTATCTAGAAATGCCAGCGTTGAATTTTCTTTAATTTCACAGGTAAATATATATATTTTTTTTTGTGTTTGGAGAATAGAAATATCGCAAATATACCCACAAGCTATGGTTTTTAAAAAGTAGAGAATCATCAATGTGCCAACAACAATACAATCTTTGAAGGCAAGTGTATAACTAACCATTTTGCTTCTGCACTGGACAAGCACCTAAAGTCAGTACCTTACCAACCTGGCTGTGGTTCATACGTCAGTTTGAGTGCAGCCAGCAGTAACAACCTGGCTGATCAGACCCTGATCCACCATGAGGCCTGATCTCAGATCGAGCAGCGGGGGCGTTGACCCCCGAAACCCTCTCGAGGTAAACTCCAGGTATTAACAAAGAAAGACATTCGCCGGAGATGGACCGAGAAGTGAACTCGCAAAAACTACGTCAGTTTACGATATTGGTTAATATTAAACGTAAAGACTAAATTGACGTATGGCATTTCCAAGAAAAAAAATCAGCAAAAAAATTTATTTTATTTAAAGCAAAGTTGCATTATTCAGTGTTAATTTTTCCAAAAAATGGAACATTAATAAATAATGATGCTTCATCTATACTAGCCAAATAAACTGAGATTCCTTATTTTTAAAGGACGTGTAGCGTTTACAATTTTAATGGCTGAACGTTGGCTTATTTCATTGGAAGTGATACCAGAAATAATGCAAGAAATTTTCTGGGATTGAGAATTT
>NC_069416.1:38923002-38925502 GCF_026875155.1 Cherax quadricarinatus | reverse complement strand
GATATACCATACTAGGAGACCAGATATACCATACTAGGAGACCAGATATACCATACTAGGTGACCAGATATACCATACTAGGAGATCAGTTATGCCATACTAGGAGATCAGATATACCATACCAGGAGATCAGTTATGCCATAGTAGATCAGATATGCCATAGTAGGAGATCAGATTTACCAGTCTAGGAGACCAGATATACCCTAGGAGCTCAGGGATATATGGTATACTACACAGAGCAAGAAACAGCGGAAGAAGAAGTGGCCCAGGGATGGCTGCGAGAATATATCAGAAAGAATAAAACAGATAATAAACGAGGAAATGGAGGTTACAATTGATAAAAAGGGGAGGAAAGGGTAATGGAACGAGCGCAGGAATCTAATTCTATATCTTTTCTTTTATGCTAAAAGCATACTAGAGAAGATACAGAATCGGACTACCGGGGGAAGAGAGACGAGACTAAAATATGTTCAGAAGTAAAGACAAGGCACGAGTGCAGAGGAAACTTTGATTGTGACGGCGTTTCGCTCTTTCCAGAGCTTTACATTGGGCGAAACGCTGTCTTAAAAAAAAAAAAAGATTTTTATTTTCCCTCGCATGACTGTTGGGATTATGCATTTAAAGACAACAATGAATTGAAAAAGTAGTAATTCGGGATACTAAACTGGAGTTAAAGAAACATAAATGCAAAGTGTATATAAAACTGATGAAACGGTAAATTGAGAAAAACGGTTTATTAATGATTTTTTTGAGGGTGATAGAACCAGCAGGCATTGCATAAGAGCAACTGAACGGATGATTATAAAATGCTGCAAATTATGCATAAAATTGGAATGAGAGAGAGAGAGAGAGAGAGAGAGAGAGAGAGAGAGAGAGAGAGAGAGAGAGAGAGAGAGAGAGAGAGAGAGAGAGAGAGAGAGAGAGAGAAGAGAGAGAGGAGGAGAAGAGAGAGAGAGAGAAAGTGCAAAGGTTTGCAACTAAATTAGTCCCAGAGCTAAGAGGTATGTCCTACGAGGAGAGGTTAAGGGAAATAGACCTGACGACACTGAAGGACAGGAGAGATAGTGGGGACATGATAACGACATACAAAATACTGAGAGGAATTGACAAAGTGGACAAAGACAGGATGTTCCAGAGATGGGACACAGCAACAAGGGGACACAGTTGGAAGTTGAAAACACAAATGAATCACAGGGATGTTAGGAAGTATTTCTTCAGCCACAGAGTAGTCAGGAAGTGGAATAGTTTGGGAAGCGATGTAGTGGAGGTAGGATCCATACATAGCTTTAAGGAGAGGTATGATAAAGCTCACGGTTCAGGGAGAGTGACCTAGTAGTGACCAGTGAAGAGGCGGGGCCAGGAGCTAGGACTCGACACCTGGAACCTCAACTAGGTGAGTACAACTAGGTGAGTACACACATACACACACACACATACACACACACATATACACACACACACACAACATACACACACACACACACACACACACACACACACACATACACACACACATACACACACACACACACACACACACACACACACACACACACATACACACACACACACACACACACACACACACACACACACACACACCACAGACTACTTATTTCACCCACTCCTCTTACTACTGTCCACCCATAACATTGCCTCACACCTTCAATGCTAACACATGACTATTGTCGTCTCCAACTCCATCCCTAACATTGCATCCTTTTACCTTTCCATGCACTTCTTCTTTTTCACCTCGTTGCACAACACAAACACGCAAATGCCCAAAACGCACCACACACATCATACACACTACACACACCCACTTCAGCACCCTTTCACACTCAGAAATACCTGACAAGGCCCACTAAAGAATGAAAATCTATACACCCAACCACTCCAACCCAACATCTCCCACCTGAGCACTCCAACCCATATCATCCTCATTCGCTCCCATTCCAATCATTCCCAACCAATCCTCTCTCACCCCACCTTCTCCCACATCATCAATATACTCCCACCCTACAACCTAGCGACTACAGCGCCAGATTGACGCTGTGGTCGAAGACATGAAAGAAGAGTTTCAACATACACAAGTGTAAGGATAAAACATTCCCAGACACGAATACATTATGAAATATTTGGCAACAAGCCAGCCGAAGCAAGTGAGCAAGTGAGGAAGGAAATATGAAGTAATCATAAGCAATGACTTAAAAAGTACTATATAGTGCGTACTCGCAAGCACCAACAACAGCATAATGCTAAGATTTATCGTTAGAAACTTCATGCATAAAACGACTTGACAAACCTCACATTAGTTGCACTGGTGTATTTTTTACCTAACATTGTCGGTAATTCTACCAACATTATTACATAAAACACTATCCACAATATTGGTTATACTACATGTGTAAGACCACATGCTGAATATATGGTTCAGTTTTGGTCTCCAGATTAAACTAACAACGAGGATACATTTGAGAGGGTATAGAGAAGAGCTACC
>NC_069416.1:38883002-38918002 GCF_026875155.1 Cherax quadricarinatus | reverse complement strand
GGGCCTGGATTTAGGCATTCATAGGGATTTGGATCCATTTCCGAATTGATTCTATGTTACGAAAATGCATTATAAATCTATGTAGAAGATTTTACCCTTGTGACTGGTTTATTAAGGAACTTCTTAGGTTTATAAATTTCTTGGGCGTGGAGATCTCGGCTCTCTTTGGTCAAATCACGGTCTGACGTCAGTCTGTATTTACAACCCACTTCCGGCATTACCAAAATACCTGATGCATGGCTGATGTTTTGTTTCTCTTTTTGCTGATCGCTCACTAGACAACATTAAGACCATAACTCTCAGGATGTTCACACTTATTTCAGTGTTTTGTCTAGTTTTGGCCCCCTGGCGGCGAGCTTGTGCAACTCGGGCAGCGGCGCACGAACGATCAACGTCCAGCCAACCGAAATAATTTACCGCCCCAAATACGTTTCGGGGCTTCAGTGTTACGTCAGTTTATGAGAGCACAATTAACTTCCTGTTCACAAACATAGTATCACGATTTTTTTTGTTTATACATATTATTAGCACACTGGCAGTTTCCCACAGAGGCAGGGTGACATGAAAAAGAAGAAACACTCTCGTTGTCACTCACTCCATCACTGTTTTGCCAGAGGCGTGTTGACACTGCAGTTCAATAACTACAACATATCTCCCCACCCCTCCTTCAGAGGGCAGACACTGTACTTTTTTAATACTAGAAAGAAAGATAACTTACACATGTGGGTTTATGACATTACAGACGTTCAGGTGTCCTCTCGTCTCTTCTCCTCCACATAAACCAAGTCTGTCTTTGTGAATAAATGGTTTACAAATCCGACAGGTTAATAAATGAGACACTTGTGCAACATTTGATTATCTTTATTCATGGTAATGTTTCACCACACACTGGCTTCTTCAGTCCAATGCAGGAAAAGGTGGACGATGAGGAGTTTAAGGTAATCCGTCAAGATTGATAGAATGAACACATGGGCTCCAGGCTGAGGGACTAATTACCTCAAGCTCCTCCTCATTTTCCACCATTTTCTGCATTGGACTGAAGAGGCCACTGTGTGGCGAAACGTTTCCAAATGCTGCACAAGTATCTCATTTACCAAGTCTGTCCTTTATCGCTGTCAGACCCGTCAATACCAGAACACTACGTGTCAGTTTCAGTTCAACCGCGTCCTGCTCTGACAAATATTTAATGTGGCGCCACTATAATGGCGCATGCATTTTATTATAACATGGCGAATAATATATGATTATTGTATGAAACTAATTTACATTTGTAATGTATGTGTTTATAGCTAAACTAGTCATTTATATACTCGTTCAAGCATAGAAATAATTTTAGCTGTGTGTACTCACCTAGTTGTACTCACCTAGTTGAGGTTGCAGGGGTCGAGTCCAAGCTCCTGGCCCCGCCTCTTCACTGGTCGCTACTAGGTCACTCTCCCTGAACCATGAGCTTTATCGTACCTCTGCTTAAAGCTATGTATGGATCCTGACTCCACTACATCGCTTCCCAAACTATTCCACTTCCTGACTACTCTGTGGCTGAAGAAAACTTCCTAACATCCCTTTGATTCATCTGTGTCTTCAACTTCCAACTGTGTCCCCTTGTTACTGTGTCCAGTCTCGGGAACATCCTGCCCTTTGTCCACCATGTCAATTCCTCTCAGTATTTTGTAAGTCGTTATCATGTCCCCCCTATCTCTCCTGTCCTCCAGTGTCGTCAGGTTGATTTCCCTTAACCTCTCCTCATAGGACATACCTTTTAGCTCTGGGCTAGTCTTGTTGCAAACCTTTGCATTTTCCTCCAGTTTCTTTACATGCTTGGCTAGGTGTGGGTTCCAAACTGGTGCCGCATACTCCAATATGGGCCTAACGTACACGGTGTATAGGGTCCTGAACGATTCCTTATTAAGATGTCGGAATGCTGTTCTGAGGTTTGCCAGGCTCCATATGCTGCAGCAGTTATTTGGTTGATGTGCGCTTCAGAAGATGTGCTGGTGTTATACTCACCCCAAGATCTTTTTCCTTGAGTGATGTTTGTAGTCTCTGACCCCATAGACTGTACTCCATCTTGCGGTCTTCTTTGCCCTTCCCCAATCCTCATGACTTTGCACTTGGTGGGATTGAACTCCAGGAGCCAGTTGCTGGACCAGGTCTGCAGCCTGTCCAGATCCCTTTGTATTTCTGCCTGGTCTTCGATCGAATGAACTCTTCTCATCAACTTCACGTCATCTGCGAACAGTGACACCTCGGAGTTTATTTCCTTCCGTCATGTCGTTCACAAATACCAGAAACAGCACTGGTCCTAGGACTGACCCCTGTGGACCCCACTGGTCACAGGTGCCCACTCTGACACCTCGCCTCGTACCATGACTCGCTGCTGTCTTCCTGACAAGTATTCCCTGATCCATTGCAGTGCCTTCCCTGTTATTCCTGCTTGGTCCTCCAGTTTTTGCACTAATCTCTTGTGTGGTATTGTGTCAAACGCCTTCTTGCAGTCTAAGAATATGCAATCCACCCACCCCTCTCTCTCTTCTCTTACTGCTGTCACCATGTCATAGAACTCCAGTAGTTTTTTGACACAGGATTTCCCGTCTCTGAAACCATGTTGTCTGCTGGTGATGAGATCATTCCTTTCTAGATGTTCCACCATTCTTCTCCTGACAATCTTTTCCATGATTTTGCATACTATACATGTCAGTGACACTGGTCTGTAGTTTAATGCTTCATGTCTGTCTCCTTTTTAAAGATTGGGACTACATTTGCTGTCTTCCATGCCTCAGGCAATCTCCCTGTTTCGATAGATATATTGAATATTGTTGTTAGGGTACACATAGTGCCTCTGCTCCCTCTCTCAATACCCATGGGAGATGTTATCTGGCCCCATTGCCTTTGAGGTATCTAGCTCACTCAGAAGCCTCTTCACTTCTTCCTCGGTTGTGTGCACTGTGTCCAGCACATGGTGGTGTGCCCCACCTCTCCGTCTTTCTGGAGCCCCCTCTGTCTCCTCTGTGAACACTTCTTTGAATCTCTTGTTGAGTTCCTCACATACTTCACGGTCATTTCTTGTTGTCTCTCCTCCCTTTCCCTTTCCCTTTGCCTGATTACCTGGTCCTTGACTGTTGTTTTCCTCCTGATGTGGCTGTACAACAGTTTCGGGTCAGATTTGGCTTTCGCTGCTATGTCATTTTCATATTGTCTTTGGCCTCCCTTCTTATCTGTGCATATTCGTTTTTGGCTCTACGACTGCTCTCCTTATTCTCCTGGGTCCTTTGCCTTCTATATTTCTTCCATTCCCTAGCACACTTGCTTTTTGCCTCCTGCACCTTTGGGTAAACCATGGGCTCATCCTGGCTTTTTCATTATTCCTGTTACCCTTGGGTACAAACCTCTCCTCAGCCTCCTTGCATTTGTTGCTACATATTCCATCATCTCATTAACTGGCTTCCCTCCCAGTTCTCTGTCCAATGAACCCCGTTCAGGAAGTTCCTCATTCCTGTGTAGTCCCTTTCTTGTAGTTTGGCTTCATTCGTCCTGGCCTTCCTGCTTCTCCCTCCACTTGCAGCTTCTACTGTGTATTCGAAGCTTAAAACCACAATGGTCACTGGCCCAAGGGGTCTTTCATATGTGATGTCCTCGATATCTGCACTACTCAAGGTGAATACTAAGTCTAGCCTTGCTGGTTCATCCTCTCCTCTCTCTCTTGTAGTGTCCCTTACGTGTTGGTACATGAAGTTTCCAGTACCACCTCCATCATCTTAGCCATCCATGTATCTTGGCCCCCATGCGGGTCCAAGTTCTCCCAATTGATTCCTTTGTGGTTAAAGTCACCCATGATCAGGAGTTTTGCCCTGCATGCATGAGCTCTCTGGCCACTCTAGCCAGTGTGTCAACCATCGCTCTATTGCTCTCGTCGTACTGTTGCCTGGCCTCCTGCTGTTCTGTGGTGGGTTATACATCACTGCTATTACCACCTTGGGACCTCCAGAGTGAAGCGTTCCCGCTATGTAATCACTTTCTTCTCCGCTGTCTCCTCTCCCCAGCTCATCAAAATTCCAGCGATTTTTGATCAGCAATGCCACTCCTCCACCCCCCCTGTTCCCTCTGCCTTTCCTCAGGATTTGGTATCCCATTGGAAAGATGGCATCTGTTATTATACCTGTAAGCTTGGGTTCTGTGAGAGCTATGATGTCCGGTGATGCCTCTTTGACTCTTTCAAGCCACTCCCACTTATTTGTTATACCATCAGCGTTTGTGTACCATACCTTCAGTTTCCTTTCCAACACTGTGGTTTGTGGGGCCTGTGAGGGTGGGAGACCTGGTAGCATACTGTGGGATTCTATAGCTCGGTGTTGGGTGGAGGCTGTGGGTATGGATTGTAGTGTGTGTTGGGATGGTGTGATAGGTTGTATGGTTCTGAGAATAGTTGTGTGTGTCCTTGCCCTTGCTGTTCTGTTCTGCTCTGACTGACCTCTGCTGGTTCCATCCTTGTCTCTTTTCCTAGCTCCTTTCGCTTTTTTGTCCTCTCCATCAGCTGCTGTCGTTCTGTTTTGTTCTATCTCTGTCTAGGAACACCCTCTTGTACTCTTCCGAGTATTTCAATCGTGGTTTCTCTTGGAGGATCCTGTTCCGCACTGTTTCCGTCCTGAGAATCAGCTTGATTGGTCGGTTTCTCCCCTTCGAGTACCCTCCTACTCTCTGAAAATTTACAATCTCATCCATCTCTTCACCTATTTCTGTGATGATTTTCTCAATCTCCTTACTTTCTTCCTGCTGCCTTTCAGTGTGTGTCCTTTCCTCTCTCTCCTGAAGCCCATGGATAAACACTGATTTTGCCCTTTCCTCCTCCCATTGCCTCACCCTCTGTGACTCTGGATCTGCCTGTATGTGGTCAGTTTCTCCCTTGATTTTTTCCAGTGGCTCTTGATAGCATGGTTGTGCCTCAGCATTCGACCTATCACCCTCTCCATCTGCAACCAGCTGTTCTTCCCTTACACTCCTTGGCTCTTTTTGGCAGGTTGATATGACCTTAGCATAATTCATAATTCCTTCCTTCCTGTTCGGCCTCGCAGCTTCATATGCTGTGTCTTCTCTGGTCACTGCCCCTGTAACTCGCTTCAGCCTATTTATCTCAACTTCTAGGACCCTTATCTTGGCTACTGCAGTTTCGACTTGTGCCTCCCAATTCTTTGTCTCCTTCTCCAATCTCTTTTCCAATTTCACAGAGAGCTCTTTCTCCATTTTTTCAGAAAGCTCTCCTAATTTTCTCTCCCACTCTTGTTCCATCCTTTTCCACTGCTCCTCCATCCACTCCTCCCTACCAGAACCATTCTCATCTGATTTTTTTGTGAGAGAAGAGAGAAGGGAAAGGTAGAAGGAGAGAGAGAGGGGAAGAGTGAGAAGGGAAAGGGGGTGAGTGTGAGAGGGGGAAAGAGAGATAAGGGAAGGGAAGGAAGGGGGGAGAGTGAGAAGGGAAAAATGGGGAAGAGATGGAGAGAGAGAGAAAGAGAGAGAGAGAGAGAGAAGGGAAGGTAGAAAGAGAGAGGGGGATAGTGAGAAGGAAAAAGGGGAAGAGAGAGTGAGAGTGAGAGAGAGAGAGGGGGAGAGAGAGTGAAGGGAAGGGTAGGAGAGGGGGAGATTGAGAAGGGAAAATGGGAAGAGGAGAGAGCAAGAGGAGAGAGAGAGAGAGATAGAGAGAGAGAAGAGAGAGAGAGAGAGAGAGAGAGAGGAGAGAAGAGAGAGAGAGAGAGAGAGAGAGAGAGAGAGAGAGAGAAGAGAGAGAGAGAGAGAGAGAGAGAGAGAGAGAGAGGGAGAGAGAGAGAGAAGTAAAGAGAAGGGGGAGAGAGAGGGGAAGAGGAGAGAGAAAGGGGGAAAGAGGGGAGATGGAAGAGCAAGAGGGGAGAGAGAAAGGCAAAGAGAGGAGGAGAGAGGGGGAGAGAGGGGGAGAGGAGGGGGAAAGAGTGGGGAGATGGAAGAGCGAGAGGGGAGAGAGAGGCTAGGGGGAGAGGAGAGGCTAGGGGAGAGAGAGGGGAGGAGGGGAGAGCGATGGGAAAAGGAGAGGGAGAGATAATGGGAGGGAAGATGTTAGAGGGGGAGAGATGTTAAGGGGGGGAGGTGTTAGAGGAAGAGATGTTAGAGGGGAGAGACGGGAGAGGAAGAGAGATAGGTAGAGAGAGAGATATAGGTGGAGAGGAGATAGGTAGAGAGAGAGAGATTAGGATAGGAAGAGAGGGAGAGAGAGAGGAGCGAGGTTCAGATGGTCAGTACAGGACGGTGTGAAATCCTGTGTATGTGTGTGTTTTTGAGTTTACTACAGCTTACAAGTGCTGTTCCTGTGTGTGTGTGTGTGTGTGTGTGTGTGTGTGTGTGTGTGTGTGTGTGTGCCCCACTTCTAAGTATTCATACTGCTAATAAATAACCGGTAGATACAGTAATTCTAAGCTTACCAATACTTGTAACACTTATCGATTCTACTTCTAAAATTCAGAAAGTAGCTAGGCTGTAAAATTTAAGCTTGTCTCAGCTTAAGTGTCTGAGTTATCCCTCACTACCGCTTTAACTCCTTGCACTCTCCTCTATGCTATTTCTACTCTAATTTGGTAATGGCTTGCAGGAGTGAGTGATCAGTATCTAACAGTGATGCAGGACAGACTCAACCTTGCAAAATGCAACCTCAACAGGTGAAATACTTGCGCTGGCAGCGGTGTGATGACAAGTTGCCAGATACTGATGACGTAGTCGTCGTACATAGGCCTTCTATCACTATTTTGTAACTCCTTCACCCGTGATGTTTATAACCATATATGCTCATGCATCCCGCGTTCCTCAAGTGATTTCACTTTTCACTTATTACAGAATACACTTCACATTCGGTGTTACACTTTATATGTATAATGGCATACAAACTGTTGTGACGTCACTGCCAGCCTATGTGTGTGTGTGTGTGTGTGTGTCCGTGTACTCACCTATGTGTATTCACCTTTTTGTGGTTGCAGGCGTTGAGTCTCATCTCCTGGCCTCGCTTGTCCACTGGTCGCTGCTGGGTTAATTCTCTACTGGCTGCATGAGCACTATTAAACTTGTTCTTGAAGCTATGTATGGATTCTGCCAGCCTGTGTGTGTGTGTGTGTGTGTGTGTGTGTTTACTCATCTAAACGCATGCTAGAAATGTGCAAGAAAAGCGTTGATAGAGTGTGTTTAAAGTGGATCACTGAAAAGTAGCGACTGCATATGAATCATCACATAAAACACACTTTGAGTAATAGTACCAATCACTGCCATCAATATTCTGAATCCATGATATTTATTCGTAGTGCCTCTTGAGAAGTCATACGCAATGTAAACTATTTTCTATATCATCTGGACACAACGAACAATAACTCTTGATATTAAGAGTAAATTCTAACATTATGAAAGGTAGTGTAAAATTTGTTACTAGAATCACCAGTAAGCCGGCTGAAGGTCTTGATCCTAAGACCAAAAAAATAAACTTTACCTAACTTGTCATCATTTGACTTAGACTTCAGTGAGGTAGAAATAAACCATACCACGGGTGGGGTTAGAACCCGCGATCAGAGAGTCTTAAAACTCCAGACCACGGGTTCTAACCCCACCCGTGGTATGGTTTGTTTGCAATCGTCTCATTACAATTTCGTGAGTCAGGTAGAAATAAAATTCAAGTTTCGTCTGACACAAAATACGACCACCAAGTAAATATTTACTTATTTATTTATTTGTCTTCCAGGACTCTGTCGTGCTGATGGTATATTTCCAAACCAGTAAAATAACATAATTTTCATATTCAATATAATTTTCTGCAGCCCACTCGAGGAGGGGGGGGGAGGGCATTTTATTTCCTACCAAAACAAACTGAAATTTGGCGCTATCGTGAAGGTAACAATATGAGCAGGGAGTGAGGGAGGGTCGGTTCAAGTACCGCTTGTACCTCCACTTACCTTCGTCCACGTTCCTTCCTCCACATTCTATCCTTCATGTTTCCTCTACCTTTGTTTTTTTTTATTCATTATATCTACCTCATTCGTTCCTCCTCATTCCTCCTTCATGACCTGACCATCAATACCATCGTCGTGTTTCAACTACAGTACAGATGACTGGAAAACTATAGATGACTGGAAATCTACAGATCACAGTATATATATATATATATATATATATATATATATATATATATATATATATATATATATATATATATATATATATGTCGTGCCGAATAGGCAGAACTTGCGATCTTGGCTTAAATAGCAACGCTCATATTGCCATATAGGACAAGTGAAAATTTGTGTATGAAATAATTTCGCCAAAATCATTCAGAACCTAACGAAAAAAAATATATTTCACAGTGTTTGTTTAGTATTAAATTATTGTAAACAAATCTAAAATATATTTAGTTGGGTTAGGCTAAAAAAATTGTTCTTGTTATAACAAGGTTAGGTAGGTTTTCTAAGATTCTTCTGGTGCAAAATTAAAAATTTTTACATTAACATTAATGAAAAAAATATGTCTTTAAACGTATAGAAGAAAATATTAGAAAGGACTTAATTTTAAATGAGTTCTTGCTAATTGACCAGTTTTACATATTCGGCACGACATATATATATATATATATATATATATATATATATATATATATATATATATAATATATATATATATATATATATATATGATTGAAAAACTTTAGATGATAAAACAATAGATGACTTAAAAAATAGATGGCTGTAAAACTGGCATAGTATAAACGATCGTAAAAATATAGACGACTGGCAAAAAACTATAGATGACTGTAGAACTATAGATACCTAAAACTATAAAAGACTGTGAAACAATAATAACTGTAAAACATTCTCGCTCTGGCAACCAGTTACATTGAAACTCGTAACAAAACAATTCTCCATATTGCCAGGTGAGTGTATCCCCGGTGTTCATTCCTCTGCTTGGATTCAAAACCATTTTCACTTTTTCCTATTCTGTATTTTTATTTTAAATTATCTTGAGCCTTTTCCATTATCGTCGGATTGCCTTTTATTATACGTTGTTGCTAGGCGACAACTTATCACTAGGAGTAATTGGGTTAAAACAATGAAATTTCAGTTGAAGGATTTCACTTGTTTTTCTTTATTGTTTTGTCCTATAAACTTGAATGAATAATGGTGATTGAAAAAGAGAGGGATTTATAAAAAAGGAGAAGGAAAATGGGTGAAGAAAATAGGTTAATGGACATAGGGAGAACCAGAAGGTGAGCAGAGGAAAATGGAAGAAGACAGTGGAGGAAGCGAAAAGGAATTAAAAGTACATTGAGAAAGGGCAAGTGGTTTGAAAAGAGGTGGAATATATAAAGGAGGTAGAGGTAGAACAAGAAGAGTAAGATGAATAGAATGAGATAATGTAAAGAGAAGGAGAACTAAGAGAAAGATTAGGAGACAGACCGGAAGACGAAGTAAATGGGATGGAAGAAGTTGACGAAACTAAATATCAAGAGAGGAAGATAAATAAGAAGAAAAGGTAGAGGAGGAAGGGAAAGCAGAAAAGGAAGTGGAAGAAGAGAGAGAGAGGGGGAGGGAGAGAGAGAGAGAAAGAGAGAGAGAGAGAGAGAGACAGAGAGAGAGAGAGAGAGAGAGAGAGAGAGAGAGAGAGAGAGAGAGAGAGAGAGAGAGAGAGAGAGAGAGAGAGAGAGAGAGAGAGAGAGATAGAGAGAGAGAGAGGGGGAATTCTAACACAATTCTTCTGACCACCAAAGAGGGAACAAATCCTCTTCCCAGCAACGAGGGAAGCCTTGGATCTGTTAATTCTCCTACACCTGACATCTCTGCTTCAGCCACTGCCAGTCCACTTGACAGTGCACATACCATCTCTGATCCTACACCTGTCAGCACACCTGCCGACACTATTCCAGAATCTGGTAGCAGTGCTTCATCAACAATTTCTGAGCCAGGAGTTTCTCCACCAGAGATTGGTGCAGTTAATGATCAGGGAACTATCACTGCACCTGATCACCTACTGCGCCAAAGTACGAACAGCAGGGACACATCTGTCAGAACTGGAAGAGGACGGGGCAGAGGACGCGGAAGAGGACGTGGAGGAGGAAGACATCTACATCCGTCCCACCCTCCACTAACACAGTTCTAGCGGCAGAATCTGAGGACAAATCTGCAAAACACAGGAGGTGCAACAAATCCTAGTCCACCCTACCAGGCACCTAGGCTGTGCATTAAAATGGTATAAAATACCGACAGGTTGTTAGGTAAGACACATATGCAACAGTTAGGTATCTTTATTTCGAAACGTTTCGCCTACACAGTAGGCGAAACGTTTCGAAATAAAGATACCTAACTGTTGCATATGTGTCTTACCTAACAACCTGTCGGTATTTTATACCATTTTAATGTTCAATCTGTCAGACACTGCAACACAAGGGTATCTTGGTACAGACCTACAATCAACTTCGACAACCTCTACTAGTGAGAACGGCTGGATTTGAGAGGGACCTGACCTCCCAACATCTGAGCTCTTACCTCTTCTAGTGACCTACGTCTCACCTCTTGGCGCTATATAAGGCTCCATCCTGTCACTTCATCTCCTTATTGTTTCATTCTATGGAACAATGCTCTTCTCCAGACTGAGGGACTGACCACCTCAAAACTTTAAGGGTGATGGACTGATTACATCGTCTTCAAGTATCTTCTGCTTCAATCAACTTTTCTGTACTCGACTGAAGAAGCCTACTGTGTAGGCGAAACGTTTCGAAATAAAGATACCTAACTGTTGCATATGTGTCTTACCTAACAGCACCTAGGCTGTGCTCTCGCTGTCACCGGAAGGGGCACACTGCCAACAACTGCCTGCGAGATACCAGGTGTAATTACTGATACAAGAAAGGACATCAGGAGGACCAGTGTCGGAAGAAAAAGGAACTTGACAGACAGGGCCACCTGTTTAGAGACCTGTTCTTAGAACAAACCAGCAGGATCTCTGAATTGGTGAACACTCTCACACGTCACCCACTTAGCTACCCTATCCCAGCCCAGCAGGTGGTATTGTGCCTTATACAAGACCACAAACCTACAACCCTGCAGCTGCCTCAGTACCCTACCTCTCTCAAGGGCAGGCACCTTACATTCCCTAAACACCCACCACCTCAAGCTGACCACTGCATCATGAGGAGCCAGTCTATCAGCATCCTGTCGGCCAACATTAGAGGTTTCATTACTAATGTTGGAGAGCTCACACATAGTTTTGTGAACACTCGACGTCCCGACATGATAGCTGTTGTTGAAACATTTTTGGATGACAGGACTCCAGAAAATTTTGCAAGAATTGCTGGCTACACCTCATGGATGAGAAGAGACAGGCAAGGGCAAGGAGGAGGTGTTGCTGTGTGCTTCTCTAAAAGTGTTCATGCCCAGCACATTGATGTTGTCACCCCTACACATCTCGAAATGATGTTCTTCAAGCTCTGTATAAACACTAGTACCTCTGTACTAGCATGTGCAATGTACAGACCTCAGTGGCAACATGCAGACCCCATCAACTTCCTAATGGAAAATATTGACTCCCTTCTGCTACAACACAACTGTCAACATATTATAATTGTTGGTGACCTGAACCAGCACCTTATACAGAGGGACTATGATGACCTTCTTGCAGTGTTTGACATGAGAAACTTTGTTGATTTCCCTACTCATATCTCTGGCTCCTCCCTTGACCCAGTAGTGAGTGATCTGGCAGAAGGCATAGTCACTTGTCAACCCCTCGGCTACGTTGGATCGTCTGACCACAAGGCTGTTTTTACGACACTTAAGATCCCAACAGAACGAGGTGAGTCCACACGCACAACCTGGCTATGGGAAAGAGGTAATTGGACAGCCCTTTGCTCTGAGCTCGCCACCACCGATTGGAATGCTCTTTTCCAAGGGGATGTTGACAACCAAGTGAAAGCCTTCACTGGACACATCCTTAATCTACAACAAGAACACTTCCTCACCGGCAATATGTGACGAAGCCTACAGATCAGCCTTGGTTTGGCTTTCGTTGTAGAGAGGCTGCTACTGCTAAGTACAAAGCATGGCGAAGGTATAAGAGACATCCTACCACCTATAACAGGAACTTGCACACGCAAGCCTGTAGGCATATGGGTGACGTTCAAAAGTGGGCCATTGCTAAATGGGAGGTGGACACTAAAAGAAAGCTAGCATCAGGTAGGGTAGGCTCCAAAACCTGGTGGTCCCTGGTCAAGGACAGACAAGGTTATCTGCCTGATGATCTCATTCCACCTCTAAATCGACAGGATGGGACCACCTCTACTAGTAGTCAAGAGAAGGCGGACCTCTTTGCTGAATACTTTGCTACCAAAATGCAAGTTCCTGATCCAGCAAGGGACCCTCCTTGGCTAGCTGCAAGAACTGTGTCAAAACTGTCAGTGGTGACAATAAAGCAGGAGGAGGTGCATTTCCTTCTTAAATCGCTTGACCAAGAAAAGGCTGTGGGCCCAGACAAGTTGAGCCCAAGATTGTTGAGAAAATGTGCAGACCAGCTAGCAGCACCTCTAACTCGCATCTTTCAGCACTGCCTAGTACAGTGTAAATGGCCCTCTCTATGGAAAGAGGCAAATGTAGTCCCTGTTCACGAAAAGAAGAGCAGAGCAGAAATCAGCAACTACAGACCAGTGTCACTCCTGTCAATCACTGGTGAGATCCTTGAGACAATAATCTCAAGACAAATGACAGAGTTTTTTGACTACCACTTACTACTTTGTGATCGTCAATATGGCTTCAGGAAAGGTTACTCTGCTGCTGATCTGTTGTTAAACCTCTCCACTAAGTGGCACCAGTCACTGGATGAATCCAAAGTCAGCTGTGTGGTAGCACTGGACATTGCTGGCGCTTTCGACCGGGTGTGGCACCAGGGCCTCTTAGCAAAACTTCAAGCACTGGGAATTGCAGGCTCTACGCTATGTCTCCTCAGTGATTACCTTCATGGTAGATCTCTAAGTGTAGTTCTCAATGGAACGGAATCAGCAAGACATCCTATTGGGGCAAGTGTTCCACAAGGAAGCGTGCTGGATCCATTGTTATGGAATGTCTACTTCAACGACCTTCTTCATCTCATCCCAGAATCACATGCATATGCAGACGACTGTACACTGACATTCACTTATCCAAGAGAAGAAATGCCAGCTGCTCTAAGCTACATCAATCACCACTGAGAGCTAATCAGCTTGGGGAAATAGATGGCAAGTAACATTTGCACCTGAGAAAAACGCAAATGATGATCGTCTCTAGGCACCATGATGGTAATGCTGGTGCAGTAGTAAGGATGAATGGGAGGATGTTGGCACCTGGAGAAGAAGTTGATATCCTTGGGGTGAAATTTGACTCCAAACAACCATGAATAACCATTTGTAAATCTTGCAAACAAGGCAGCCAGGAAGCTTAGAGCACTTCGCCGTATCTCGCATCTGCTTGACAGTAGGGGTTGCAAGATCCTGTACGAGGCACAAGTACGCTCACAACCTTGAGTATGCCTCCACTTCTTAGTTTTCCTGCCCCCCTCTCATCTGCGACTGCTTGACAGAGTAGAGAACAGAGCAAGACGTCTCATCTCTCGCCTGGACCCATCCTGGATAGATCTGTCATTTCAGCAGAGCCTTCAACATAGGAGGGATGTGGGTGGCCTTACTTTTATATACAAGGCCAATATTGTCAAAATACCACACTTGGATCCACTTCGAGGACAGCGTGAAACAAGCTTTTATGCCACAAGACGGGCAGAAAGCAGCAACTTCACTCTGGCTGTACCCTTCTCCAGAACATCACTTCATCTGAGATCATACATACCCAGGATGACACTCGAGTATGGAACACATTCGTACAGGATAATGATGTCAACGAGATAAAGTCAGTTGATCAAATGAAAATGCTGGCCCACAGATGGCTCCAACTTCATCCTGTTCCCTACTTGTATGTCTCATAACAATAAAAATGCTTTCAAATGAGCTGATGTAGGTAACAGCTCATAGATTGCCAATAAAGTTAGGAAGCCTTAACCTGTAAATAGCTTGTCAATAAAGCTAAGGACCCTTAACCTTGTCAAACCCTGTGTAAAAAAAAAAAAAAAAAAGAGAGAGAGAGAGAGAGAGAGAGAGAGAGAGAGAGAGAGAGAGAGAGAGAGAGAAAGAGAGAAAGAGATAGAGAGAGAGGAAGAAAGAAGATATGAAGGACGTTAAAGAAGGCAGCGAAAGAGACCAGCTCCTTTAAGTCCAACGACATTCTCGATTCTGTTGACTAAATTGCCTCGTTCTCATACCTCGCCTGACAGAACCAGAGTCAAAGTGTCACGGGCAGGAAAAGAAGAAAAAAATAGGAGAAAAAAGTTTCTTTAATCCTTCTTTTAGAGGAGGGGGGAGTGTGAAAGAGGAAGAGGAAAGAAGGAGGGAGGGAGGATTATATAGATAATCTTGGTATTTTACGCGGCAGGGCTCATGACACGCAAGAAACGAGAACAGATGCAAAAATTTGTTCTGATGACAGCGCCAGCTGCTCGGTCGAACAAACCAGGCCATGGAACAGGTGTTCAGAATCTTGGCTGCGGGAGCCGAAAACACAGCAATCAGATGCAATTTCCAGAGCATGCGTCGAGTATATCGCCCTCGCGGAAATGTGCCCCGTTAGCCTGGGAAATGTGGACAATTCGCCCGGGAAGATTAAATCGTTCCCTCTGGAAAGGATATCGTCAGCCTGGACAAGTTAATCGTCAACTCGGGAAAGTATATCGCCAGATTTGGACTAATATGTCGTCTGCCTTGGTAAATATATCGTCAGAATGCCAACGGCATAGCGTCGGCATGAACAAGTAAATCATCTGCCCGGAAGAGCATGCTGTCAGTCTGGAAATGTACGTCATCAGCCTGGAAAACTACATCGTCAGAAGGAAAAAGAATTTCGTCAGTCTGGACAAGCATATCATCGCTCTGGAACGGAGAAAAAGCTGAAGTTCATCTAGGCTCTGCTGCGCCTCAATTAAAAGAATTACAGAAGTCAGTCATGGCTCCTTTCAGAGCTTGCAAATTCTATTCATTACATTAAAAAATAGCCATATTTCTGTACTAGTCATCATGTCATGAACCTTTTTCCAGATCCATAAATACACACAATTTTCTCATGTGAGTAAAATAATCTTCCCTTCCTTTGTGTTAAAGAATATTTTTTTCACTTGACCAATGTGCATGTCATATTCCATGTGGCCCATGTGATAATTTTTGACATTGGTCACATCAGTTAAAAAATAAAGACCTTCATAAACAATTATAATTATATTTTGACATGTGTTCAAGAACCCACTAAAGTCTGCAATACAAAGAATAAACTTCATTCTAAAAACACGTAGAAGAGAGGAGCTTACGACGACGTTTCGGTCCGACTTGGACCGTTTACAAAGTCACGCTCCAGTCACGGTATTGTGCCTTTTTTTTTTTCTTATTTAAAGCATGTACTTTTGTAAATAATAAAAATGAAGAGCTGAAATTAACATTTTTGAATGCTATTTAATCTCTCGGATATATGAAAGAAATTTAAACTTGAGTTAAGGTCACTTTGCAGTTAAAAACATAAGTCTACTGGCCCAAACTAGGCAGGTCTTTCTCTAAATCAACTATTAGCATCCACCCACCCACTTGTCCAACCTTTTCTCAAGCTTCCCAAGAATTAGATTCAATATCTCAGATACTAATCAAACCCAGCCCTTCTCACTCATACATTTGTCCAATCTCTTTTAAAAGTCACATAACTTTGGCTTGAATGGCTCTTGAATAATTCAGTCTTTAGAGTGGCAACTTCAGAAAACATTTCGGGCCTTCCTGGATCATTATTAATTCAGGGATGACAACATTGTCTTGGTAGCCAGAGGGAAAGGACAGTAAGCCAGGATTCTCCTTCAAAATGTAACCTCACTCACGATCATAACAGTTCATTTACAGTACCAGAACATTAAGTTCCATGTCTCGTTAACATCTATACCTAAAACAAATTCTTCTTATTATATCCACCTCAAATAGTATGATTTTATGTATAAAAAGATAAAAATTGAGAAAAGAGTAAAAACCCCACGTATACCTCTAGTTGAAGTCTACTACTGTGGAATAAAAGGATGAGAAAGAGACGAAGTCCCTGGCACTTGTTCCCCCTTGTATCTCTCTGGCTGGATGAGGAACATGGTCTCATATACTGTGAAACGCGTGTCCTGGGATATCCGAGCACGGGAACTATCAACAGTTATTAGCTGCATTTAGAAACGCATCCAGGCAAATGCAATTCATGAAATTTGTTCCCTAATCTCTTTTCCATGATATAGTCTTTAAGTATGCAAATGAACGGGTATAAAGTGCAAATGAACTAACATTCAGCGCTGACACAAACGAAACCATAGGAATAGGAGGAAAATAAAGAGAGGAATTTAATTAAGCTAACCCATATTCTAGTAATAGCACGGGACGAGTGGGGAAAAAAGATTGCGTAGGAAGGGTGAGAGCAAGATGGTAGTGGAATGGAGAAGAGAAGAGGGGCCAAAATGTGCTTTTTATTGTAGGTTTTGTGAGTCTTGCAGAGTTTCGTACTGCAGTGATCAGCACCAAGCATCGCTGCAGCTACTTCTGCAGCCCAGATCTTGCATGGTGGTCTTGTGGTACCATTACCGATGTTATTGATGATATCTGCCTGCTGGGTCTGCTGCTGTTACTGATACTGGTAATGCTGGTGGTGGGAATGTCGGTGATGTTGGTGGGTGTCGTAGCCTGGATTGCCACCGTAAGTTGGTGGTTCTGAAGGTAGATGTGTGGTGTTGACAAGGGAGTTGTGGTGGTAGTGTGGTGAAGGTGTGGTGTGTTTGGTGATTTTGTCACTGGACGTTGTTACGGGATGTGATGGTGCTTGTAGTGGAGGTGTTGGCGATGTGGGGGACTGGGTGTTTTAGTTGTTGCAGTGGTAGTGATAGTGATGGTGAGGATGGTGGTGAGGGCTGGATGATATGGTCATGTCGTACATATTTTGCTGGTGATGATGGTGTTGGTAGTGAGGGAAATGATGGGGAAGGTGGTGGCAATGGTATGTCATAACGGAGATGGCAGAGACGATATTTGGTAAGATGGTGCTGAAAATGATAGTGTTGGTGTTGGAGATGATGGTGATAGTGGCGACAGTAGTGCTGATGGCGATGATAGTGATGGTAACGATGATGATGATGATGATTTCGACGTTAGGGCTGAGTGTCCTATTCCTGATGGTGGGTGAATAGTGACTGGTGGTTGATAGTGATCGTACAGTGACTGAGGGTGAAGACTGCTCGTGGTTACTGGCTATCAACTTTGTCCAACTCTTCAGCATAAATTTCAAGCGCTCTACTAATTTTTGAAGAGTGATCAATATTTAATTAGACGAAGTTTATAATATTTAAAGTTTGCTTACGTTATTATATAAATTCATTAATGATTATGTTCTTTAATATACATTGTTTAGAGTCACCGAAGAATCCATTCTTTTATGTAGCTTCCTCTTACTTTTTCACTGGCAAGAATATAATTTAATTTGACTTACAAAAGAGTATGACAAGATACAAAACAGCGTAAGCCATTATTTTGACAATGTTTCGCCCCCTTGAGCGAGACATTGTTATAGTAAAGTCTTTCGCTGTTATTATGCGATTTTCCGAATTTTTCAGGTCCACTTTCATTTATCAATTTTTTCACGAAGAGAGATCCTAGTATCGGCCGATCGAGTTTCGTTTACATGCAATTATCTCTCAGACTAGAGATCTACTTCCGGTGCATAAATATTGTGACTTTGGTTTTTGATACAATACTTTAGGGAAGTGATGAATGGTACACAAATGCAAGTAGCGTAGCTTACATTCGTGGCACCACACACAAATGTTGTGATGAACCAGCTACCGCAGGAAACATTACCCAGTATTCGTCAGTGTTTAGCTTGTAATCCTCCACTCCCTACCTTCCCCCCACGATTATATGACTAACATCCCGAGGATATAATTCAGTCAGTTATTTCCTCTCGGAGGAAATTATACAGGAGTCAGTCACGATGCAGTGGAGCGTAAACCTCCCTCGGAAATAAGTCAGAAACTCACAGTCAATTAGTCACAGAAAAAAATGCCTGACTGAAACACCTTAAGCAAATGAAAGGAGAAGTCGTCAAGAACTCTCAAGAGAGACCAGTCGCAAGATACACTCCCGGTAGACACCAGGAGATTATGTCACTAATGTAATGAAGACGTTTAACAGTCACATAAACAGATTAAACATTACGGTCACGGACAGCTAAAACATTCTTGCAGGCAGCTGGTTCGACACTAATGGGAAGGGAAAATCATCACCTGGACTGGAACATAACTCTACCGAAAGATTAATGAGATATATTTCGTAACACCCGGTTCAATTTCCATTGAATTAGCTAGCCATACCTCACGCCTGTCAGAGATAGGAGAGACATACCCTTGTGCTCAGTTAGCAAGTGTACATCGACCAAATACAAGGAAATTAACAGCATTAGCTAATTAAAGGCTCAATATAAATGTCTTAAAAAATTTTTTTTGGTGCACGTGAAGGGTCATATATAAGATATAAATTTGTCTTTTTTTTAACCAAGTGTTTGGTAAGATGAGCTTATACAAATATTAAGTATTAAGAAATTCTTAAATATTCAAAATAAATTAGATAAAATTACTTAATGTAATAAAGATAAGGCATCTGCAGAGAGTTTTGCTCTGTGCAGACATTTGTCAAGCCATTATTAAAGAGGTAGGACCACACTTACATATGTAACTGTAAGGTGAGGATGAACGTGTGAGTGACTTACAGAAGTGAGGCGAGATGAGGTGAGGGCGAGATCATGAGAGTTACAAGGAAGATGAGTGGCGATGTAGGACTTAGGACTAAGCAAGACGATTACTGAATAATGCAGCATGTATACAGGTTTATTTTGTGGCAGTATTCTGTGCGTCATGGCTTTACCCAAAATGAAGTGCCCTGGTACTGCTCGATGGTGTCTTAGAGCTAATCTTATCTATATACATAACACAGAAATTTAATTACAAAATGTATATTTAAATATAAAATGGTGAGTCTCATCGTATTTAAATACATTATGCATTAGAGAACCAACCAAGAGAACTGAAGATCAAACCAGGGGTATATACATTTTCATATTTCCCAGACAACATCATGAACACCCGAGCATCTTCGTGGTCTGGACCTTACTGTAATTATATTCCAAGACTTCCCCTTCCAACCCTACTCGGTTGAATGCGACGGGCTGCACTTTATGACGCAATGAATGTCGCAATTGCACACAACCAGCGGACACTATCTATTTCGAGGATATCCTACAATGTCCTTGCATCCGCTGTTATCTCGTGCGAGGTATTGTGGTATCAAGGCTGTGTGGGCTAGAGCATCACTGTCCTTGTTTCACACGCGTTTCTCTATCCATCTCCGGGAGTGTGTGTTTCTAAATTCGACGTTCTCTATGAATGCTAGTGAATCTCTCTCTCTCTCTCTCTCTCTCTCTCTCTCTCTCTCTCTCTCTCTCTCTCTTCTCTCTCTCTCTCTCTCTCTCTCTCTTCTCTCTCTCTCTCTCTCTCTCTCTATGTATATAATATATATATATAATATATATATATATATATATATATATATATTATATATATATATATCTACTCTCTCTCTCTTAGTGATAGTAGTAGTAGTAGTAATAGTAGTAGTAATAGTAGTAGTAGTAGTAGTAGTAGTAGTAGTAGTAGTAGTAGTAGTAGAAGTAGTAGTAATAGTAGTAGAAGTAGTAGTAGTAGTAGTAGCAGCAATAGCAGCAGCAGCAGAAACAACAGCAGCAGAAGTAGTAGTAGTATTAGGTAACAGTAGTTATAGTGAAAGTAGTAGTAACGGTGCTGATAGCAGTAAGGAGGAAGTAACAGAAGTAGTAGCAATTGTAAAACAAGTGGTAGAAGCAACAGTAGAGTACCAACACTACCACTACCTACACTAGTAACAGTGTTGGTAGTGGTGGTGGTAATGCAAGAAAAGGAGAGAACAGAGAGCCTCTACAGGAGGGCTACCGGCCAAAGGACTTAGGGTACAACCCTAAGGAACGAAAATACCCTCGGGTCCAAATAAAAACCTTGGGACAAAAAGAAAAAAAATGAAGAAAACCACAGCAATGCAGAATACAGGAAAAGTAAAGAAAGCAAAGGAAGAGGAAGGACAAGAGGAGGCAAAGGTTGGATCAAGTCACGGGTGTTCTGAAGATCACTGGACAAAGTATTGAAACAAAGGCAGGCAACTACAAAAACAAAACCAAAATTCAAATTCGTGTTAGGAAAGTTGTTTATAGGAGCTGATTCAACGAGACGGCATCTTTGAATGATAAAAGAAGGGTAGACAGACACTTTTAGATGAGGACCAGTTGATAGGATGGCTGTGAGCTCTGATATGTCAAGAAAGAGCCCTGTTAGTGTCGTCATGGCGAACACGTCTTTTGTGCTCTTTAAGTCTGTCAGAAAGAGAGTAGCCAGTTTCACCAAAGTATTGGAGAGGACAGGAAAAATAGCAAATAGAGTAAACACTGGAAGCATTAGTTACAGGACGAGAAATATGAACAAGATTAGTGAGGATATTAGTTTGACGATAAGCAAGTTTGATGTCTGGAGGGCGGAGGATGTTGTCAATATTTAGAAGATTAGAAATGTAGAGAAAGCAAAGCAAAGAGCAGGCGATTTCACTGGAGAAGTGAGTTTGGAAGAGAAGACAGTCCGTTGAGCGAGAGAGAAGGCAGAGTTTATGAAACAGGAAGGATAGTCAAGACGAGAGAACGAGTTGCGATGAGTGAGAGTGGAAATTTCAGAATCAAGAAATTGATGGTCTCAGATGCGGAGGGCTCGAAGGTATAGAGAAACAAGAATATTCTTGAAAGAAGAAACACGAATGTATTTCCCGCTGCTCATTGGCCTGCGGTAAACTGAAAAAAAATAAAAGTTTGTCATAGAACGGCCCAATGGAAATAAGTCACTCTGTCTGACTTTTTTGGGTTATCCTAGGTTCTCTACACATATGCTGCTATGTATGATAATTCTATGTAACTGTATTTGTGTACACCTGAATAAACTTACTTCCTTGCTTACTTACTAACGGTGGATGGAGTCTTGAGAGTGAGGGAAGGGAGAAGAGGGAAGAAAAAGCCAGGGAAAGGAGTGAGAGTTTTGTTCAGCCAGAAGACGAGAGGATAAGACACAGAATTTCTAGAGGAAAGAATGGAACGAAAAGGGATACCAGCTCTGTTTAGGAATACCATAAAAATAAGGCAGGACAGATTAGAGAGAGTACGAAGTTTAAGATTAAAAGTGCTCTTGAGAAAGAAAGGAATGCAGTTGCGAGAGTCAGAGATCAAGGCTTCGTTCGTCTTTCCGTTATTAATAATAACCAAGGAGCTGCCTTTGTCATTAGAAAGGATTAGATATTAATAGCGGTTCTGAGAGAGGTAACTACAAGCTGATAGAGATGTGGAAGGTGGTGATTCTTAGAAAAATAAGACTATCAAGGGCAGGGATGAGAACGCACCACAAATAATATGCAAGTTAGAGATACGTTAAGAGTCAGGATGACGATAGGTATCATAGGAGTTAAACAGACCAATGTCAGCACGAAGACAGGATGTAGTAGCTAAGGAATGACTAAAAACCAAGAAGTTCAAGCTGTTGTTTGGAAAGTGTGGCAAAGGAAAGATTAGTACCATACTCAGTGAGGAGAATTTGCACCAGTGGTTGCTGGAGATAAGACGGTGTACCTTGTTCTGTAGGGTCGTAGTGTCCAAATTTAATCGAGCAGTGGTAGTGAGAAGGCTGGAAAGATCACTTGGGAGAGAAGTAAATAGATCAAGTTGAAGCTAACGAAAGGCAAAGAAAGCATCTTCAGTTTGTAGTAAGCATGAGCTGGTGTATCATGAGGTGGGCCGGTATAATCACCCAGGCCGGTATAATCGCTCGGCTCCGGCCTTTTACAAAAGGTGGCCCGGCCTTGGCTCCCTGTCGAGGGACCAATGTCTGCCATGGGATGAGGTACAAATACCTCACGTCTTCTGGGACCTGCTGTCCCCAGGCCTAGCCCCATTCCCCTCCCCGACGGGGCTCGGAGAGAGAAACTAGGCACCTTGGGCTGCCACAAACCCCGCTCACACTGGGCTCGAAGGGTGTGGCAGCTGTATAGCAGCAGACGATGTCAGAAGGTGCAAAGGCAGCAAGCACTACAGGATCCTTTTGGAGTCACACTCCAGCTTTGGGCATTAAACCCGAGCGCTGGGGAAGCTCAAGAATGCCTCATACTGTGTGTTTGTTGTTGCTGCTGCTGCTACTACTACACTTATCCGTTGCACTCTCCAATAAACTCCTATTACAATGTATAGCTATTGGTCCTGTCAGTGACGTGTTTACTGGTGACATAACTACATTTGATTAAGGTCCTCTCTGCAAGAGTATCTTTTCAAAACCCAAAATTGGAAAGGAAACTGAGAACGATTTTTCGGTCCGCTCTGGAACGTTACCAGTCAGAGACTCGAAAATGATCCAGGATCGAAACGTCGTCTTAAATTTCCTAGTAACGAACTATTCCGGCCACGGTAGTTCATTCTTTATTTGTATATTTATCCAGGATTCTTATCTGTCTGTCTTTGCATATCATTGACGGCTTGCATTGGTAAGGTCAATATAATGAACATAAGCACTTCGAATCAAAGGTAAAAATTCATATTTTTATCATTCGTATATTTGCATTTACACTTCTACCATAACGATCCCTGATACCATGATCACTTCTACCATTAATAGAAACACTCTTGGACCAACTCCAAAGGCCAAGTTAATGTTGTAAGTTGCAGTTGCGACCATATTGATAATTATTTTCATTTCGATCATCAGTGTAGTGTCTTTCACTAACAGTCACTTCTTCACTAATCTGTAACATCATCTCCGCTACTCTGCAACCATTATCTCCACTGCTCTGCAAACATCATCTCCATTATTCTGTAGCCATCATCTCCACTACTCTGCAACCATTATCTCCACTACTCTGCAACCATCATCTCCACTACTCTGCAACCATCATCCCCACTACTCTGCAACCATCATCTCCACTACTCTGCAACCACCATCTCCACTACTCTGCAACCATCATCTCCACTACTCTGCAACCATCATCTCCACTACTCTGCAACCATCATCCCCACTACTCTGCAACCGTTATCTCCACTACTCTGCAACCATCATCGCCACTACTCTGCAACCATCATCTCCACTACTCTGCAACCATCATCTCCACTACTCTGCAACCATCATCCCCACTACTCTGCAACCATTATCTCCACTACTCTGCAACCATCATCGCCACTACCGCAACATTATCTCCACTACTCTGCAACCATCATCTCCACTACTCTGCAGCCATCATCTCCACTACTCTGCAACCAATATCAACATTATCACGGGAAGTTTGGGAACAATACAAGAGGATGGGGGAAGTGAACCTCCGCCCATGCTATCCTTGCATCAGCCAATTGATAACAGAGGATAGTCCTTCATCGAGATGGTTATAAATGGGGTTCCCAACCTTTTCCAGGTCATTACCCATTTTTGCCAGAAAATCTATAATGATTACAGCCCCTCCCTTTTGAATGTCACTCTTAACAATGATGCTTTCATTCATTTACTCAAAATGAAATTAAAACTAACTTCAGCAAAAATTATTGTAATAGTGAGTAATAACACTCGAATAAAAAAGAAATGTATGACTGAGAAAATTAATTCTGGAATATATGAAAGTACCTGACAGCTCCGTTTTCTAACACCAATACACCCACTGCAACACTATCATGAGCTCTGTATCAGCACCATTTCTACAATGGGTATGTCCCTGTGTGACACAACTCAGTGTGAACGCAGCACCTGTTTTCTTGCTACTGGCTCTGCTATTTGTGGGGCTCTTGATGACAGACCACACGTTAGATCACACTCAACCTGGAGTTTATTTCGAATCTTTGACTTTATCGACAGGAGAGAGGAAATGCCCGACTCCCACAGATATGGTGAAGAGAATGGGACCACATGAAGAGTGCTATTGCCAAGACCGGGGAAAAAAGGGAATATTTTTACCGAGACCTCACTTAGACTCGGGAAGCTGAAGTCATCTCTAGCTGAGGTGTTGTGTTTAATATCCAAAACCTCTTCCTGGGGCTCCAATGGGACGTCTAAAACATATTTGGATGGATCCGTTGTCAGAACAGTAGTAGATTTGATAGCTATGTATGTCTGGGAAGTAGCGCTGGAACTCATCAGTGGGGGAGATAAGATGCTCTGTGATCTCTGCCTGGAGCAGCTGGCTAATGGCATCTTCTCTGATGGCTTCAGAAAGTCGGTGGAATTGGGTCGCATTTCCGACATGATTCCGATTCCCCCAGGTTTGCAGTTTTGCAGTGAATGCTTCTATATTGTCTGCATGGTGAATGATTTTTTCCTGACGATCCTCCAGTTTCCCGCTGAGCTCACTGAGAGCTTCGTAAAATGTCTTATTTAAAAATGATCGATACTTTTGAGTAAATTTTGAATAATCATTTCAAAGATGCTGTTTTAATTGAAACGGTTTTAGATAGTCATTTGTTAGGACTTTGTGGCCTATCACATATCGACGAAGATCTGTCAAAACCTTCACAATGTAAGAAAATAGCCACATTGGATGTAATCTTCCCGGCAGCATCTCTGAATATTACCTGGCATGAAGACGCATGACCAGTACAGTACCTGTGAAGAAAGAATGCCCTAGTAAAAGCATAGTCACTTTACTACCATGACTCACGAAGTTGAAATAATACCAGCGCAATTTTAGGACTCGCCTGTCATGGGTCAAACCTCACTTCTTATGCGATTTGATTCACTTTACTACTAATTACTAAGGTTTCGAGTGATGTGTTGGAGGCGGGATCCATACATAGCTTTAATTAGAGGAATGACAAGGGTTTTGAGGCTGGGAGAGAGTCGGTTCAGTATCGCCCAGCGAAAAGTCGGGGTCAGGAGCTGTGAATCGACTCCTGCAACTATATATAGGTAAGCACACACACACACACGCACACACACAACACACACACACACACACACACACACACACACACACACACACACACACACACACACACACACACACACACACACACACACATGCATACCACCGTAACACTCCATATTCCACATGGCTGCATCCACTCCAACACACCACCCTCATATTCCACACTTCCCCATCGTACCACACTCGCGTAAGTTGCTACATCTTGGAAAATCTAAATTTCGCAGTTGGGAAACACTTGTCAATTCCATATCTCTTGTGTATGGGATAGACAAACCTTGGAGATGGCAATTCCCAAGTGATAATAACTGCAGCATTGCTGGAAAAAAACTTTCTGAGGCTCTCGTAACTCATGAACCCTTAAAAACATACTTGACGATATTCCCATTGCCCCACTCAAGTCACTCGGCTCAAGCTGATAGATTTCAATACACAAATAACCCGCACATAGGAAAGAGGAAGAGCTTATATCGACGTTTCGGTCCTATACTAAGAGAACAAGAGTGAGAAGCCAGTATAGACGAGAGGGAAAGGGACGCCTATATAAACTGGCTTCTTCTCTCTTTTCCGTCAGTGTGAACTTTGAAAAAGGTCCAAGCCTGACCGAAGAGTTGTCGAAAGCTTCTCCTTTCTCCTATGTGCGGGTTATCTGTGTATTGTTCCAGTCAGGGTATTGTGCCTTTATGTCCCTTTTCATGACAGATTTCAACCCTATGTATGAACCCTCATCCTGCGTGATGGAATATGACACGGAAGCATAGTTAGCTTTTGTTCCCACTGTATAACTATCTTATAAAATAGGGTAACAGCACACTGCTGATGCATCCAGTTTTGTTGAATAAAAAAAAATATGTGCAGGTAGCCCCGGTACGGACATAGAGTACCGAGTCTTTCCCATCAATACTACTGCCGTCATCATCACTGCATCATTGCAACTGCATCATTACTTCAACATCATCCAATTCAACGTCAAAAAAAATCCCCACTTTTAAAGATTGCAAAAAGATTTTTAACACGTGTAGTTCGTAATTAAATAACATTAATGGAAAATAAGTTATAAAAAATGGGCCTTGCAAAAGGAGTTAGCTGCTTGTAGTGTGCAAAGTAAATATCGAAATAAGCTGGATAATATCCTTGCATAAAACTCCAGGTGTTTTGCAAGAGTAACTTAGATGTTTCCGTTTATCCCATTATTATGCAATTTAATTAATGTTAAAAATGGCTGGCTAAAAATCCGTCAAAGGGAGCACTGAAAATTCTGGATAAAATTAATACTGAAAGGTCAATTGAGCTCTCTCTGTGTTCGTAATTGACAATTTTCTCCTGTTAGAGCGCGCAGTTTCCTCCGTACTGACGTTCGTGCATTTCTCCCAGGTCTAAAATTCTATCACTATTAAATTCCTGATATTCTCGGTTAGGTTAACGTATGTTAACTAATATATACGCATTTTTACCCGTAATAAAGAGATATATATATAAAACAGATGATTCCCGTCCAGGAACAAAAGACGCGCATTAGTACTACAATACAAGAACAAAAGGCACAATAGCGTGACTGGAGCAATACACAGATAACCCGCGCATAGAAGAGAGAAGCTTATGACGACTTTTCGGTCTGACACGAGACCACCTCACTTTTGTGTTAGTGGACTTGTCAATGATCCAAGACGGACCGAAGCGTCGTCATAAGCTTCTTTCTCCTATGTGCGGGTCATTTGTTTATTGTGCTATAATTATTAATAGAATGCAATGTCGACAAGTTGTGTTGTATTCACCTACATTCTATTGAGGAAGCCTGATGTGCAGGCGAAACGTTTCGACAATAATGATACCAAAGTGTTGCACATGTGTCTCATTCATCAAACATAGATCATTCTCTCCCCATCGCTAAAAAAATATATTGTTTCTTACGACTGAAGGATGGATTGAACAGAAGGTAACAGAGAGATAGAGGGAACAGAGAAACAATGTTTTAACCGATGATTATCGTCTAGGACCAGGCCTCGTAAATTGGTAAAGGAGGTATTACAGCAATAAGAAATGTGTAGAAGCACACAATAAAATATAGTATATAGTGAATGTAAGAAATAGTTAGTAAAATTTACCAGCCATCTTACGTGTCTGAGACAGAGAGACAAGATTAGGAATCCTGCCAAAGTGAAACTCGCATCTCACGGGATTTCACTTTACACTCGTATGACAAGACTGTAGCATCTCCCTGGAAGGATGCTGTCTACCACCCTACTACTTACGAGAGAGAGAGAGAGGAGAGAAGAGAGAGAGAGAGGAGGAGAGAGAGAGAGAGAAGAGGGGGAGGGAGAACCACTGATCGTGCAGTGCGCACGCTACTTCTGCACCGGTCAAATAATGTACTGAGGATTTTCTACGCTCTGAAGCTGTATAGATCGAAATGGAGAAGAAAGTAAACACGTTTGGATAAGAGGAGTTCCCTTGGAAAATCGTTTTACCCAGTGTAAATTTTATCAGTCCTTGACGTGTCGTTCTACACTGAGCGAAACGTTCTCCCTGCTGGATCTTCTGTAACGTGTTCTTGGTCAAAAATTAGAAGGAAAGTACTTGCGAATACAAGGGCAGACGTTAATGACATCTACCAAACCTTCCACCAACTACCAATACCACAACCAGCACCACCAACACTGCCACCACCACCACCACCATCGACACCATCACCACCATTACGGCCACCGCAGCTAACAATCACCATCATTATCACCGTCATCACGCTAGTCGACGCTGAGATGAAGATGTTGCTGATATGGCTGATTATAACAGCTTAATTCTGGTAACATCGTCACTAATTTCCCTCTCAATCACCTAAGTCCTTCCCCCCCCCACTTCTCCTCCTCTTCTTCCTCACTATGCTCTTCTTCCTCCTTTTCACGTAACATGACACACCCACTATCTATCCACATTACGTGAATCCTAAGTTCTAGTCCTCTTTTTCATCAGCCCTTCACTCTGTCTCTGCCTCTCTTCTCTCTCTCTCCTCTCTCTCTCTCTCTCTCTCTCTCTCTTATATTATTATATATATATATATATATATATTATATATATATATATATTATATTAATATATATATCTCATATATTATATATATATTATATATATATATATATATATATATATATATATATATTTTATATATATACTGTCATCTACTATCTCCCTCTCTCTCTCTCTTTACATATGGTTTTGCAAAGTTAGGTTAAAGGTTCCTTACTTTATTTACAAGCTAAGCGCTGTTACCTACGTCTCTCTCTCCTTTTTTTTTTTTTTACACAGGGTTTGACAAGGTTAAGGATCCCTAGCTTTATTGACAAGCTATTTACAGGTTAAGGATTCCTAACTTTATTGGCAAGCTAGGAGCTGTTACCCACATCAGCTCATTTGAAAGCATTTTTATTGTTATGAGACATACAAGTAGGGAACAGGATGAAGTTGGAGCCATCTGTGGGCCAGCATTTTCATTTGATCAACTGACTTTATCTCGTTGACATCATTATGCTGTACGAATGTGTTCCATACTCGAGTCATCCTGGGTATATATGATCTCAGATGGAGTGATGTTCTGGAGAAGGGTACAGCCAGAGTGAAGTTGCTGCTTTCTGCCCGTCTTGTGGCATAAAAGCTTGTTTCTCGCTGTCCTCGAAGTGGATCCAAGTGTGGTACTTTGACAATATTGGCCTTGTACATAACAGTAAGCCCACTCACATCCCTCCTGTGTTGAAGGCTCTGCTGAAATGACAGATCTATCCAGGATGGGTCCAGGCGAGAGATGAGACGTCTTGCTCTGTTCTCTACTCTGTCAAGCAGTCGCAGATGAGAGGGGGGGGGGCAGACAAACCAAGAAAGTGGAGCATACTCAAGGTGTGAGCGTACTTGTGCCTCGTACAAAATCTTGCAACCCCTACTGTCAAGCAGATGCGAGATACGGCGAAGTGCTGTAAGCTTCCTGGATGTCTTGTTTGCAAGATTTACAACATGGTTCTTCATGGTTAGTTTGGAGTCAGATTTCACCCCAAGGATATCAACTTCATCTCCAGGTGCCAACACCCTCCCATTCACTCTTACTACTGCACCAGCATTACCATCATGGTGCCTCGAGACGATCATCATTTGCGTTTTCTCAGGTGCAAATGTTACTTGCCATCTATTTCCCCAAGCTGATATAGCTCTTAGCTGGTGATTGATGTAGCTTAGAGCAGCTGGCATTTCTTCTCTTGGATAAGTGAATGTCAGTGTACAGTCGTCTGCATATGCATGTGATTCTGGGATGAGATGAAGAAGGTCGTTGAAGTAGACATTCCATAACAATGGTCCCAGCACGCTTCCTTGTGGAACACTTGGCCCAATAGGATGTCTTGCTGATTCCGTTCTCTCTCTCTCTCTCTCTCTCTCTCTCTCTCTCTCTCTCTCTCTCTCTCTCTCTCTTCTCTTTCTTTCTTTCTCTGTCTGTCTGTCTGTCTGTCTGTCTGTCTGTATGTCTCTCTCTCTCTCTCTGTCTTTCTCTCTGTCTCTCTCTCCCTTAATCTTCCTTCATTTTCTCTTCGTTTTGCTTCTCGCAATACGCCCTCTTTCTTTCCTTTCTCTCAGAGAAACAGTCACACACACACAGCCACAATTTTCGCCACCACTGATCAAAGGAAAATACTGAAGCCCAGTGGGAAATTTTCTGCATATGGAGCCCGGAGCGGAAATACATGTGATGCTGATGACGGACTCTTGTTACAATGTGAGCTTATCTCTCTCCTTCCTCAGATCAAACTTGATTACATCACATACCACTGGTGTATTATAGTAACAATAATTTTATTATGATTATGGTTGTTATTAAAAACAACAACAACAGTTAATAATAATAATAATAATAATAATAATAATAATAATAATAATAATAATAATAATAATAATAATATAATAATAATAATAATAATAATAATTATAATATAATAATAATAATATATAATAATAATAATAATAATAATTATTATTATTATTATTATTATTATTATTATTATTATTATTATTATCATTATTATTATTATTTAAAATAAAATTCGGGTGTTTGTTACTTGTCTTCACTACGGTCGTCACACCTGTCTTTCTTTCCTCCATCTCCCCATTCGTTTTTGTGCTGCTCTATTAGTATCTTTCATCCTTTTCCTTTCCACCCTTTTTCCATTTTCTCACTCTTCCCTATTTTTCCTCTCGTTCTCACCCCCTCGCCTCCTCCTCTACTTTCATTCTTCCTCCCTTTTAGTTTACTTCTTTTTTTTTTTTTTACCTTTTTCCCCTTACCCTCTACCTCGCCTCTATTTTCACTTCCCTTCTTCTTCCCTCCCCTTGTTCTCTCATTTCTCTTTCCTTTCCCTCTCCCTCCCACTCTTCTTCCTCTCTTCTTACACTTTGCTTTCTCCCCCTTCTCTTCCCCTCCTCCTCTCATCCACTCTCTCCTTCTCTTCCCAATAATTCCGCTCCCGACCAAACCAACATTAGAAGTTAACCGTGTAAAAGTCTCTCTCTCTGGCGTCACAACAGCACACCCAACTCCAGCTTCAGTAAATGTTTGATGACCGAGAATTTAGGGAGAATTTTTCCAGGTGTCGCGCTCATCTGACTAATCCTAGAGCATATTGACTGCGTAAATTAGCCTTACCCTGTGCCGACTCCTTTATGAAAAAAAAAAGATTCTTGAGCGTATCGGTACCTCCGGGGAGTTTATAATTACACGGGAGACGAGTCAGGTGCCTCGGCTGAGCGCTTGTCGCATCGAGCCGATAGAGATTTTTCGGTCTGGGTGACATTGATCTGGGAGTCTCGTTGCTCTGGTGGGGGGTCGTGTCGATCTAGGTGGTGTTGTGGCTCCAGTGTGTCATCGAACTGGGATATATTTCGTTCATGATTCCATCGAACTAAGGCATTAAATTTTACATCGCGCGAATATGGTGAAGGGGTGGATCTGGACATGAAGTCGCTTAGTTCCAGGTGGCACTGAACTGGAAGTGAGTTGGTTTTAGGTCGCATTTAGACACGGGGGTTTCAGGTCGCATTGATCGGGAAATCACTTGAGTCCAGATTGAGTCTAGCTGGCAATCTCATGGTTCCTTGCCGTTAGTAGTTTCTAAAGAAATTTTACACATTAATTCGCATTTTAGATTATCGTTAACGCTCTGAATGTTGGGTACATTGCCTAAGCAATCCTCTCGCCCAGGATTGAGCTGTATCAAGACGCGATGAAAATCCTGAGAGAAACATCGCCTGGCTTCCCATTAAGTTACTCTTTTTACCAGCTTGCTGCCCCAGTCACCACTTTGACCGCTTATAGATCTTCAGCAAAACTGGATAGTCATACCAATTTAGCTCCGAGTGTGTGTGTGTGTTATTGACTATAGAGCCAATGAGTGGGAATACTCTGATCTAACAGTTAATTTCGTCCCCAAGTATGTCAGTAAAAATGGTATTTGAAATTGGTACAGTTCCAATTATAAGTTATACCAGTAATTAAGTGTTTCCTCTCATAATTACTGCTAAAGTAAAACTACAACATTTTATTTTAATGAGGATGTTGAGTGACAAGGTCCGGAGTTTTATGAATGATGAATGACAAGGTGGAGAGTTTTATTGACGATGAATGACAATGTGTGGAGTTTTATGAATATTATGTGGCAAGCCCTGATGATGTGTTAATGAGCCTGAGGCTCAGGGAACCTTTGATCACGAGAGCTCGAGATCCTTCATTAGGTATGAAACGATAAGCCATATGTGAGAAAAGACACTTATGTATAGTTTAAGACATTTATTAAAGGAAACGTTTAGCCACGAGTACCTTCTTCGGTCGTAATGAAGAAGCTCAACATGGCGAAACGCTTCCTCAAATATATCCTGAACTGTTAATAAGTGTCCTTTTTTTCACATCTCGGTATCACAATACCATTTTTTCAACAAGTCATAAGTCAGCAGTCTTATCATTGCTATGACTGGGCGATTATATCAATGACTTTATCAGTCTAAAGTAGACAAGTAGCTGCCGGATACCACGATCGATTAATTTGTAAAGGTAAACAATGAACCAGGAAATACAGGCAGGTCCCATGTTCTCTGGCCTGACGCTGTGTTAACATTCTGCACAAGAGAAACACCACACACACAGACAGACAGAGACACACACACATCAACATTTCATTTCCACAAATGTGTGGGATAGGCCAAGGTGAGAGATGGTAATGCCCACGTAAGAGTAACTCCATCTCTGCTGGAATGGAACGAACTTTTAGAAACCTGCCACAGTTGTTAACGTCATTGTGGCTGACACATTCCATTACCCCATCTATGAATCCCATCCTGTGTGATGGAATATGACATGGGGAACTATCTTGCTTGATGCAGTATGACAGGATAACATTTCTAGCTTTTGTTCCCACAATTTAATTATCATGCAGAACAGGATAATCGAAAACTGCGGTGGATTAATTAAATAAAAAGCATGCCTATCCTCTGCCTTCATAGTTTGCTTCCCTCAACGAGTCTTCGAAAGGAATACCTTAATGCTGGAGAAGGGCTCTTGATAAATGTTTTCCTACGTACATTTTTAATCTCCTTCTCTTACATACCCTCCCAGACTCGTTCACCAATGTCTGCAACTTCTCTTCAGAATCTCCCATAAGCACAGTGTCATCAGGAAAAAGCAACTGTGACAACTCTACACTTTTATGTTAGGTTCTTTATGGAATTGGAGCTATGCTCTGTCTCCTCGAATCAAACCGTGATTATCTCTCATTCCCCAGGCGGCGTGTGAGCCCTACGGTTTTAGATCTTTCCCATGGCTACGATGAAATACACGTTCTTCACACTCTGTTGGTTTCACCTCGATGACAGTAAAAACAGCACTCTGTATAAATTTAATAATTATCTCTCGTCACTATAACTTTTGTAAAAGAGTAAAATAAATTAGTACTTCAGCGAAAAAAAATCACATTTCAGAATCATCGAAATCACTGCTTCGGTTATCGAAAGTACATTAGAGCAATCGTAAACACTCTTCTAGTAATCTTATGTATTGTTTAGACGATATTTTTCCACTAGAAATTCTTTCGAGCACTGCAGATTAAACTTCCACAATTCAGATTTTGAAATAATTTATTTTAAATAAGCCAAGATTGCAAGAGTGTTGAAAACTGCAATACACTGTAAAATTAATTCAATATAAGACAATAAAACTGAGGATATTTGATCATATGATCTTCGTGTCAAGAAAAACCTCGATATTTAAGCAATTATAAGAATTAACTACTTGATTATTAATTGATATATTATTTATTGATATATTATATATTATTTGAATATATATATATATATATATATATATATATAATATATATATATATATATATATATATATATATATATATATATATATATATTTATATATATATATATATGCATTAGTGTTGTGTTGAGCAGGATGAAAATGGCTGATAGATGAAAATATAATGAGTGCGTATAATTGAGAGTTTGTAGCGAAGGATTAAGTCATGAAATAGTGAAATATATTTTGAGTAATAACATAAGCCGATCGCTCACGCACGTGTGTGTGTGTGTGTGTGTGTGTGTGTGTGTGTGTGTGTGTGTGTGTGCGTGTGTGTGTGTGTTTTGTGGGTTACCAGTTTCAAGTTGCCTAAAGAATAAAAACCTCACAATACCTTGAATGGAACAAATCACCAAAACTTCGCTCTTTAGAGGCGAACCATATAACGGCGTTTTGCTCCGTACATCTCGTGAGTTTTCCACAAGTGAACGCTAGCTCTTGGGCTGCCCTCTTATCCATCGAACGTCCAAGGGCAATTAATTTGACCGTATTTAGCTTTTAAATCCCCTTTACAGATTCCACTTTGTTGTAGCGTTGTGTTTTCCAATTATTTTCTGTTCATATAATGAAGAAATCTTTCCTGAGGTCAGAAACTTGATTGGGTGTTCAGTTTCCATCCTGTTCCCTCGCCTTTGAACTTTTCCTGGGTATACATCCTCTTTTCTGCTCATTTTCTGTTGCTGTTAATTGATATGTCAGGAAAAAATGAGCAGAAGATATTATAATCATAACTCACTAAATGACGTTAGGAGAATCTTAATAATAGTCAGTCTGAAATAGTTATTTTGGATTCGGTGTTACAGAGTTGCCTGTCTGAAGTAGAGTTTTGGCTCTGTTCATTGCTGGCGTTCGATTGGTATACTGTTTTAGGTTACGTGGGATGTTTCATGTCGTGACTATAGCTCCTCTTTTTCTGCGTTCCGACTGAGGTAAAATTTTTTTTTTTTTTTTTGCACGAATCGTGTCATTCTTTCGCAATCATTTTCTTTTCAAATATTTACTTAACATAAAATTTTGATGCAAATAGTGTATTGTAAACAACAGTGAAGAAAAGATACACACTGCAACAAGAAGCTTTTTTGTGAAGCAACGTTTTTCGCTATGTGTAGAGATTTAGCAAGTTTTAGAATCGCATCAAAGGGTATAATTTGATAAAGATTTACACTCTGAAGAAACGTATTCTAAAACAAAAGATCGTTCAGCGACGTGTGCTTGTTCCCCAGCATCACAGATAATACATTTCCCCGCTTGTTATTTAGCCAACTTGTGAACCTTAATGTTTTCCACTTACAAAAAAAAAAAAAGTACCACTGGAAGCAACTGCAAACTTTCAACAAAGACTGTTTGACACTTTTCTATGATCTTTTTTTTTCGTACAGATCCACTTACTTTCTTTAAACTTAAACTACTGAGGGAGAGACACAACAGTACACGAAA
>NC_069416.1:38855502-38875502 GCF_026875155.1 Cherax quadricarinatus | reverse complement strand
CTATATATATATATTTATATATATATATATATATATATAGATATAATATATATAATATATTATATATTAATATTTTATATTATATATAAATATATTATTATATATATATATATATATATTTATATATATTTATATATATAATATAATATATACATATATAATATATAATATTTAATATAAATATATTATATTATATATATATATATATATATATTATATATATATATATATAATCACGGGCAGAGCGTTCCCTGTGCTGGTTATGAAAACGATCGTTTGAGCGAAACAAAGAACGAAGAGTGAACAGCATAAAGGAGGTCGAGGAGAGATGTAAAGAAAAGATGAAGAGAGCGAGAGACGGCAGCGGGAGAGCGTGAGGGAGGGGGAAGAAGAAGAAGAAAGGAGGAGAGAGAGAGAGGGGAGTGCAGAGTGAGCCCGAGAGGGAGAACGGGAGAAGAGAGGAAGAGAGAGACGATGAGAGAGAGAGAGAGAGAGACGAGAGTGAGAGCGCTTTCGGACCGGGTGTTGTGTAGTGCACAGGGCCTCCTTAGCAAAACTTTCAAGCACTGTGGGAATTGCATGGTTCTACGCTATGTCTTACGTAGTGGATTACCTTCATGGTAGATCTCTAAGTGTGAGTTCTCAATGGAACGGAAATCAGCAAGACATCCTATTTGGGGCAGTGTTCCACAGGAAGCGTGGTGGGTCCTTGTTATGAGGAATGTCTACTTCAACGATACCTTCCATCATACTCATCCCCAGATCTCATCGCATATGCCAATGACGATGTCACACTGACATTCACTTATCCAATGAAGAAGAAATGCCAAGCTGCTCTAAGCTACATTCAATCACCAGCTGGAGAGAGCTATATTCAGCTTGGGTGGAAATAAGATGCGCAAGTAACAAGTTGCACTGTGAGAAGGGAAAACGACAAATGGCTGATCGTCTCTAGGCACCATGATGGTAATGCTGGTTGCATGTAGTAAGGAATGAATGGTGAGGATGTTGGCACCTGGAGAAGAAGTTGATATCTTGGTGTGAAATTTGGACTCCAAAACTAACCATGAAGAACCAATGGTAAATCTGGCAAACAAGGCAGCAGGAAGCTCTACAGCACTTCGCACGTATTCTCCCATCTGCTTGACAGTAGGGGTGCAAGTACGCTTCACTTGCAGTTTGCTCAACTTTCTTGGTTTGCCTGCCCCCCCTCTCATCTGCGACTGCTTGACAGAGTAGATGAACAGAGCAAGACGTCTCATCTGGCTCGCGATCGGAACCCTACCTGGATAGATCTGCTCATTTCAGCAGAGCTTCTACATAGGAGGGTGGGGGTGGCCCTTACAGTTATGTACAAGGCCAATATTGTCAAAATACAACACTTTGCATCCACTTCGAGGTACAGCGTTGTGATGTGTGAAACACGCGTTTATGCCACAAGACGGGCAGCAGAGAAAGAAAGCAGCGACTCACTCTGGCTGTACCCTTCTCCAGTACATACACTCCATCTGAGATCATACATACCCAGGATGGAGTGCACTCGAGTATGGAACACATTCAGTGCTAGCATATATGATTTGTCCAAACGAGATAAGAGTCAGGTTGATCAAATGAAAATGCTGGCCCACTGATGGCTCCAACTTCATCCTGTTTCCTACTATGTATGTCTCCTAACAATAAAAAATGCTTTCAATTGAGCTGAGGTTAGGGTAACAGCTCTTAGCTTTGCCAATTAAAGCTAGGAATCCTTAACTGTAAATAGCTGTCAATAAAAAAAAAAAAAAAAAAAGAGGAGAGGAGAGAGAGAGAGGGAGAGGAGAGGTAGGAGAGACGAGAAGTGAGAGAGAGAAGAGGACAGACAGACAGACAGACAGACTGACAGACAGACAAACGGACTGGACAGAGACTCAGAGAGATACAGACAGACAGGAAACAAAGGATGAACGGAATGCGATTAGACAGTAGAGAGAGAGTTATTGAGAGAGAGAGAGAGAGAATGAGAGGAGAGAAGAGAGAGAGTGTATGAGGAGGAGGGATCGAAAGGGAAGGAGTGAAGAGAGTGAGAGAAGAGGAGAGGGAGAGAGGAGAGAGAGATGAGAAGGAAGAGTGGAGGAAGAAGAAGGAAGGAGGAGAGAGAGAGAGAGAGAGAGAATAGGAAATTCATGAGACTGAGAGGGGGAAGAGAGAGTGTGGAGAGCGGAGATGTGCGAGAGAGAGAGGATGGGAAGAGAGAGAAGAGGAGAGGAGGAGGAAGAGGGTGAGAGGAAAGTAGAGGAGAGAGGGAGAGAGGGTGGGAGGGAGAGTGAGAGAGGAGAAGAGAGTGCACGTTGAAAGGCAGACCAACTAGTAAACGCGTTTCTGAGTCAATATCCAGTCTACTGTTGACAAAGATATCTACCCACTGTCATTGATTAAGTTAATCTTCATACTATCATAAAATGATGTGATTCCAAGCATAGTAAAAATCTGAGGGTTCCTCCCCATCCTCTTCTTCCTCCAGCGACTGCTGTCTGAAACCGAGGAAAAAACATTTACATATCCACTTATATGTACCTAGGATGTGAAATTTATTGATTAAGATTATTTAAGGTGGGACTGGAAGGCATGGGTTCACTCCACAACCTCACTGCACGGTCATAATAGTAATTTCTGCTCTTTCAACGCCTGGAAAAGGAAAGGCACCTTGGACTTGTACTCACTGAGCGCCAGGTCGTGTGCGAGGAGGCATCGGTCATAACCTTACAACCTGCGAAGATTTTGGAGGGACTGGTCCCTAACATGCACACTAAAATTACTCCCTTCGAAAAGCAAAAAGAGTAAACAAAATAGTGAAAAACTCACACAATAAGTTGGTGTCGGGGCCCAAGTGACTGCTCCAATCAGCCTCCCACCAGCCATAAGGGGAAATTACCACTAGACTCATGTGGTTGTGTTCAAGAGGGAGCTGGACTGATACCTAAATTCAGGTGCGCAGATCAGTTTGGGGGGCTGTGGTTCGTACGTTTGGACTGTGTGCGCGCCAGCAGTAGTATTGCAGCTCGTTGATGTTGACCCTGATCCTCCAGGACTGGCCTGGTCATGGACCGGGGCCTGCGGGGGCGTGGGGCGTTCTTGATGCACCCAGAATGACCTCTAGGTTAACTCCAGGCACTTCTATGTACTTCTATGTACCACTCATTCTGCCTCTTGATTATCTGCTGTAGATGGACGTGGCAGAATGGATATCATGAACCACCTTAAGAGAGTTCTCATAGGGCAGAACGGGAGAAACTCTGGGAATAGACTCCTGTGCTTGCCAAGTGTATGTCCGGGGTTTAATTCTTGAAAACAATTGAAACTCGATTCTGGCTCTGATAAGAAGGCCTCTTATTCATTATGTCATGATTATAAATTCAGGGAAAATGGGGTGAGGGTTTCGAACCCATGCGCAGACTGGTGAGTCCTTAAAAACATACAGAGGCAGTAGGTTAGTTACGCAGCTCCTGGTGAGCTTCAGATACACTTTAATATGAGTTCAAACCCATCCCGTTCGCGTGATTTGCTTGAAGTTTGTTATTACGATTTCGTGTGATTCATAGTTAAACCTCTTACCAGTAGTTTTCTATTGCCATTCTGTGTTCTTGTCCGATTTATTTCACATTGTACTTCAAAAATATCTTCGAGCTGCTTAATATTGCATAAATGCTATTTAAATTAACTTCCAATGAAACTAATCGAAACATCGAGAGAGAAATGGGTTTAACGGAATTTAATGATTTTAAATTGGTTTCTTCCATTAAAGAGGAATGATTTTGTTGCCTCTCCTCTTTGACCCTTATAAAGTATTGTGTCTAGTCATTTATATAATTAGGGTATCCACTAACTGATAAGAGCATTTTTAAGATGGGCTGTGAGCTGTGCCACATTGTGCATGTGCATATTGCATCAGAATTTTGTACACTTTCTTGCTATCATCGAAACCTAGCAGCTTGCTTCGTTTAGCTTGTTGCTCGTAGCATTGAATTCCTTTGTACATTTAAGATTATTGATTGTGACTATTACATGGTCTTCTTCCTTCGCATTCTGTGAGTGTGGATTTCATATAAATTTAAACTCATATGTTATTTTAGCAAAATCAATTTGCTAATAGAACATATCGTTTTCATTCACATTGAAATTCATTATGCGATCTTCTGTCTACAATACAGTCTGTCTCCCCTGTCTGGATCATTTGAGAGTGGGTCACGGTGGTACCACGATTCCCATTTCGTGCCCATCTGCTCGAATTTTTGCAGTTCTGAATTACCACCCGAATTCTATTTTTTTTACATACTGGGGGATCGAGACAAGTCGAATGAACAGACCCTTTGTGAGAGACCACACTCTCCACATTCTCATACAGACCTTTTCGCCCTTTTAAACTACGTAGGTTCTGAGAAGTGAGCAAGACACCAGTTAAAAAGACTAGATAATAAAACTAATAAATTAAAACGAAATCACGAGAAATAACCAAGGAGGTCAACGTGGTTGTTTCTTTGAAAACAAACGACCTTTAAGAGGTGTTCCAGTACCTTTGAGTATGGACACATACTCACTTTATATTGTTAAGGGTGAAAAAAAGGGGGTTTGAGTGAGTTGGATGAATCAACTGACAATAGGATCTGAAAAGTTGTCCACCAATGTATTTGTAAGAGGAACCTGAATCACTGGCTAAACTCTACAACTTAATCAACGGATAAAAGGCGGTTGGACAGAGGTCGAGAAGACAAAAAATGGGGGGTCCTTCAATATGCAAGAAAGAAGACGGCACAGAAAGATCTGAAAAAACTAGGGAACCAGTTTCACTTCCCTCTGATTCATCTGTGTCTTCAGCTTCCAACTGTGTACTCCGTGTGCTGTGTCCAAGTGTCTCTGGAACAGCCTTGTCTTTGTCCACCTTGTCATTCCTCTCAGTTTTTGTAGGCGTTATCAATGTCTCCCAACTTTCTCTCCTGTCCTCCGTGTCGTCAGGTTGATTTCCCTTAACCTCTCCTCATAGGACAGACCTCTAAACTCTGAGGGACTAGATTCTTGGTTGCATACCTTTGCACTTGCTCTAGTTTACCTTTACATTGCTTGGCTAGGGTCTGGTGGGGTTCCAAACTGTGCCGACATACTACAATAGGGACCAAAAGTGACACGGTGTACTGGGTCTTGACAACGGTTCCTTATAAGATGTCGGGAATGCTGTTCTAGGTTTGGCTAGGGCGCCCATATGCTGCAGCAGTTATTTGGTTGATGTGCGCTTCAGGAGAGAGCCCTGTGTTATACTCACCCCAAGATCTTTTTCCTGTTGAGTGTTGTTTGTTGTCTCTGACCCCCTAGACTGTACATCCGTCTGACGGGTCTACTTTGCTCTTCCCCAATCCTCATGGGGACTTTGCACTGGTTGGGATTGAACTCTAGGAGCCAGTTGCTGGACATGTTTTGCAGCCTGGTCCACGATCCCTTTGTATTCTGCCTCGCGTCTTCGGGGGGGGATCGAATGAATTCTTCTCATCAACTTCACGTCATCTGCAAAAAGGGACCACTCGGAGTTTATTCTGTTTCCGTAAGGTCGTTTCGAACAAATACCAGAAACAGCACTTGGCCCTAGGATTGAATACCCTGTTGGGACCCGCTGGTCACATGGTGCCCACTCTGACACCTCGCCAAGTACCATTACTCGCTGCTTCGTCTTCCGACAAGTTTTCCTGTTCCATTGCAGTGCCTTCCCTGTTTCCCTGCTTGAGTCCTCAGTTTTTGCACTTTTATCTTTGAGTGGTAACTGTGTCAAACGCTTCTAGTCAGATCCAAGAAATGCAATCCAACCCCCACCCCTCTCTTCTCTTTGTCTCTGCTGCTCTTGGTCACCATGTTATAGAACTCCAGTCGGTTTGTGAGACGACAGGATTTCCCGTTCGTCTGAAACCATGTTGGCTGCTGGTTTGATGAGGATCATTCCTTTCTAGATGTTCATCCACTCTTCTCCTGACAATCTTTTCATTGATTTTGCATGCTATACATGTCAGTGAAACTGGTGGAAATTTGCTGTGCTTTTTTTTTTCCCAAAATTTTTTTTTTTTGCCGTCTGGTAATCTCCCTGTTTCGATTAGATGTATGTATGAGAGTTGTTAGGGGTGACACATAGCGCCTCAGCTCCCTCCTCAGGACCCATGGATGAGAAAGATGTGATCTGGCACCCCAATGCCTTTGTTTCAGGTATCTTGTGCTCACTCAGAGAAGCCTCTTCCTCCTTCTTCTCGGTTGTGTGTACTGTGTCCGCACATGGTGGTGTACCCCACCTCTCCGTCTTCTGGAGCCCATTCTGTCTCCTCTTGAACATTCTTTGAATCTCCTGTTGAGTTCCTCACACGCTTCACGGTCATTTCTTTTGTCTCTCCTCCTTCCTTCCTTCGCCTGGGATTACCTGGTCCTTGACGGTTGTTATCTTCCTGATGTGGCTGTATAGACGTTTCGGGTCAGATTGTGGCTTTTGCTGCTATGTCGTTTCATATTGACGTTGCGGGCCTCCCTTCGTATCTGGCATATTCGTTATGGCTCTACGACTGCTCTCCTTATTCTCCTGTGTCCTTTGTCTTCTATATTTCTTCCATTCCCTGTAGCACACTTGGTTTTTTGCCTATACTTGCAAATCTTTGGGTGAACCATGGGCTACATGGCTTTTTCTTATTTGCCATGTTACCCTTGGGTAATCAAAACCACTCTCCTCAGCCTCCTTAGATCACATTGTTGCCCACATATTAATAATCTCATTATACTGGCTTCCCACTGCCAGAGTTCTCTGTCCCACTGATCACCTCAATTCAAAAAAAGTTCCTTCATTGCTGTGTAGTCCCCTTTCCTGTAGTTTGGTTTCATTTGTCCATGGCATCCTGCTTCCCCCTCCATTGTAGCCTCTAACTGTGTATTATTCGAAGCTGAAATAACCACATGACTCGCCTGCGCACCCTAGGGGCTTTCATATTGATGTCCTAAATATCTGCACTACTCATCCTAAAGGTGAATACTAAGTCCTAGTCTTGTCTGGTTCCCTCTCCTCTCTCTCTTTTATTGTCCCTACGTGTTGGACATGAAGTTTCCAGTAACCCACTCCATCATCTTAGCCCTTCATGTATCTTGGACCCCATGTGGCTCCAAGTTCTCCATAGTCGATCTCCTTGTGGTTTAATGTTCGCCCCATGATCAGGAGATTTGCCCGCATGCATGAGGCTTTCTGGCCACTGCAGCCACTCGTTGTGTCAACCTAGTCGCTCTATTGCTTCTCGTCTACTCTTGGATCCTTGGCTCCGCGGTCTGTGGTGGGTTATACATCTTGCAATTATCACCTTGGACCTCCAGAGTGGAAGCGTTCCGCTATGCAACTCACTTTCTTTCATCCGCTGTCTCATTCTCCAGATCATCAAAATTCATCGTAGTTTGTGAATCAGCAATGCCACTCCTCCAACCCCCTGGTACCTTCTGTCTTTCTCAGGAATCTGGTTTCCGTTGGAAAGATGAGATCTGTTAGCATACTGTATGCTTGGTTTCTGTGTGATACTTATGATGTCTGGTGATGCCTCTTGACTCTTTTTGTTGCCCACTCCTTCCACTTGTTTGTTTTTCCATCAGCTTTACGGTGTTACATACATTTCAGTTTCCTTTTCAACACTGGGTTTGGGGGGCCTGTTTGGGGTGGGATAGACTATTAGGTAGCTTTACTGTGGGCTTCTATAGCTCTCTCACGGTGTTGGGTGATCGGCTGGATGGGTATGGATTGTGTTGTGTAGTTGGGATGGTATGTGATTAGGTGGGGGGGTTATGAGGATATTGTGTGTTGTGCTTGCCTTGCTGCTCTGTTCTGCTCTGAACTGACCTCTCTGGTTCCAATCATTGTCTCCTTTCCTAGCTCATATCGCATTTTTTGTCCTCTCCCTCTGCTCTGTCCCTCTGTTTGTGGTTCTGTCTCTGTTAGAACACCTTCTTGTACTCTTTCCGAGCTTTTCAACCGTGGGTTTGCTTGGAGGATCTGTTCCGCATGTTTCGGTCCGAGCATCAGCTTGATCGGTCGGTTTCTCCCCTTCAAGTTACCCCCTTCTATGAAAAATTACAATCTCGTCCATGTCTCTTTCCCCCTATTCAAGTGATGATTTTCTCAATCTTATCCTTTCTTTCTTTATGCCGGCTTTCAGTGTGTGTCCTTTCCTCTCTCTCCAGATGGCCCATGGAATATAAACACTGATTTGTGCCATTTCCTACTCCATTGCCTCTCCCTCTGTGACTCTGGTTCCCCTGTTCTTGTATGAGGTCCATTTTTCTCCATTGATTTTCCAGTGGCTCTTGGTAGCATGGTTGTTGACTCAGCCATTCGACCTATCTCCCTCTCCATCTTGCACCCATTTCTTGCTTTCCCTTCCATCTCCCTGGCCCTTCTTTGCAGGAGGATGTGACCTTAGCATAAGTTCAATTTGTCTCCGTTCATTCCTGTTGTGCCTACTCAGTTCGTTATAGGTGGTCTTCTCTGTGTCACTACCTCCTGAGACTTTGCCCACTTCAGCTGTTTACACAAATTCTAGGACCTTTACCTGGGTACTGCCAGTTTCGACTGTTTGCCTGATCAGTTCTTCGTCTCCCATTTCCAACCTCTTTTCCCATTTCACAGAGAGCTCGTTCTTCCATTTTTTCAGATAAGCTCTCCTATAATTTGTCTCTCCCATTCTTGCTCTATTCCCTTTCTCCACTGCTCCTCCATCCATTCCTCTCCTACCTGGTACCATTGTCATCTGATCACTGATTCCTGCAGTCTCCAACCATTTTTTTTTTTTTTGATTTTGTTTGTGTTGTTAGTGTAAAGAGAGAAAGAAAAAGAAAAGAAAAAGGAAGACTCAAGAGAGAGTGAGAGAGAGGGAAATAAGGCCTAAGAGAGAGAGAGGGGGAGGAAGGAGTGACAAGGGAGAAGAGAGAGAGAGGAGAGAGAGAGAGAGAGAGAAGAGGAAGGAAGAGAGAGAGAGAAGAAAGGAGGAAGAGAGGAATAGAGAGAAGAGAGAGGAGGTAGTGGGGATGAGAGGAGAGGATGAGAGTGAAGAGGAGAGAGAGAGAAAGAGTTTGAGCTGGATGAGAGAGAGGAAGACAGAGGAGAGAGGAAATCACATGGCATATGCAGGACGACTGTACACTGACCATTCACTTATCCAAGAGAAGAAATGCCATCTGCTTCAGCTACATTCATCACCAGATGGAACTATATCAGTTGGGTGTAAATAGATGGCATGTAACTTTTGCACCATGAGAAAATCGCGAATGATGATCGTCTAAGGCACCATGATGGTAATGCTGGTGCAGTATGTAAGGCATGTGAATGTGGGGGTGTTTGCACTGGAGGAAGAAAGTTGATTACCTTGGTGGTGAAATTTGCTCAAACGAACATGAAGAACCATGTTGTAATTCTTGCAAAACAAGGCAGCCAAAGGAAGGGGGGGGGGGGGGGGCTTACAAACTACTTAGCCGTATCTATGATCTGCTTGACAGTAGGGAGTTGCAAAGATCCTGTACGAGGGCACAAGTACGCTCACACCTTGAGTATGCTCCCACTTTTCTTGGTTATGCCTGCCCCCCCCTCTCATGTGCGACTGTCATTGGGGGGGGGGTGGGCGGGGGACAGGTGTAGAGAACAAAGCAATGACGTTCATCTCTCGCCCCTGGACCCATCTCTGTCGGGCGGTAGATCTGTCATTTCAGCAGAGCCTTTCAATATAGAGGGATGTGGGATTGGCCTATATATGTTATGTGTTACGCAAGGGCCAATATTGTCGAAAAGTACACACACTTGGTATCCATTCGAGGACAAGCGTGAATACAAACTTTTATGCCACAAGGAAGGGTAGAAAACTGCACTCACCTAGGCCTGTAACTTCTCCAGAACATCACTCCATCCTGAGATCATAATTTCCCAGGATGGACTCGAGTATGGAAACACATTCGTACAGCTTTAATGATGTCAACGAGATAAAGTCTGTTGATCAAAATGAAATGCTGGCCCTACAGATGGGTCCAACTTCATCCTGTTCCCTACTTGTATGTCTCTTAACAGATAAAATGCTGTTCAAATGATCTGATCGTGTGGTTAACAGCTTTAGCTTGCCCAATAAAGTTAGGAAATCCTTCAATCTGTAAGCATTGAAGCTTGTCAATAAAGCTACGGGATCCTTAACCTTGTCTAACCTGTGTTAAATAAAAAAAATAAAAAAAAAAAGACAGGAGGAGGCGTGAGAGACGGGGAGGGGGGGGGGCGGGAAAGCGAGGAGGGGAAACGAAGGGTTAGAGGCGTCACTTCACAGGAAGTGTGAAATCCTGAATACTGGTGTGTGTGTGTGTGTGTCCTGTATGTGTGTGTGTGTGTCAGGTGTGGGGTGTGTTGTGTGTGTGTGTGTGTGTGTGGTGTGTATGTGTGTGTGTGGTTTGTGTGTTGTGTTTATGTTTGTATATTTATCGTCTGTATATGGATCTCGTCAGTTCGTATTCCAAGAAAGGGACGAAAGTGCAGAGGTATTACCAAGCGGGGAATAGTTGCAAAGCTAAGGAGCATGTGATATTAACAAGAGAGATTACGGAAACTAAACCTGTAGAAGACATTTGTGGGTAAAATGAAGAAACAGATGAAGTTATTGAACAATCATACAAAATACGGATATTAATTGTGTCTGTTTAAAAAGGCAGATAGTTCGAGAGAAGGGAAACTGGGAATACAAGATCACAGCTGGATGTAGAAAACACACAGATGAATGTACAGGGGCTCAGCTAGGAAGTATTTCTTTAGCGTTAAAGTGTATAGAAGAGGAGAACGAATTGGTACAGAGGCATGTGGTGGTTTCCTGGAGGTTACCTGGAGGTTATAGGGGATCATACACCCCCGACGGCCCGGGTCACGACCAGGCTCCTCCTATGGATCAGGGCTGATCAACTTGGCTGTTACTGCTGGGCCGCACGCAGTCTCGTCGTAACGAGCCAAGCCGGTGTGTTCCATGAGAACACCGACTTTAGGTGATCTGTCCAGCTCTCTCTTGAAGGGGCAGCCAGGGGGTTTTTTTATTTGGCAATTCCCCTAAATGTCTTGATGCGAAGGGCTCTCGTTGAACGTTTTTTGGCCCCGCCAGACACTTTTGGTGTTTCTCTTAGCGGTTAACCAATGACGCCCACCTACATTTTATTTCGCGGCATTTTGCATCGCCTGCCAGTTTTTACTTTCGTAGGGAGTGAAGTATTTCTGTGGTTGCAGATTTGGGACCATTCCTTACAAGAATTGTCAAAGTGTGAGATTATGATATATCTCTCCCTCCTGCGGTTCCAACGAGTACAAAGAGTCAAGTGCTTCCAAGCGTTCCCAGTAGTTACGGTGCTTGACAGAAACTATTGTCGTGCAGAAAGAATCTCTGTACACTCTACTAGATCTGCGATTTCACACCTGCCTTTGGATGGAGATGTTATTGTACAGACTGTATTCCTGCTAGAGAGAAACAAGTGATTTGGAAAAAGGATCTCATGGGTCTTGGGACAGAATCTCTACGTTTTGAAAGTCGCTCTTACAATATCCTTTCCTATCATGATTGTATGAACGTAGCGCTCGTGGCATGTTGTGATCTTGAAGTGAGATCCTCAGACATGTTACTCCCACAGGTCCTTACTTTTTTTTTTCCGCTCTATTGTTATGGCCGGAGTCAGTTAGTAATACTCTGTTCAGTTTTTTATTCTCCTCCTAGTTTTCCGCATAACGGAGTAGTTGGGAAATTTGACATCTATGAACATCATTATTGTTTACGCTGCACAATGGATAACTTTGTTTATATCTTCTTGGAGGTTAACCGCCACCGTCCTCGCAGATGGAAGCCTCATGCAGACTCCTAGTAGTATCAATCCGCAAAGGAGGATAGACGTGTGTGGTGTATATCTCTGTTTTTATGTCTGATATGAGGATAAGGGAATAAGATGGGGGCGAGATTACTGTGCCTTGTGAAAGGCAGGATCCATACCAGTTTTAAGACGCAGTTCGAAAAAGCTCTCGATTGATAAGGTGGATCAACATCCAGTAGCAGTCAGACAGGAAAAAAGAGGGGACCAGGAGTTGAGGAATTCTTCCCTTTCAACCCAATAAGTGAGGATACACATAAAATAAGAAAACTCACACTCACACAAACCATACACATACACACATCAGACAAGATGTTCTTGATAGGGGACACAGAAAACAAGGGGTCACTCTTGGAAGTTGAAGACTCAGTTTAGTCACGGGATGTAAGGAAAGTATTATCTTCCAGTCATAGAGTGGTCAGAAGCGGAACAGTATGGCGAGTGAGTTGTGGAGGCAGGAAACCATACATAGCTTTATGGACGAGGTATGAAAAAGCCTCATGGAGCTGGGGAAGAGAGAGGACCCTAGTAGGGCGTTCTGTGAAGAGGCGGAGCCAGGAGCTGAGTCTCGTCCCCCCTGCTAACCACAATTTGGTGATTTCCAATTAGGTGGGCGAAGTAGTACAATTAGGTGGGTGGTGGGTACACACAGACACACACACACACCCCATACATACCACACACACACACACACATAAACCACAAACACACACACACACACCACTCCACACACACACACACACACACAACATCACACACACTCACAACATGACTTGTAAGGTAACATGAGGCACAAAATGTTTTCCACCCAATGAAGGGAAAATAGGAAGGGTTTGGTTGACTGGCTGTGGGTCAGTGAAGGTGTGAGGGAGGTCTTCCCTTAATATATTCCATGGGCAGTATGTGTTATGTGTGCGAGAGGAAAGAGTGAGTGAAAGAGAGGTGAAATGTCTGACAGACAGTCAGACAGGGACAGTGACTGACAAAAGGAAGTGAAGACAGAGTGTAGTCTAGTACAATTTTCCATAATTAAAGGACTTGTAAATAATATCATTGCTGATGAAAAATTGTCCAGTTAATATATTTACCTGTGGTAATATTTATCCGGGTTAAATTATTACCCGGTAAAGTAATCAATTGAGAATCCATGTCACGATGGGAAAGAGTGGTTTTAGGACCTTTCTTATCCTTAACGAAGGAACTACAATATGCTTTCTTTCTTCTGGGGAAAACAGCCCGTCAAACATTATTTCCCACTGAGGGAAATGAAGAACATTCATTCCCTTGAGGAAGATTAATTCATTAACATTTTCCCCCTTTAAGGCTGGGCGGGGAAAGGGCATTGTGCGGGAACATTTTTTTTCGTCATTAAACACAGCGAAAACTCAGCGGAAGTTTTCCGCCTCCGGCACTTGCAATGGACCAAAAGACTCTGGCAGTATATAACTCATGACCTGCACGCTATTCCCGTCCCGTGAAGTCGTGAGTGGCACGCAATACTCCCAAGGTGTGTGTATGTGTGCGGAAGGAAATTCCCACAAATGATGAGAGAATCTCTTGGCGAAGTGGAGCCTAAACAAGCCCTCCAAGAAACTTAACAATGCATTGCATGTTTGAGTAAGGAGAGAGGTAAATTTTTCATCTTGTGCGCAAGTGCTCGTGTTGTCCTCTCTCATTGGTCGCTCAGAGTGAAGTTTTTATCGATGGTGTGTGGAGAGCCTCCTTGATAACGATATCGTTCGTGAAACTTTACGAAGTGGAAAAAAAATTCAAAGCTCTTCGTGTTTGGGGGACGAAAAAACAGTGGCAGTCTCATGAGGTTACTTCGAATGGCTGGAGTTGTGGGCCGCTCTTGGGTAGGGCACGTGACGTGTGAGTGGGTGTTTTGTGTGTGCTCTCGTAGTCTGTGCGGGTCTTTGGGTGAGCGTAGGTAGGGTGTTTTGCTCGGGTAATGGGGGGTAGGTTCTTGATGGGAAAGTGGACTGGTGGGCGGGTGGCGGTGGGTTGTTGGAATAGGTTTAGCATGTGGGCTTGTAGGAAAGTGATTTAAGTAGGCAGCGGTGAGTAGGAGGGCAGATGTATTTGTCAGTTTTTTGTCTCTCTGCAGCGGGTTTGGCTTGGAATTTGACTGAGTGTTTGGGGGGGTATAGGTGCCTTGTGGGGGGTCGGTTTGTTGCTTGGTGGATGAGTTGGGTGAGCATGTTTTGTGTTCTTTGGTGGTTATGAGGATGATGTGGTGCATGTTAGTTACCATTTCCTGTTCGTAATGGTTATTCATTCGTTATGCAAAACAACCACCGTGAAAAAATTGTGAATTACCAAAACGCTTCGTGATTTCTCGACAAGGGTCCTGGATAATGTGAGAAAGGTAATCAACGTATGCGCCTTGGAAAGTTCACTTTTTTTCACAATTAATTGTTTGCATATTGTAATATATCACCGGTTTACTGTGATCTATTAGCCAGTCCGTCTCATAATGGCTAAACAAGGACTCAAAGCCTCGTTACCACTGCTGTAACCAATACAGCTGGATTGTATCGTTATAGTCATCAGGGGGCATTGTTCTTTTACTAAGATAGGAGTGTAATTTATATCTAATATTCTAGAAATGCAAAGTAAGGTGGGGTTAGTACATGTGTGAAACACACCGTTCCCCCCTGTTTCCTCAACCTATCTTTTTCCGGAGGTGCTGGGCATCGTATTCCAAATGGAAATTAGAATAATAATTCTTTGTTTAACATGAACGATGAGTAGGTTAAAACGATTGTTCGCTATTATATCAGTCAGTTAATGAGAAATATATCAGATCTAAACAGGAAAGCTCTGAGCAGAATGTAACTGGAATTAGGTAAGGACATTTGTATTATATGCCTTTTTATTCTGTAGTTCCTAGATATGGTTTGAAGAGTTTTTGAGCCAAGGAAATGGGAGCCACACCTTCCCCTTTTTTGGGATCAAACCTGCATACCCCCATCCCTTTTTCCAGGCTCTTTATGACCGCAACAAAGAGGTCAAAAAAATGAGAACGTTATTTTTAAATTCTAAGGATACATTGAACGAGCAGGTTTTGAACGTGTTGCTCTGATCACGATGTATACAAATGACAAATAAACGGACAAACTACATAGCACTAAAAAAGTCTTATTCTTGTTGGGCTGGAGTGTGTATAGTTCAAGGGTGTACGATTTAAGGAAGGACAACGCCTGTGAGCAATATCTGAAAGACAGTCAATTTGGTAAAATGCTTTTGAGGCAAAGGAATGGAGGGGAAAAAATGGGAATTCATGAATGAGCGCAAGGAGCTTTCTCCCCTACTCTACTGCGTGTTTCACGAAGAACTTGCTTGTCTGGCTCTATGTATGTAGTTGCTACGTAAGTTGTGGGACCATTTCTTCCCTGATTTCCCTCAATAACTTTCTTCATTGACTTTTCCTGAAGTTTTCCCCGAGAACTTTCTTCCACCTGAATATCTGTGTAGTGTATGAGCTCAGAGATTTATCTGTATAACTCTTCTCGGTAGAATAGGAATGATTTCAAGTGGGGTACAGACCTCTCACACTTATTTAAATCACTATTCGTGTGATGTTTAAAACTTGCAACACCTTATTTAAATACATTCTCCATTTACGATGATACCAGACTCTAACAATTACTTTAATAAACTCTTCATGTGATGTGCAAACTCTCACACCAAATTTTAATAACTTTATCATTGGAGATGCAGATTATCACAAGTATTTAAGTGAATTGTACAGATTCACACTATTTAAATCATTTTTCATGTGGACGTATAGACTCTATCTATTTAAAAATTCACTCTTCATGTGATGTATCGACCTGGAACTTACTTGGACTGACTGTTCCTTGTACATGGTCTTTGCAGAAGAGGCTCTTCCACCTCCATGGTGAGACATTAGATAGGAAGAGATGGTAAACAATTTCATTTATTATTTGATGTATTAATGAATCGACTAAAAGCTCAGATATCCTGTTGGCAAAACAAAGAGGAAAATTGAAACATTCTGCATTGTAAGGCAGCCCCCTGAAAAATTTTTCCATTTCTTTTTTTGTTACCCTTTCTTTTCTCCCTCTTTCGCGACCAAATGGTGAAATTAAAATCGTGAGAATTCGGTGCTCAAGCGCCTGAGAAAATTGCATGTTAAAGTAAGATTGCGAATTTCTTCTCATTAAGGCAGAAAGTAAAAAAACATAAAAAAAGGTTACCCTCTAAAGTGGATAATCAAATATTATATAAAAAGAAAAGAAGGGAATTTTAAAGCCGGACGTGGGGTTCCCGTCAGACCAGATTTGGAGAGAGATTAAATGCCGGCCTCTAAAATGATATTCAAAGAGAGAAGGAATAAAGTTCGATAATGCAAAAGATGGGATCGGGTTTATCTTATTAAGATAAAAACTCGGGTTTTTTAAAAATAGAGAAATTTAATTTATATATATTATATATATATTATATATTTTATATAATACTATATATATATATTTATATATATATATATATATATATAGATATAATATATATAATATATTATATATTAATATTTTATATTATATATAAATATATTATTATATATATATATATATATATTTATATATATTTATATATATAATATAATATATACATATATAATATATAATATTTAATATAAATATATTATATTATATATATATATATATATATATTATATATATATATATATAATCACGGGCAGAGCGTTCCCTGTGCTGGTTATGAAAACGATCGTTTGAGCGAAACAAAGAACGAAGAGTGAACAGCATAAAGGAGGTCGAGGAGAGATGTAAAGAAAAGATGAAGAGAGCGAGAGACGGCAGCGGGAGAGCGTGAGGGAGGGGGAAGAAGAAGAAGAAAGGAGGAGAGAGAGAGAGGGGAGTGCAGAGTGAGCCCGAGAGGGAGAACGGGAGAAGAGAGGAAGAGAGAGACGATGAGAGAGAGAGAGAGAGAGACGAGAGTGAGAGCGCTTTCGGACCGGGTGTTGTGTAGTGCACAGGGCCTCCTTAGCAAAACTTTCAAGCACTGTGGGAATTGCATGGTTCTACGCTATGTCTTACGTAGTGGATTACCTTCATGGTAGATCTCTAAGTGTGAGTTCTCAATGGAACGGAAATCAGCAAGACATCCTATTTGGGGCAGTGTTCCACAGGAAGCGTGGTGGGTCCTTGTTATGAGGAATGTCTACTTCAACGATACCTTCCATCATACTCATCCCCAGATCTCATCGCATATGCCAATGACGATGTCACACTGACATTCACTTATCCAATGAAGAAGAAATGCCAAGCTGCTCTAAGCTACATTCAATCACCAGCTGGAGAGAGCTATATTCAGCTTGGGTGGAAATAAGATGCGCAAGTAACAAGTTGCACTGTGAGAAGGGAAAACGACAAATGGCTGATCGTCTCTAGGCACCATGATGGTAATGCTGGTTGCATGTAGTAAGGAATGAATGGTGAGGATGTTGGCACCTGGAGAAGAAGTTGATATCTTGGTGTGAAATTTGGACTCCAAAACTAACCATGAAGAACCAATGGTAAATCTGGCAAACAAGGCAGCAGGAAGCTCTACAGCACTTCGCACGTATTCTCCCATCTGCTTGACAGTAGGGGTGCAAGTACGCTTCACTTGCAGTTTGCTCAACTTTCTTGGTTTGCCTGCCCCCCCTCTCATCTGCGACTGCTTGACAGAGTAGATGAACAGAGCAAGACGTCTCATCTGGCTCGCGATCGGAACCCTACCTGGATAGATCTGCTCATTTCAGCAGAGCTTCTACATAGGAGGGTGGGGGTGGCCCTTACAGTTATGTACAAGGCCAATATTGTCAAAATACAACACTTTGCATCCACTTCGAGGTACAGCGTTGTGATGTGTGAAACACGCGTTTATGCCACAAGACGGGCAGCAGAGAAAGAAAGCAGCGACTCACTCTGGCTGTACCCTTCTCCAGTACATACACTCCATCTGAGATCATACATACCCAGGATGGAGTGCACTCGAGTATGGAACACATTCAGTGCTAGCATATATGATTTGTCCAAACGAGATAAGAGTCAGGTTGATCAAATGAAAATGCTGGCCCACTGATGGCTCCAACTTCATCCTGTTTCCTACTATGTATGTCTCCTAACAATAAAAAATGCTTTCAATTGAGCTGAGGTTAGGGTAACAGCTCTTAGCTTTGCCAATTAAAGCTAGGAATCCTTAACTGTAAATAGCTGTCAATAAAAAAAAAAAAAAAAAAAGAGGAGAGGAGAGAGAGAGAGGGAGAGGAGAGGTAGGAGAGACGAGAAGTGAGAGAGAGAAGAGGACAGACAGACAGACAGACAGACTGACAGACAGACAAACGGACTGGACAGAGACTCAGAGAGATACAGACAGACAGGAAACAAAGGATGAACGGAATGCGATTAGACAGTAGAGAGAGAGTTATTGAGAGAGAGAGAGAGAGAATGAGAGGAGAGAAGAGAGAGAGTGTATGAGGAGGAGGGATCGAAAGGGAAGGAGTGAAGAGAGTGAGAGAAGAGGAGAGGGAGAGAGGAGAGAGAGATGAGAAGGAAGAGTGGAGGAAGAAGAAGGAAGGAGGAGAGAGAGAGAGAGAGAGAGAATAGGAAATTCATGAGACTGAGAGGGGGAAGAGAGAGTGTGGAGAGCGGAGATGTGCGAGAGAGAGAGGATGGGAAGAGAGAGAAGAGGAGAGGAGGAGGAAGAGGGTGAGAGGAAAGTAGAGGAGAGAGGGAGAGAGGGTGGGAGGGAGAGTGAGAGAGGAGAAGAGAGTGCACGTTGAAAGGCAGACCAACTAGTAAACGCGTTTCTGAGTCAATATCCAGTCTACTGTTGACAAAGATATCTACCCACTGTCATTGATTAAGTTAATCTTCATACTATCATAAAATGATGTGATTCCAAGCATAGTAAAAATCTGAGGGTTCCTCCCCATCCTCTTCTTCCTCCAGCGACTGCTGTCTGAAACCGAGGAAAAAACATTTACATATCCACTTATATGTACCTAGGATGTGAAATTTATTGATTAAGATTATTTAAGGTGGGACTGGAAGGCATGGGTTCACTCCACAACCTCACTGCACGGTCATAATAGTAATTTCTGCTCTTTCAACGCCTGGAAAAGGAAAGGCACCTTGGACTTGTACTCACTGAGCGCCAGGTCGTGTGCGAGGAGGCATCGGTCATAACCTTACAACCTGCGAAGATTTTGGAGGGACTGGTCCCTAACATGCACACTAAAATTACTCCCTTCGAAAAGCAAAAAGAGTAAACAAAATAGTGAAAAACTCACACAATAAGTTGGTGTCGGGGCCCAAGTGACTGCTCCAATCAGCCTCCCACCAGCCATAAGGGGAAATTACCACTAGACTCATGTGGTTGTGTTCAAGAGGGAGCTGGACTGATACCTAAATTCAGGTGCGCAGATCAGTTTGGGGGGCTGTGGTTCGTACGTTTGGACTGTGTGCGCGCCAGCAGTAGTATTGCAGCTCGTTGATGTTGACCCTGATCCTCCAGGACTGGCCTGGTCATGGACCGGGGCCTGCGGGGGCGTGGGGCGTTCTTGATGCACCCAGAATGACCTCTAGGTTAACTCCAGGCACTTCTATGTACTTCTATGTACCACTCATTCTGCCTCTTGATTATCTGCTGTAGATGGACGTGGCAGAATGGATATCATGAACCACCTTAAGAGAGTTCTCATAGGGCAGAACGGGAGAAACTCTGGGAATAGACTCCTGTGCTTGCCAAGTGTATGTCCGGGGTTTAATTCTTGAAAACAATTGAAACTCGATTCTGGCTCTGATAAGAAGGCCTCTTATTCATTATGTCATGATTATAAATTCAGGGAAAATGGGGTGAGGGTTTCGAACCCATGCGCAGACTGGTGAGTCCTTAAAAACATACAGAGGCAGTAGGTTAGTTACGCAGCTCCTGGTGAGCTTCAGATACACTTTAATATGAGTTCAAACCCATCCCGTTCGCGTGATTTGCTTGAAGTTTGTTATTACGATTTCGTGTGATTCATAGTTAAACCTCTTACCAGTAGTTTTCTATTGCCATTCTGT
>NC_069416.1:38828002-38850502 GCF_026875155.1 Cherax quadricarinatus | reverse complement strand
TAGTGTTCATTCTTGCCTAGTTCTGGTCACCTGTTTCTTTTTTCAAGGGTCGGTTCCTAGCTCCTGGCTCTGTCTCATAGTTCTTATCGACTGATTTTACTGGTTTCTATCTCTCGTGTGCCAAGTTACATTATAAATACTCTTCCCCTAGTTTGTTCCGCCTACTCCTCTTCGTCAGGGTAAGTGAAGCGTTCTTAGACATTTCTCCTCCTCTTGATAACTCCATGATTTGTAGTGTTTTGTGACTCTTATTGTGCCGGTTCACTGATTGTTGTCACTAATGGTCGCTCGCTGGAACTCTCACTGTCTCCCTTGTTTCAGATTTTTAAGAGACTGTTATATTTTTTGAGTTTAGATATTGCCTAGTTGTTTGGTTGTGTTTAAGAACCGAGTTAAAGCTTTCACAACTTTTTTTCTTTATATGCAGTAGGAAGGTTTAGAAAGGTGTAGGCAATATTAAGAGTAACAATGCTATAATAATACTGATAATGTGCTTCTTAAAAGCTCTGTGACTCAACTGTGTGTTTAGCTGCTGTCTGTGTCTCCTTACTTCCTCTCCTCGCATATCAAATAGTCTGTAATTATGAACTACAGGTAATCCTCTGTGTATTTTGGTCGCCATGATTATATCTCCTCTGGTCCTCCTCTCTTCTAGGGTTGTTAGTTTGAGTTTTTTAAATCTCTTCTCCTCGTAGTCAATTTCTCTTTTTTTTCCCAGTTTCGGATGTTTTTAAAAGGCTTAATCTGGAACGAGTTCTATGCTGGTGTCCATTTTCCAATAAAGACTTAACCAACGTTGTGTATAATATCTAAATGTTTTTTTTTGTTTATGTTCCTTAAAAAATCTAATATTGTAAATGCTGCTGAAGTTATTAAACTTATATATATTTATATATTGCATTGGTTACTCACAGATATTTTTCCTTACACGTGTGTGTGTGTGTGTGTGTATGTGTGTGTGTGTGTGTGTGTGTGTACATACATTCATACATACAAACACACACACAGGCTGCAGTTCTGATCTTAGAAGTGGCTACTGGAATCGAATCTCAGCAAGTGCAAAGTTATGAAGATGGCAATAGGCAAAGAAAAGCGCTCAGTGATTACAGGTTCGGGGAGGGTGGGGGGAAGAGGCTGCAAATCTCACTCAAGGAGACGGACCTCGGGGTGAATATAGTACCGAGCATTTCTCTGAGTAAGTGCTGGATTAAATATGCAGCTGGCAAATCTAAGACTTGTTTTCAAAATCAAACGCAAGGAGTCATATTGGAATATGCAGCACCAGTTTGGAACCCACACCGGGTCAAGCATATCAAGAAACTGAAAAAAAGTGCACAGGTTTGCAACGAGACTAGTCCCGGAGGTAAGGGGTATATCCTATGAGAAGAGATTAAGGGAGTTAAATCTAATGGCATTAGAGGAAAGGACTTGAGGTGATATGACAATAAAGTACAAAATACTGAGAGGACAAGGACACAGCTGTAACTTGAAAGCACAGATGAGTCACAAGGATGTTAGAAAGCATTTCTTCTGTCTAAGAACAAACTATATGTGGAGGTACTGGACACTGGAATGGTTGAGGCAGGTTCCATACAAAAATAAATGTGAAGGCTTAGTAAGGTGATTGAAATAAAGAGTGTTACGGAAGAAACAATCACGAACAGATAGAGTCGTTTACGGAAGCTAGAATCACAAATAAGCAAAATTATGCATTAAGGCTACAATCGCAAACATGAAGACACCTCTTGTGCTTCAGCTATAATCACGAAAGGGGAGAGTCGTGTACAAAATCTTAAATCAAACGAAAACTATACTCACGAAAAAGAAAATTTTTAACACAAAAAATTCAATTTCGACCATCATTGCGCAAGAAGGAGAATCCGTGGGTGCGTACGCTGCAATTACAAGCAAGAGGAGTCGTACACGTAAGATACAGTCACTAACAACAAAGCATTCTTGTGTACAAGAGCTACAAATCATGAGCAACAAGAGTAGCACTGTGTACGGCAGCAACCAGTCACGCACAACACGAAGTCCTGTGTACGAAGCTACAAATCACAAAGTGATACACGACATACAACAATCGAACAATTGTCTGCATACAAATCATGTATTTCCTCTCCGGAAACTCTGGGATCGTAGCGAGCCTGACACTATCATAATTTACCCATTACTGTTTTGTTTAGTAAAGCACGCCCCTTCAAGGGGATACGGATAAAAGAGACTTGAATATAATATAATGAGATGCATTACTGAGAACTTTTCGCCCTTACAATGGGCTCTCTTTTTTCCCATCATTTTGGTATTCTATACAATTTCTCTCCATCAAGGAGATGTCTTGATGATAGTGAAAGGTCTGTTGATCCCTGAAATTAAAGCCATTTTGATCCACCTTTTTTTGAATCAAACCTGATTGGCTCTCAATCCCCAGGAGCTATGTGACTCCCCTACGGGCTTTGCGCTTCCCCGTTAATATGAGAATATTTATAATCTTACACAAAACACTCCATGAATTTAAAGTGATATCATTGAAGATAATGTTTTCCAATGGCCAAAAGAGTTGTTTTGTTAAGGTTTAACATTATAAACAGGAGTAGATTTTACAAAACGAAGTCTTACTCGTAACTCACCGTTGTACAACTGTGAGCGGTGTTTGCATCAGGCAGATGTGATTCTCTCTCGGTCTAGTGGGCAATTTTGGGCTTGGCTGCTGTTAATTTGTCCCCCATCTTTCTAAAGCAGGAACGCTGTGTCCAAAAGTAAATGTTTGATAATTTCATATTCTCTTCTTTTCAGTGTATTATCACTGACCAGTCTCAGTGGAAACAGAAATTTAATGTTGACCTTTATTTTCTCCCTGTTATAAATATATTTCTTTTCAGGGTTTGAAAAAGATTATATATTTTTTGGTTGATTGACAAGGGGTAACTAATACTTTTTGTTCAATTCCTCTGCTAGAATTTGCACCACTCCCTCCATGTGTAATTCTTGTGAGTAATTCTTGTACATTAGTATTTCTAAAGAACTTTCGTTACTCTTTGTGACTAGAATAACAGAGGCAAAGAAAAAGTGGGACAATCTATGTCTTTCAAGTGGTCACCAAGTACTGTGTAAGAAAATATATATTCACACCTTAGTATTAACTCACTATTACTCGGTTTTCATGTTTTGCGTAAGCTGACTCGTGCTTAAATAGCTGCTGTGATATCGACTTAAGTTGCTCGTTAAGAGAGCACTAGTTCATTATATCATTTCAATAGCACTAAGGTTCACACACACCACTTGTTTCAAGACAACACGCATCAAAATTGATTTTCTCTTTTGTATTTGTTTATTTGTTTGGTAATTTTTTTGGTCACGCTACGCCACCTGAACGACCAACGGGATGCGTGCGATATCTCTTCTCTGAGCTCTTTCATCTCATCGCAATATCGTTCGAGTTGACGTTCAAGAAATGTTGAGTGTACGTGTTTATCTAGTTGACGCACTGCCAAGATGTGGCGTATCAGAGTAGAAGAGAGAGAAAGGTGTGTGGCGCTCCCTTTGGGGGTAAAAATATTTGGTGGAGAGGCAGACGCAGAGGCAGACAGCCAAAGAGGCAGACAGCCAGAGAGGCAGACAGCCAAGGAGGCAGGCAGACAGGCGGAGAGGTCCGCAGCACGGAACACTTCGCCCGACACTAACTCCCGGAGCTGGCTCCTACCTCGGCATTCCCATACTCACCTGCGCGCTGCCCACCACACAAGCACGCTAAATTATCCCACTCTCACTCTCTTGGTTTTTTTTTCTGCCCCCTTTCCCCCAATCGTTTTTTTCTCGATATTTTTTTTTCTTGTATGTACAGACGAGCCGTCCATTTGTTGACAGTGGCCTACGAGAGTGGTCCTCATATCTCACTTCAACGGGCTTCCATTTACATCACTTCAGGAGCTCGGAGCCTGGAGGTGGCCCCTTAATCCTTCCCAATCCGTTCGTATCGGATAAAAAAAATAGTCTCTTCATTTTATTTTTATGACTTGCACAACGCTGGTTCACCGGCGCTATATTTATATAGTTTTCAAACCAATCATCGTTGGTTTTAGAGATGCATAACAAATGTCTTTTTTTATTCTGGAAAAAAAACTTGGTTTATCTTAAATTTAGAGTATGGATTTACTTTGTATAGGTTTTAACAAGGTCGAATTGAACGTTAACATGCTATAAACATGAGATAGGAACGCGCACGCACGCACGCATGCACGTACGTATCTACACACACACACAAACACACACAAACACACACACACAGACACACAGACACACACACAGGCACACAGACACACACACATACAGACACACACACATAAACAGACACACACACAGGCACACAGACACACACACACAGACACACAGACACACACACACGGGGATTGTTCTACGAAGAAAGGTTGAGCGGAAATCGGCCTGACGACACTGGAGGACAGGAGGGTCAGGGGAGACATGATAACGACATATAAAATACTGCGCGGAATAGACAAGGTGGACAAAGACGGGATGTTCCAGAGATGGGACACAGACAGAAGAGGTCACAATTGGAAGTTGAAGACTCAGATGAATCAAAGGGATGTTAGGAAGTATTTCTTCAGTCATAAATAGTAGATGGTAGCCGAAGTGAACAACATACATAGTTTTAAGGCGAGGTATGATAGAGCTCATGGGGCAGGGAGAGAGAGGACCTAGTAGTAATCAGCGAAGAGGCGGGGCCAGGAGCTGTGAATCGACCCCTGCAACCACAAATAGGTGAGTACATAAATAGACACACACACACACACACACACACACACACACACACACACACACACACACACACACACACACACACAAACACACACACACACACAAACAAACACACACACACACACACACACACAAACAAACACACACACACACACACTGCCTGAGCCACATAAGCGTGGGGAGAGCCACAATTTTGTAAGTGATCTAGAAAATAAAAACGTGGTGGCGCAGAATGAGCAGGTTAGTGTGGGTGGTAAGGCGACGTTGTCAAGTGTCACCCAAGAAAGATAATAAAGTTAAACAATCGTGTGACCAGTGAGAGAAATACAGTGAATAGGGTACATTATTAACGAGAAGAAATTGAGGTGGATCTACGCCAGGACGTCACATCGAGCTGGACAATCTTCAGGCTGTTACAGCTGCACTGCAAGTACTGTATCCACCTATGAGTGGTTGTTTGGGTGTGGGGTTCCAGGTTCCAATTAACCGCCAAGCTGAATGTGAATGGTCTAACTCTCATAGCACGATAAAGAATAGGCACTCAAGTATTCAATAAGGAATAGCAATTGGTAATCCATTGAACAAGGCGAGTAACTTACTGTAAGCTAGGTGGCAGGTCAAGCATTGGCAACATTGTAAGTAGGTGAGCGTGGTCAGTGGTCAGTCGTCACGTGAGGTCACAGACCCTGAGCTGCTTTGGGGATTAGTGTGGACGGTTACAAAGCATGGCTTGCTTCTGCAGTGTTTTAAAAATTGAGGTTGGAGAGTTGAAGGAGGAGGTCTTGCTTCTCCAGGAGGAGATTAGGAGGCTGAAGGTCCACCTCAATGGGTCTGGGAGAGAGTGTGAGGTGGCTGGAGTTGTGGGAAATGAGGCTTTAAGCAGTGAGGTGCAGTCTGTCTCTCGCTGTGAGGAGGCTGTAGGTGGGGAGGTAGCAACGGCTACCAGCAGTGAGGTGCAGCCCAGCACCTGCTACAAGTGGCGAGTGGTTCACAGTAATGGGAGGCGCATCAGAGTAAGGAAAGTTAAGAGTGAAGATCTGAAGGTAGGAAATCGCTTCTCTGTTCTTCAGGATGAATGTACTTCAGTGGCCAGTGAAGGTAAGGGTACTACTGCCCCTGCTAATGGAGGTAAGCACATTCTTGTGGTAGGTGACTCTCAGGTAAGATATATTGACCGTGCTTTTTGTAATAGGAATAAGAAGATGAGAGATAGAGTGTGCTTCCCTGGAGCTGGTGTTGGGGACATAGTCAACAGGCTGGATAATATCATGTCAGGTAATTGGAACAAGCCCATTATCTGTCTCAGTGCTGGTGGAAATGATATTGGGAAGGGTAGGAGAGAAGAGCTGCTAGATAAGTACAGGTCAGTTATAGATTTCATTAAGTCTAAGGGAGGGATCCCAATCACATGTAGCATCTTGCCTAGAAGGGGAGTAGGAAATGAATGGTTGTCTAGGGCAATTGGTGTAAATTGCTGGCTAGACAGATACTGCAAGGAACTTACAATCCCATTCATTGACAACTGGAACAACTTTTATGGCAAACATGATATGTATGCAAGGGAAGGGGTACATCTCTCTGGGGCTGGGGTGGTAGCACTTGCAGACTCGATTGAGAAGGCCATTGGTGAAATGCCTATGATTTTAAACTGATAGAAGATAGAAGTATGGGTGTGTGTGGGAAACAAGCAGGTTGCAACGCTAGGGTTCGAAACAGTAAATGTATAAAAGGCATTCAGCATGAAGTTATAAATAAAAACAATAGATCAGGTCAGCAAACAAAAGGGGACAGCAGAGGGCAGCAAGGGACTAGCTCCCTTAAGGTTTACTATACTAATAGCAGGAGTGTAAGAAATAAGATAGATGAGCTAAGATTAATTGCAAGTGCAGGAAACATAGATATTATTGCTATAACAGAGACCTGGCTCAATCTGAAAGATAGAGAGATGCCCTCTGAATGTCACATACAAGGCTATAAATTATTCCACACTGACAGGGTCAACAGGAAAGGTGGTGGAGTAGCGATGTACGTCAGAGACAATTTAAATTGTTGTGTTAGACAAGATATAAAATTAGAAGCGTCAGCCACTGAATCTGTATGGTTACAGCTTCTCGAGGGCCGAGAAAAACTAATTTTGGATGTGATTTACAGGGCCCCAAATCTTGATAGGGAGTGCAGTAAACTTCTATGGTGGCCCGGTGGTCTGGTGGCTAAAGCTCCCGCTTCACACACGGAGGGCCCGGGTTCGATTCCCGGCGGGTGGAAATTCCGACACGTTTCCTTACACCTATTGTCCTGTTCACCTAGCAGCAAATAGGTACCTGGGTGTTAGTCGACTGGTGTGGGTCGCATCCTGGGGGACAAGATTAAGGACCCCAATGGAAATAAGTTAGACAGTCCTCGATGACGCACTGACTTTCTTGGGTTATCCTGGGTGGCTAACCCTCCGGGGTTAAAAATCCGAACGAAATCTTATTCTCTCTCTCTTCTTAAGAAATTCGTAAGGCATCTACAAACGAAAATGTTGTGCTAATGGGAGATTTCAACTATAGACAGATTGACTGGAGCAATTTGACAGGAAATTTAGAGTCAGGTGACTTTCTTGATACGATCCAGGATTGTTTTTTAAAACAGTTTGTGACAGAGCCAACTAGGGGAAATAACCTCCTTGACTTGGTTCTTGCCAGTAGGGAAACACTAATTAATAATCTTGAGGTTAATGATGAGCTTGGGGAAAGTGATCACAAATCACTCAGTTTTAATATATCATGGAATTCCCTTAATAATGGCAATCAAGTCTCTGTCCCTGACTTCCGCTTGGCTGATTTCATAGGACTGAAAAATTGCTTAGGTGGGCTGAACTGGAATGACCTGACTAAGGGTCAGGTAGGTGGTGATGGATGCCGATTTGACGCTTTCCAGGGCATAGTTCTAGCTGCTCAGTCAAATTATGTTCCAAATAGGGAAATCAGATCAAACAAAATGATCCTAAATGGATGAACAATAGATTAAAATATCTAATTGGTCAAAAGAGAGGCATATATAGGCAAATCAAAAGAGGAGAGGGGCAATTAAGAAATCGATATATTCAGTTAAAGAGAGAATAAAAAAAAGGAATTAGAAAAGCAAAAAGAGATTATGAGGTTAAAGTTGCAAGAGATTCGAATACTAACCCAAAAGGATTCTTTCAGGTATACAGAAGTAAGATCAGGGACAAGATAGGCCCACTCAAAAGTTCCTCGGGTTCAGCTCACTGACAGTGATAAGGAAATGTGTAGAAGTTTTAACACATACTTCCTCTCAGTTTTTACACAGGAGGATACCAGCGATATTCCAGAAATGATAAATTATGTGGAACAGGACGATAATAAACTGTGCACGATTAGGGTCACAAATGACATGGTCCTTAGGCAAATAGATAAATTAAAACCTAACAAATCCCCAGGCCCTGATGAACTGTATGCAAGGGTTCTAAAGGAATGTAAAGAGGAGCTTAGCAAACCTTTGGCTAATCTTTTCAACGTATCACTACAAACTGGCATGGTGCCAGATAAGTGGAAAATGGCAAATGCGATACCTGTTTTTAAAGCAGGTGACAGGTCCTTAGCTTCAAACTATAGACCAATAAGCCTAACCTCCATAGTGGGAAAAATTATGAAAATCAATAATTGCCGAGGCAGTTCGTAGCCACCTTGAAAAGCATAAATTAATCAACGAATCTCAGCATGGTTTTACAAAGGGACGTTCCTGCCTTACGAATTTGTTAACTTTTTTCACTAAGGTATTTGAGGAGGTAGATCATGGTAATGAATATGATATTGTGTACATGGACTTCAGTAAGGCTTTTGACAGAGTCCCACATCAGAGACTATTGAGGAAAATTAAGGCACATGGAATAGGAGGAGAAATTTTTTCCTGGATAGAGGCATGGTTGACAAATAGGCAGCAGAGAAAAAAACCATACCCCCGGCCGGGATTGAACCCGCGGTCATAGAGTCTCAAAACTCCAGCCCGTCGCGTTAGCCACTAGTGGCTAACGCGACGGGCTGGAGTTTTGAGACTCTATGACCGCGGGTTCAATCCCGGCCGGGGGTATGGTTTATTTGCAATCGTGTCATTACGATTTCTTGAGTCAGGCAGCAGAGAGTTTGCATAAATGGGGAGAAATCAGAGTGGGGAAGCGTCACGAGCGGTGTTCCACAGGGGTCAGTGTTGGGCCCCCTGCTCTTCACAATATACATAAACGACATAGATGAGGGCATAAAGAGCGACATCAGCAAGTTTGCCGATGACACCAAAATAGGCCGTCGAATTCATTCTGACTAGGACATTAGAGCACTCCAGGAAGATTTGAGTAGACTGATGCAGTGGTCGGAGAGGTGGCAGATGCAGTTTAATATAGACAAATGCAAAGTTTTAAATGTTGGACAGGACAATAACCATGCCACATATAAACTAAATAATGTAGATCTTAATATTACGGATTGTGAAAAAGATTTAGGAGTTCTGGTTAGCAGTAATCTGAAACCAAGACAACAGTGCATAAGTGTTCGCAATAAAGCTAATAGAATCCTTGGCTTTATATCAAGAAGCATAAATAATAGGAGTCCTCAGGTTGTTCGTTTAACTCTATACATCCTTGGTTAGGCCTCATTTAGATTATGCTGCACAGTTTTGGTCACCGTATTACAGAATGGATATAAATGCTCTGGAAAATGTACAAAGGAGGATGACAAAGTTGATCCCATGTATCAGAAACCTTCCCTATGAGGATAGACTAAGGGCCCTGAATCTTCACTCTCTAAAAGACGTAGAATTAGGGGGGATATGATTGAGGTGTATAAATGGAAGACAGGAATAAATAAAGGGGATGTAAATAGTGTGCTGAAAATATCTAGCCTAGACAGGACTCGCAGCAATGATTTTAAGTTAGAAAAATTCAGATTCAGGAAGGATATAGGAAAGTACTGGTTTGATAATAGAGTTGTGGATGAGTGGAACAAACTCCCAAGTACAGTTATAGAGGCCAGAACGTTGTGTAGCTTTAAAAATAGGTTGGATAAATACATGAGTGGGTGTGGGTGGGTGTGAGTTGGACCTAATTAGCTTGTGCTACCAGGACGGTTGCCGTGTTCCTCCCTTAAGTCAAGGTGACCTGACCTGACCTGACTAGGTTGAGTGCATTGGCTTAAGCCCGTAGGAGACTTGGACCTGCCTCGCATGGGCCAGTAGGCCTGCTGCAGTGTTCCTTCGTTCTTATGTTCTTATGTTCTTATGTCAAGTTCCAGGAGGTGGGGGTCAGGTCACAAGAGGTTGTGGACACAAGCGATGACTGAGAATCCACTTACACTCCAACAAAAGCCCCCCAATTTTCAGAAAACCATAAAAAAACCCCCCACATAAATCAAACACATAATTACACACCCCACACACACACACACGCACCAAAAACACACCACACACACCCACAAAAACACACACACACCACACACACACACACACCACCACACAAACCAAAACAAACACAAAAACACCCACACCCCACTGAAAGGGACGTGCGGGGTCAACCCCAGGGGGTTGGGGGTCGGGTCACAAGAAGTTGGGGCACCCAAAGGGCCCACAAGACTCTACTTTACAAGCACAAGCCCCCTACCTTTCAGTACATAATAAACCCAAACAAAATTTCCACACAAATTAAAACACAAAAACCACACCACCCACCACACACACACCCCACCACCAACACACCACTTTACACAAACACACAAAACCACAAAAAACCCCACACACATATACACACACCAACACACAAAAACCATACAACCTATCACACCACCCAACACCCCTAAAATTTCCATACCACCTCCCCCCAAAACCGAGTATAGAATTCCACAGTATCCACCAGGTCTCCCACCCTAAAAGGGCCCCCCCAAACCACAGTGTTGGAAAGGGAAAACTGAAGGTATGGAAAACCCCAAACGCTGAGGAATAACAAATAAGTGGGGGGAGTGGCATAAAAAAGAGTCAAAAAAGCACCCACTGGACATCATAGCTCTCACGGGAAACCAAGCTTACAGGTTTATGATAACAGATGCCATTTTTCCCAACGGGATCCCAAAATCCTGGGGAAAAAGACAGAGGGAAACGGGGGGGGTGGAGGAGGGGCGTTGCTGATCAAAAATCGCTGGAATTTGATGAGCTGGAGAGAGGAGACAGGGGAGAAGAAAGTGATTACATAGGGGGAACACTTCACTCTGGGAGGCCCCAAGGTGGTAATAGCAGTGATGTAAAACCCCACCACAGAACAGCAGGGGGCCAAGGCAACAGTACGACGAGAGCAATAGAGCGATGGTTGACACACTGGGCTAGAATGGCCAGAAGAGCTCATGCATGCAGGGCAAAGCTCCCTGATCATGGGTGACTTTAACCACAAGGAGATCGTTTGGGAGAAACTTGGACCCACATGGGGCCAAGATACATGGAGGGCTAAGATGATGGAGGTGTACTGGAAAACTTCATGTGCCAACACGTAAGGGACACTACAAGAGAGAGAGGAGAGGATGAACCAGCAAGGCTGGACTTAGTATTCACCTTGAGTAGTGCAGATATCGAGGACATCACATATGAAAGACCCTTGGCCAGTGACCATGTGGTTTTAAGCTTCGAATACACAGTAGAGCTACAAGTGGAGGGAGAAGCGGGAAAGGGCCCAGGACGAATGAAGCCAACTAAAAGAAAAGGGGGACTACACAGGAATGAGGAACTACCTGAACGGGGTTCAGTGGGACAGAGAACTGGCAGGGAAGCCAGTTAATGAGATGATGGAATATGTAGCAACAAAATGCAAGGAGGCTGAGGAGAGTTTGTACCCAAGGGTAACAGGAATAATGGAAACGCCAGGATGAGCCCATGGTTTACCCAAAGGTGCAAGGGAGGCAAAAAACCAAGTGTGCTGGGGAAGGGAAAGAAATATAGAAGGAAAAGGGAAACCCAGGAGAATAAGGAGAACAGTCGTAGAGCCAGAAACGAATATGCACAGATAAGAAGGGCGGCCCAAAGACAATATGAAAATGACATAGCAGCGAAAGCCAAATCTGACCCGAAACTGTTGTACAGCCACATCAGGAGGAAAACAACAGTCAAGGACCGGTAATCAGGCTAAGGAAGGAAGGAGGAGAGACAACAAAAAAATGACCGGAAGTATGTGAAGAACTCAACAAGAGATTCAAAGAGTGTTCACAGAGGAGACAAAAGGGGACTCCAGAAAGACGGAGAGGTGGGGCACACCCCCAAAGTGCTGGACACAGTGCACACAACCGAGGAAAAAAGTGAAGAGGCTTCTGAGTGAGCTAGATACCTCAAAGGCAATGGGGCCAGATAAAATCTCCCCATGGGTATTGAGAGAGGGAGCAGAGGCGCTATGTGTACCCCTAACAACAATATTCAATACATCTATCGAAACAGGGAGATTGCCTGAGGCATGGAAGACAGCAAATGTAGTCCAATATTTGAAAAAGGAGACAGACATGAAGCATTAAACTACAGACCAGTGTCACTGACATGTTATAGTATGCAAAATCATGGAGAAGATTATCAGGAGAAGAGTGGTGGAACACCTAGAAAGGAACGATCTCATCAACAGCAGCCAAAATGGTTTCAGGACGGGAAATCCTATGTCACAAAACCCACTGGAGTTCTATGACATGGTGACCGCAGTAAGACCAAGAGAGAGAGGGTGGGTGGATTGCATTTTCTTGGACTGCAAGAAGGCGTTTGACACAGTTCCACACAAGAGATGGTGCAAAAACTGGAGGACCAAGCAGGGATAACAGGGGAAGGCACACAATGGATCGGGAAATACTTGTCAGGAAGACAGCAGCGAGTCATGGTACGTGGCGAGGTGTCAGATGGGCACCTGTGACCACGGGGTCCCGCAGGGGTCAGTCCTAGGACCCGTGCTGTTTCTGGTATTTGTGAACGACATGACGGAAGGAATAGACTCTGAGGTGTCCTGTTTGCAGATGACGTGAAGTTGATGAGATGAATTCCCCTCGATCGAAAGACCAGGCAGAACTACAAAGGGATTGGGGCAGGCTGCAGACCTGGTCCACAATTTGGGTCCTGGAGTTCAATCCCACCAAGTGCAAAGTCATGAAGATTGGGGAAGGGCAAAGAAGGCCGCAGACGGAGTACAGTCTAAGGGGGCAGAGACTACAAACCTCACTCAAGGAAAAAGATCTTGGGGTGAGTATAACACCAGCACTCTCCTGAAGCGCACATCAACCAAATAAATGCTGCCGCATTTTGGGGCCTAGCAAACCTCAGAACAGCATTCCGACATCTTAATAAGGAACATTCAGGACCCTGTACACCGTGTACGTTAGGCCCATATTGGGAGTATGCGGCACCAGTGTGGAACCCACACCTAGCCAAGCACGTAAGAAACTAGAGAAAGTGCAAAGGTTTGCAACAAGACTATCCCAGAGCTAAGAGGTATGTCCCTACGAGAGAGGTTAAGGGAAATCCACCCGACGGGAATGGAGGACAGAGAGATAGGGGGGACATGATAACGACCCTACAAAATACTGAGAGGAATTGACAAGGTGGACAAAGACAGGATGTTCCAGAGATCGGACACAGTAACAAGGGGACACAGTTGGAAGCTGAAGACACACATGAATCACAGGGATGTTAGGAAGTATTTCTTCAGCCACAGAGTAGTCAGTAAGTGGAATAGTTTGGGAAGCGATGTAGAGGAGGCAGGATCCATACATAGCTTTAAGCAGAGGTATGATAAAGCTCACGGCTCAGGGAGAGTGACCTAGTAGCGATCAGTGAAGAGGCGGGGCCAGGAGCTCGGACTCGACCTCCGCAACCTCAACTAGGTGAGTACACACACACACACACACACACACGCACACACACACACACACACACACACACACACACACATACACACACACACTGTAAGTACGTGCCGGTCAAGTCCCAGGAGATTGGGGGTCAGGTCACAAGAAGTTGTGGGCAGCCAAGGACCACTAAGACTCTACATTACAACGCACAAGCCACCTACCTTTCAGTACATAATAAACCCCCACATAATTCCACACAAAATTACACACACACACACACATACACACACACATACACACACACACACACACACACACACACACACACACACATATATACATACACACAACACACACACACACACACACACACACACACACACACACACATATCCAGACTCACACATACACTCCCCCTCACCACCGACATCTCACTACTTCCCCTGATCCCCCCTCCCTCCCTCGTTCACCCTCCCCTCCCCCGTTCACCCTCCCCTCCCACAGCCCCTCCCCACTCCTCTCCCACTTAGCCACAGTTCCTCCACTACGTCCCCCTCCCCACACTCTGACATACACACTACTAACCTAACATACAGAACTACATAGGTTTCCCACTCTGAGGCAATCAGGATAAAACAAAAATGGGTTGCCAGAGAGCAACAAGAAAAACCAAGGGACAGGAGGCGGAAGCTGCAAAGGAAGATTGGGCATCAGAGCTCATTAAAAGGCATCATGAATGGGAAAAGAAACTAGAGGAAATTAGCATGAGAATGGAAGAGAGGATAGATATGGAAAACAGGAAGTGGGAGGTGCATGTCAAAGCAGCAGAGGCCAGGATACAGAGTTTAGAAGAGGAACTGAAAAATCTGAAACAGCCTAAAGAACTAAAGAACATTTTGGGAATAACAACAGAGACTGCTACCTCAGCCACAAATAAGGGGACAGTAGGGAAAGAAGGGGCAAAACTGCATGGAGAAGCTCTATCAGAGGAGACTGTAGTAAATGAAAGAGCTAAGCTTTATGTGGAGGCACTAACAGACAACAACAGAGCCCAAGGAAAGCCGAGAAGGGAAAATGACAGGCCACTGAGCCCAAGTACATAAGCCAGTGAAACTAAAGAAAGGAAAGCTGCAGTGGAGGAAACCAAATTAAATGAGGGGATACACAGGGATATGTAGTGGGAGAATGAAAGGGTGAGGTCAGTCTTTGAGTATGGGCTCCAGGAAGTTGAAGGGGAAACATATGAAGCAAGAAAACAAGGGAAAAAAAGCAATTGAAAGCATCATGAAAGCAATAGGAGAAGATGACATGACCCAGCTGGAAAATTTTCGGAGAATAGGGGGGGGTTTGTAAAAAAAAGAACCCGGCCAGTGAAAGTGACCTTCAAGGCAGAAGCGACTCGGACCAGGGTCCTGCAGGAGAAAGCACGATTAAGGGACATGCCGGCATGCAGGAAGGTGTATCTCGACCGCGACAGAACACAAGAAGAAAGGCAGAAACTGAGAGAGATGGTACAAAGGCGAAAGGAGGAAAGAGAGGGGATGGAGAAGACAGACAGGAGATCCCAGACCCAGGAAGAAGATCAAATACAGCCTCCCTCACAACTTCCTATAGAAGCCTCCCAACCAGGTCAACCCCAGTGCAATCAAACACTTTAAATCAAAACACTCATGCCACATCCAATGCCCCCACCCATTACATTACAAACTCCACCCCCACCACAACAACCCATAGTTCCTTACCAGGTCTCCCACTTCCCCAACCCCAATATACCTCCCAGACCACAGTCTTAGAAATGAAGTTGAAGGTGTGGTATACAAATGCAGATGGAATAACAAACAAGTATGAGGAGTGGCACGAAAGAATCAAGGAGACATCCCCAGACATAATAGCACTCACAGAAACAAAACTCACCAGAATAATAACAGATTCAATCTTTCCATCCGGATATCAAATCCTCAGGAAAGACAGAGGGAGGAGAGGGGGAGGAGGAGTTGCACTGCTCATTAAAAAACAGTGGGGTTTGGAGAAAATGGAAGGAATGGATGGCACGGGCGAAAGGGACTACTTAGTAGGAACAATCCAGTCTGAGGGACATAAGGTGATAATTGCAGTAATGTACAACCCACCACAGAACTGCAGGAGGCCAAGAGAAGAATACGATGAGAGCAACAGAGCAATGATCGACACACTAGCCGAGGTGGCCAGGAGAGCACACATTAGGGAAGCAAAGTTACTAGTTATGGGTGATTTCAATCACAAGGAGATTGACTGGGAAAACCTCTAGCCCCATGGGGGTCCCGAAACATGGAGAGCCAAGATGATGGATGTGGTACTGGAAAACCTCATGCATCAACATGTTAGAAACTCTACCAGAGAGAGAGGAGAGGATAAACCAGCAAGACTGGACCTTGTATTCATCTTGAGTAGTTCGGAGATCTAGGGTATCATGTATGAAAGGCCCCTGGGAGCTAGTGATCATGTGGTTCTGTGCTTCGACTACATAGTTGAGCTCCAAGTGGAGAGAGTAGCAGGAATAGGGTGGGAAAAACCAAACTACAAAAGGGGGAACTACTCAGGCATGAGGAACTTCCTTCAAGACATTCAGTGGGAGAGGGAACTGACAGGAAAACCAGTACAAGAAATTATGGACTATGTGGCAACAAAATGCAAGGAAGCAGAGGAGAGGTTTGTTCCCAAGGGAAACAGAAATAATGGGAAGAACAGAACGAGTCCTTGGTTCACCCAAAGGTGTAGGGAGGCAAAAACTAGGTGTACTAGAGAATGGAAAAGGTACAGAAGACAGAGAACTCAGGAAAATATAGAAATTAGCCGAAGAGCCAGAAACGAATATTCACAGATAAGAAGGGAGGCTCAGAGACAATATGAAAATGACATAGCATCAAAAGTAAAGACTGACCCGAAGCTGTTGTACAGCCACATCAGGAGGAAAACAACAGTCAAGGACCAGGTAATCAGACTGAGGAAGGGTGATGGGGAATTCACAAGAAACGACCAAGAGGTATGTCAGGAGCTCAACACAAGATTTAAAGAGGTATTTTCAGTGGAAACCAGTAGAATTCCAGGAAATCAGAACAGGGGGGCACACCAGCAAGTGCTGGATGAGGTACATATAACCAAGGAGGAGGTGAAGAAGCTGCTATGCGAACTTGACACCTCAAAGGCGGTGGGACCAGACAACATCTCTCCATGGGTCCTTAAAGAGGGAGCAGAGATATTGTGTGAACCATTAACAAAGATCTTCAACACATCATTTGAAACTGGGCAACTCCCTGAGGAATGGAAAATGGCAAATGTAGTCCCAATTTTTAAAAAGGGAGACAGACATGAGCACTAAACTACAGACCTGAAATCACTAACGTGTATAGTAGCAAGGTCATGGAGAAAAATTTATCAGGAGGAGAGTGGTGGAGCACCTGGAAAGAAACAAGTGTATAATTGACAACCAGCACGGTTTCAGGGAAGGAAAATCCTGTGTCACAAACCTACTAGAGTTTATGACAAGGTGACAGAAGTAAGACAAGAGAGAGAGGGGTGGATCGATTGCATTTTTTTTGGACGAAAAGAAGGGCCCTTTCGACACAGCCCCCTCACAAGAGGTTACTGCAAAAGCTAGAGGATCAGGCACACATACAGGAAAGGCACTGCAATTGATCAGAGAATACCTGACGGGGAGGCAACAATGAGTCATGGTACGCGACGGGGTGTCAGAGTGGGCGCCTGTGACAAGCGGGTTCCACAGGGTCAGTCCTAGGCCCTGTGCTGTTCTTGGTATATGGAACGACTTAACGGAAGGATAGACTCAGAAGTGTCCTTGTTTGCAGATGATGCGAAGTTAATGAAAGAATTCAAAATCGGATGAGGATCAGGCGGGACTACAAAGAGAATCCTGGACAGGCTACAAGCCTGGTCCAGCAACTGGCTCCTTGAATTTAACCCTCCAATGCAAAGTCATGAAGTTTGGGGGAAGGGAAAAGAAGACCGCGACACAATATAGTTTAGAGGGCCAAAGACGCAAACCTCACTCAAGGAAAAAGATCTGGGGGGAGTATAACACCGAGCATATCTCCTGAGGCACACATCAATCAGATAAATGCTGCGCATACGGGGCCTGGCAAACCTACGGATAGCGTTTCCGATACCTCAGTAAGGATTCGTTTTTAAAACTCTGTATACCATTTACGTCAGGGCCCCTACTGGAGTATGCAGCACCAGTTTGGAATCCACACCTAGTCAAGCACGTCAAAAAATTAGAGAAAAGTGCAAAGGTTTGCAACAAGACTATCCCAGAGCTAACGGGGATTGTCCCTACGAAGAAAGGTTGAGGGAAATCGCCTGACGACACAGGAGGACAGGAGGGTCAGGGGAGACATGATAACGACATATAAAATACTGCGCGGAATAGACAAGGTGGACAAAGACGGGATGTTCCAGAGAAGGGACACAGACACAAAAGGTCACAATTGGAAGTTGAAGACTCAGATGAATCAAAGGGATGTTAGGAAGTATTTCTTCAGTCATAGATTAGTCAGGCCGTGGAATAGCCTAGAAAGTGACGTAGTGGATGCGGAACCATACATAGTTTTTAAGGCGAGGTATGATAAAGCTCATGGAGCAGGGAGAGAGAGGACCTAGTAGAAATCAGTGAAGAGGCGGGGCCCAGGAGATATGACTCGACCCCTGCAACCACAAATAGGTGAGTACATATATATATATATGTATATATATATATATATATATATATATATATATATATATATATATATATATATATATATATATATATATATATATATACAGAGAGAGAGAGAGAGAGAGTGCATCTTTCAGCACTGCCTAGTACAGGGTAAATGGCCCTCTCTATGGAAAGAGGCAAATGTAGTCCCTGTTCACATAAAGAAGAGCAGAGCAGAAATTAGCAACTACAGACCAGTGTCACTCCTGTCAATCACTGGTAAGATCCTTGAGACAATAATCTCAAGGCAAATGACAGAGTTTCTTGACTACCACTCACTACTTTGTGATCGTCAATATGGCTTCAGGAAAGGTTACTCTGCTGCTGATCTGTTGTTAAACCTCTCCACTAAGTGGCACCAGTCACTGGATGAATCCATAGTCAGCTGTGTGGTAGCACTGGACATTGCTGGCGCTTTCGACCGGGTGTGGCACCAGGGCCTCTTAGCAAAACTTCAAGCACTGGGAATTGCAGGCTCTACGCTATGTCTCCTCAGTGATTACCTTCATGGTAGATCTCTAAGTGTAGTTCTCAATGGAATGGAATCAGCAAGACATCCTATTGGGGCAAGTGTTCCACAAGGAAGCGTGCTGGGTCCATTGTTATGGAATGTCTACTTCAACGACCTTCTTCATCTCGTCCCAGAATCACATGCATATGCAGACGACTGTACACTGACATTCACTTATCCAAGAGAAGAAATACCAGCTGCTCTAAGCTACATCATTCACCAGCTGAGAGCTATATCAGCTTGGGGAAATAGATGGCAAGTAACATTTGCACCTGAGAAAACGCAAATGATGATCGTCTCTAGGCACCATGATGGTAATGCTGGTGCAGTAGTAAGGATGAATGGGAGGATGTTGGCACCTGGAGAAGAAGTTAATATCCTTGGGGTGAAATTTGACTCCAAACTAACCATGAAGAACCATGTTGTAAATCTTGCAAACAAGGCAGCCAGGAAGCTTACAGCACTTCGCCGTATCTCCCATCTGCTTGACAGTAGGGGTTGCAAGATCCTGTACGAGGCACAAGTACGATCACACCTTGAGTATGCTCCACTTTCTAGGTTTGCCTGCCCCCCCTCTCATCTGCGACTGCTTGACAGAGTAGAGAACAGAGCAAGACGTCTCATCTCTCGCCTGGACCCATCCTGGATAGATCTGTCATTTCAGCAGAGCCTTCAACACAGGAGGGATGTGAGTGGCCTTACTGTTATGTACAAGGCCAATATTGTCAAAGTACCACATTTGGATCCAATTCGAGGACAGCGAGAGACAAGTTTTTATGCCACAAGACGGGCAGAAAGCAGCAACTTCACTCTGGTTGTACTCTTCTCCAGAACATCACTCCATCTGAGATCATACATACCCAGGATGACTCGAGTATGGAACACATTCGTACAGGATAATGATGTCAACGAGATAAAGTCAGTTGATCAAATGAAAATGCTGGCCCACAGATGGCTCCAACTTCATCCTGTTCCCTACTTGTATGTCTCATAACAATAAAAATGCTTTCAAATGAACTGATGTAGGTAACAGCTCTTAGCTTGCCAATAAAGTTAGGAATCCTTAACCTGTAAATAGCTGTCAATAAAGCTAGGGATCCTTAACCTTGTCAAACCCTGTGTAAAAAAAAAAAAAAAAGTGAGAGACGGGGAGAGAGAGAGAGAGAGAGAGAGAGAGATAAGAGAGAGAGAGAGAGAGAGAGAGAGAGAGAGAGAGAGAGAGAGAAGAGGAGAGAGAGAGAGAGAGAGAAGAGAGGAGAGAGGAGAGAGAGAGAGAGAGAGAGAGAAGAGAGAGAGAGAGAGGAGAGAGAGAGAGAGAGAGAGAGAGAGAGAGAGAGAGAGAGAGATTTGAAACGCTTAACAATTCGCAAAAAGACATTGAAATTCAAACATATAAAACATTGGTAAAACAAGTTAAATAATAGTCACACTTGTTATATATAACAAATATCTGAAATACGCAGTCACTTAAAGCAATTAGTTTTCATCCAAAACTTCTGAAGAAAATAAAAGAAAACTGCGTTTCACAATATTACAAAAAGTTGAGCAAAATGCGTAAAGCTGTTACACTAGGTACAGGTGAATTGCTGCAGTTGTTGTATTCAACTGTGGCCTCATCCTCGACATTCACAGTGATTCCCAGATAAAAGCGTCAGGCCTGTTAGTGGCTGAGGTCAGTACTGTGAAGTGTGTGTGGCTGAACGGGTGGACTGTCAGGTATGCAGTGATTGCGAATCGCTGATGGAGACTGTCTAGAACGCTTATAACCGGCCCTAAATAACTTACCCCGATGCTCAGAGATTCTGTATGCAAATGAACCGCTATACTCACACGAGTGTGTGTGTGTGTGTGTGTGTGTGCGTGCGTGTGTGTGTGTGTGAGCGTACAGTGTCATCCGCTTATAAATGAGCACACACCGTGTGTGTGAGTACACAGAGCTACCAGAGTATAAAACATGGAGGCTGGAACAGATAAATTAATACACAACACTGGATACGAGAGAAAGTGGTAAAGGTTAAGAGTTACAAAGGTATGATCCCAAGAAAAATTTGTTTTTCAAGAATATTCTCAGGTTTCCTTCGCGAAAGAACTTTGAGAAAACATTATTAAGTTCTTCCCTGAAAGATGAGCTTCGAGGCACCAGGTAAAACATTTATATGTTGATAAGGCACAAATACACACACACACACACACACATATATATATGTAATGGGAGAGAGAGAGAATCCCATGCCTATGCAGACGACTGTACACTGACATTCACTTATCCAAGAGAAGAAATGCCAGCTGCTCTAAGCTACATCAATCACCAGCTAAGAGCTATATCAGCTTCAGGAAATAGATGGCAAGTAACATTTGCACATGAGAAAACACAAATGATGATGATCTCTAGGCACCATGATGGTAATGCCGGTGCAGTAGTAAGCATAAATGGGAGAGTGTTGGTACCTGGGGAAGTAGTTGATATCCTTGGGGTGAAATTTGATTCCAAACTGACCATGAAAAACCATGTTGTAAATCTTGCAAACAAGGCATTCAGGAAGCTTACAGCCCTTTGCCGTATCTCGCATTTGCTTGAGAGAAGGGGTTGCAAGATTCTGTACGACGCACAAGTACGCTCACACCTTGAATATGCTCCACTATTGGTACGCCTGCCCCCCCCCCCCTCATCTGCGACTGCTTGACAGAGTAGAGAACAGAGCAAGACGTCTCATCTCTCGCCTGGACCCATCCTGGATAGTTCTGTCATTTCAGCAGAGCCTTCAACACAGAAGGGATGTGGGTGGCCTTACTGTTATGTACAAGGCCAATATTATCAAAGTACCACACTTGGTTCCACTTTGAGGACAGCGAGAAGCAAGCTTCTATACCACAAGACGGGCAGAAAGCAGCAACTTCACTCTGGCTGTACCGTTCTCCAGAACATCACTTCTTCTGAGATCCTTGAGACAATAATCTCAAGACAAATGACAGAGTTTTTTGACTACCACTCACTACTTTGTGATCGTCAATATGGCTTCAGGAAAGGTTTCTCTGCTGCTGATCTGTTGTTAATCCTCTCCACTAAGTGGCGCCAGTCACTGGATGAATCCAAAGTCAGCTGTGTGATAGCACTGGACATTGCTGGCGCTTTCGACCGGGCGTGGCACCAGGGTCTCTTAGCAAAACTTCAAGCACTGGGAATTGCAGGCTCTACGCTATGTCTCCTCAGTGATTACCTTCATGGTAGATCTCTAAATGTAGTTCTCAATGGAACGGAATCAGCAAGACATCGTATTCGGGCAAGTGTTCCACAAGGAAGCGTGCTGGGACCATTGTTATGGAATGTCTACTTCAACGACCTTCTTCATCTCATCCCAGAATCACATGCATATGCAGACGACTGCACACTGACATTCACTTATCCAAGAGAAGAAATGCCAGCTGCTCTAAGCTACATCAATCACCAGCTGAGAACTATATCAGCTTGGGGAAATAGATGGCAAGTAACACTTGCACCTGAGAAAACGCAAATGATGATCGTCTCGAGGCACCATGATGGTAATGCTGGTGCAGTAGTAAAGATGAATGGGAGGATGTTGGCACCTGGAGAAGAAGTTGATATC
>NC_069416.1:38800502-38823002 GCF_026875155.1 Cherax quadricarinatus | reverse complement strand
CGTTTACATCGTGTTACCATATGACCTCTCGTTTATATCGTGTTACCACATGACCTCTCGTTTATATAGTGTTACAGCATGACCTCTCGTTTACATCGTGTTACAGCATGACCTCTCGTTTACATCGTGTTACAGCATGACCTCTCGTTTACATCGTGTTGCAGCATGACCTCTCGTTTACATCGAGTTGCAGCATGACCTCTCGTTTACATCGTGTTACAGCATGATCTCTTGTTTACATCGTGTTACAGCACGACCTCTCGTTTACATCGTGTTACCACATGACTTACCATTTACATCGTGCTACCACATGACCTATCATTTATATCGTGCTACCACATGACCTATCATTTTACCGTCTGCAAGAAATTTCAACTAATATTCTCTCACTTCGACGACATCCTTGAATGGAGGCTCCTCTACTTAACATTAACTATTCAAAATTCGTCGCTCTCTTGGATGTTTTCCTTCAGAAGTTTTATATACAGGTGAAATGATGTTAGTGGGAAAATAACGTAAGCATCTTAGAAGCGTAATTCCTTTGATAGAGTATTGTATAGGAACTGTGGAAGAGCGAGTGAGAGTACCACCTCCTTAAAAAGAGCCTTTAAACGCAGAGTCTTTTCAGAGATTCATTGAGCCATTAATGGGGGATTCTCTGGTAAGTTAATGGGGCCCTCTTCGAGTAATGTAAGTCATTACTAACCTAGATTTCACTTTATCGTGAGCATTAAAACAGGTGATATTTGTTCATCGAAAAGATAAACCGTCATTTCGGAGCAAGGAATGATGGAGCCACCATCGATCGATCGTCCGCTAGTCATGAGACTGACTGGCTACTATTCACTATAACTTCTCTCTCTTGAAATAAGGCGAGAAAAAAAGAATGGTGAGGCCACCAGCCATGTAACCTGGAGTCTACATGTTACATCGACTCTGACGCTGACACTAGAACGAGTGGCATTTGAGCTGCTTTTCTGTGGGACTCAAGTTCATGTCGCAGTCTTTAAAAAGGAAGGAGCTGAACATTAGTTGAAGTCTAGTGTAAACATGTGGCAAGCATCTATCCAAATGTTTAATCTCTTACCTTTTCATTTGCATGATGCTGTTAAATGGGTTATCAGTATATCTCTCTGAGCAATCACTTTCCACGAATGTGCCCTGATTCAGGGAAAACATGTTTAGTGCTCACAGTGGACACCTAGCGCCTTATGGCGCTGGGTGTCCACTGGGTGTTCTAGGGCGTCAAGAGTTTAGCTAGCTTCCCGAGGGATATCTAAACGAATCGGGTTCAAATCTCAGCCAGTTGTAGTATATTGTATGCTTTAAACCACTTATTTCCGTTGATGCATATATATAATATATATATATAAATATATATATATATATATATATATATATATATATATATTTTTATATATAATTATTATATATATATATATATATATAATATTATATATAATATATAATATATATATATATATATATTATATATATATACATTTTATATATATAAATATATATATAATATATATTTTATATATAATATATATATATAATATATATAATATATAATATATAAAATAATTTATATATATAATATATAATTATTATATATATATATATATATATTATATATATATATATTATATATATATTATATTATATATATATAAAATAATATATATATAATATATATATATATTAAAATATATATAGTATATATATATATATATCTATAAAATATATATATATATAAAATATTATATATATAATTTATATTTATAAATATATATATAAAGTAATACATAATATATATATATTAAATTTTATATATATATTTTTATATATATATTATTAAAATATATAATTAAATTATATTATTATATATTTATATATTTTATTATATAAAATATATATATAAATATATATATATTATATATATATATATAATATTAAATATATATATATATATATTATATATTATAAATATATATTATAATATATGCAAAACACCACCTGAAAGAATAGAAAAATTTCCCAAGCGCTTTCGTGATACTCACTTTACAAGGAACTATAAAAGTAAAGCATCAAAGGGAAAGCTAAAAGGGGTCTGGCCAGCACCTCATATCAGATCCCAAAACTTTTAAAACCTGCGCGCGCCGCCCCAAACGGGATAGGTCCTTTTCACAACTCACCCAAAAACTATTCTCCCCAAGAAAATTTAAAAATTATTTGTCCAGTGTTTAAAAATAATTTAGAAAATGATTTAAAAATACCCAGAAATGTAATTGTAATCTTTTAAATTGCTAAAAATATTTTTTACAATCCAAAAAAGGGACCCCCACCCTTTTTCAACTAAAAATAATTTTGGTTCTCCCTTCCATGAAAATTTGGGTTTTGATACCTTCTCTTCTTAAGACTGATAATAATAAAGTTGTATTCAAAAATCTTGATACAGTAAAAAAACTTTTGATAAAGAATCCCCCCCAAAATGCTGATGGATGGTCTAAAAGATTCCTTGTAAAATTGCGATAAATTTTATTACGGTCAACTGGTAAAAAATCTCGAACTAAATATTAAAACACATAAATATAACATAGAACTGGACAAGATTCCAATGCTGCTATTTATTCATGTAAGAGATTTTAACCAACCAATTGAATTTTCAAAAAGTAGAAAGTAAGTATCAAGCAGTCCATGGTCGACAGGATATAATTGAATCTTGTTTCATAAAAAGCAGTTTTGACAATAATATGAATATTTTCCTTTTGGTTTATCAATAAATTAGATCCAATTATAATTAATAGAATTTGGGAAGAATTTAATAAACCACTGGGGGAACAACCAAAAATAATAATTTTTAAATTTTCTAGGGTAGAATAGTTCGTTGCGAGTTGTGCCAAAGGACCAGTCCTCAGTTGGGCTGGCACGCGTCAGGTGTTTAACCGTTTGTGGGATCTGGAAAGTGTTTGTTTTGGCCAAACCCTTATATAGCTTCCTTGGATGCTTTTAACTTTCATATTCCTTGATAATGTGAGAAGTCACGAACGCGCTTGGAATTTCTGTTTCTTCAGAGTGGTTTTTTGAGCATATTCCTGAAATCACCTGTTTACTGTGATCTATTGCAAATATATATAAAATATAAATATAAAAATATATAAATATATATATATATATATATATATATATATATATATATATATATAAATATAAATATAGTAGATATAATATCTATATATATATAATATATATATGCGTGAAAGAGTTTTTTACGAGGAATAGTGAGGCTCAAGTTAGAGTATGTAAAGAGGGAAATTATTTCCCAGTAACAGTAGGACCATAGACAGGAAGGTGAGATGGTCACCGTGGTTGTTTTAATATCTTTTATAGATGGGTAGTAAGAGAAGTAAATCGAGGGACCTTGGCAAGAGGCGTGGATTAAAAGATATAGAATCACACATAAAGAGGGAGTTTGTGAACAGTTGCACTTTGCTGATGACCCTGTGCTCTTGGGAGATTCTGAAGAGAAGTTTGGCAGAGATTGGTGGATTAATTTGTAGGGTGTGAAAAGAATAAAATGAAAGTGAATACAGAAAGAGTAAGGTTATGAGGATAACAAAAAGATTAGTTGATGAAAGATTGGATATCAGATTGGAGGTATAGAGTAATGGAGGAGAGTGAATGCTTCAGATATTTGGTAGTGGACGTGTCAGCGGATGGGATATGAAAGATGAGGTGAATCATAGAATTGCTGAGGGGAAAAGGGTAGTGGTTCACTTAGGAGTCTGTGGAAGACAAAAGAACTTTGTCCCTTGGAGGCAAAGAAGGAATGTATGAGAGTATATTTTTTACCAACGCTCTTATATGGTGTGAAGGACTTGGTGATGAATTTTGAGCGAGAGAGGGCTGAGGCAGTGAGATGTCATGTCTGAGAGCAATGTTGGTTTAAATATAATTCAGAGAATTCGTAGGTTTGGAAGTTCGGAGGAGGTGCGGGATTACCAAAACTGTTGTCCAGAGGGCTGAGGCAGGGTTGTTGAGGTGGTTCGGACATGTGGAGAGAATGAGCGAAACAAGAATAACTTCAGGGTGGTACATCTGTAGTGGAAGGAAGGCGGGGAGCTGTCGGCCCTAGAAAGGGTGAGGGAGGGGGTAAAGGAGGTTTTTTGTGCGAGGCATGGACTTCCAGCAGGCTGCTGAGCTTGTTTTGATAGGAGTGAATGGAGACAAATGGTTTTAAATACTTGACGTACTGCTGGAGGTGTGAGCAAAGTAACATTATGAAGGGTTCAGGGAAAAACCGGCAGGCCCGGACTTAGTCCTGAATGGGAGTACAGGTGCCTGCACTCTGAAGGAGGGGGTGTTAATGTTGCAGTTTAAAAACTGCAGTGTACAGGACAACCTTTCTGGCAAGACAGTGATGAGTGAATAATGGTGAAAGAAGAGTTTTTCTTTTCCGGGCCACCCTTGCTTGGAGGAATCGGCCAGTGTATAAAAAAAAATATATATATAATATATAATAAATCAATAATATATATATATATATATAGATATATATTATAGGATAAAAAGGCTCAAGGAAAGAATATTTGGATATCTTCCAGAGCCGTTTGAAAATTCCACTTCCCTCTACCTCCCCATCTTCCGTATATAATTTTTTTTACACAATAGGAATTATTTTATTACATAATTAAGATAATAGAAGATTTAAGAGATCACATTGTTATATAAAGGTGGCATATAAGTAGAAGTTGTTACGTTGTATCACCGATTATATTGCGAAATCTCATCCAGCTCCTCAGAAGCTGGCGTGTGCCCAAGAATACAGCAAGCTTTACCCTTTGAACAGCCGCACTGACCGCAGGATCAGAAAACTAGCTGCCCTGATATCCCTAGTTACCCTGATGATTCTTTTTTCCCCAGCTCCTAAGGAATTTAGATTCACTCTTTCCCCATGAGCCAAGGTTCCCTGACCTATGGGGAACAAACATATAATGATGGGCAAGTTCCTCCATATTTTCTAGACTTTTGGACTCCCTGAAGCTGGCAGCTGCCCCTCCTTCCTCCGTGTATTGGAATAGGTATCTGCCAAGTAGAATGCCATCGTATAGTTCCCCACCACACCACCTGCTTCCCATCTGTCCAGGCTATGAAGGGGATACCATCTGGACGCTTCTGGCTGCCAGAGATCTGCATAGTTGGGGTGGCTCCCTTACTGCTGGGCATCCAGCTGTTAGTGATGCTCCATTGATAATGTTATTACCTCCTCAAAGTCTTGCAATCTTTCCTCGATTTACGGCACACAAGACCATGGTACCCAATCGGTCCTGCTCTTCACTGCCACAAATACACCTGAGTTTCGGCGAGAATAGGGGCGGCAAGTCAAGTGCAACACCGATGCGGATGGTCTGGGTCGAGGCGTGTGCCAAGGCTGGAGTTTGAACAGCAACAGAAAAGTCCCCCATCAGCCATGAGGGGCCTCACTGCCAGGAGGGCGGGCTCTAATATATATATATAATATATATATAATAATATATATAAATAAATATATATATATATATATATATATAAATATATATAAAAAAATATATATATAATAATAATATATATATATATATATATATATATATAAGGAATAAGAACACAATGAACAGTGATCTCACAAATATGTAGTGATGTTCCAAGCTTCTCGTGATTTCTCCCAATTTTAAGGAATAAAAAAATAATTGGACAACAGAAGACTTATAACCCTGACCTATGACCTCACATATGACCTAGTCGCTGAGGGCAGTAGCGTGGTGAAGATTTAGTAAATTCACTTATTAAGTAAAATTTTAAAGTGATGTGTAAGACAGTTTCAAATCCTTTCAAATTTATTCACATTAAATTAAACTAATTTATACAATCCTGAGTTTATATTCATATTGCAATCAATGAATTTTTTAAGAAGCTTGATTACGCTCAACCATGGATTTGCTTTGTTCAACTTTCTCAGCCTTTTCAAAATTAATTGGATGATTCAAATCTCTCATATGAATAAACAGAGTATTATATTTTTATCCAGTTCCTATGGTATATTTATGTTGCTGTAATCTTAGTTTGATCATAATAAACCATAATAAACATCATAAAAGTTTTCATAAAAAAAATAGTATTGACTGCAAAATAAATATAAGTTCAGGGATGTATAAATTAGAATAATTTATAACGAATAGAATTTTTTGAAGATTTTATATGTCTGACATGTCACTCTTAAATTTTACTTGACATGAGGGGTCATATATGAAATCATGTGTGAGGTCATATTTCGGTATTATAAGCATTTTGCAATCCTATTATATTTTTCCCTACTCCTCTTTCTGTCTGTCTTCCTGTCTCTGTCTGTCTCTCTCTCCCTCTCTCTCATTCTCCTGTGGCACCAATTATAACCCCACTGTCTCTTCCCACAGCGCCAGAAGCTTTCATGATGGATATATTCAAATCCTTTCTCATTTTAGTCGATGGAACCCTCATCATCAACCTTCAGTTCATTTTACTAATCACAGGTTCTTCTCAAGCATTTATTTATCTTGGTAAGCAATCAGGAAAGAAGATGGATATGTATATATATATAATAAATATATAAATAATATATAATAATATATATATATATATATATATATATATATATTTAAATAAATCTATATATATATAAATATATATATGCAAACAAAACCACTCTGAAAGAATAGAGAAATTCCAAGCGCTTCCGTGACTACTCACATTATCAAGGACCTACCCATAGTTCCTTGATAAAGTGAGTAGTCCACGAAGCGCTTTGTAATTTCTCTATTCATTCAGAGTGGTTGTTTTGCATATTCTGAAAATTCAACCTGTTTTACTGTTATCTCTTATTGCATATATATATATATATATATATATATAAATATATATATCTATCATATAATAAAATATATATATAAATAATATAAATATATATATATATAAATATGAGAGAGAGAGAGATAGAGACGATAGAGAGAGAGAGAGAAGAGAGGGAGAGATTTGATAGATAGATGATTTAAATATTAGACTGATAGACTGAAGAAAGATAACGAGAGAGAAGAGGAGAGAGAATAGAGAGAGAGAGAGCACATGATAACATCACACACATTATAATCACTAGCCAAAAAAAAAAAAAAGGTAAAAAATCTCTGGCTTGCCAAGACTATTCTGGGAACGGTTTTCCCCTCCGCAGCCAATCATTCCTCTCCTGGGGCCAGCGCGTCTGCCCAAGAAATTCCATTTCTTTCCCTGATGAGTATTACAACCGACTGTATACAGTCAAGATTTTCATTGGGGATTAACGATGAAGGGACATTCCAAAATGAGGAGAAATCACTTTTGATGACGCTCCCAACAATAGGTTTTTGTTTTTTCCACGGGATCAGCGCTGCTGTTAAAAAAGACACCAGTACATGTTTCCTGTGGTCTATAGATTTCCATAAAGTGGAATTATATTGTATTTAACTGTAGATATTAGAGGCATATATTCACACGACACTCACACACCCAACACACGACACGACATCACACACCACACACACACACACACACACACACACACACACACACACACACACACCCATACACACACACACACACCACACACAAACACACACACACACACACACCCACCACACACACACCATACACACACACCCACAACACACCCACGACACACATCACACACATAACACACACACACACACACACACACACACACCACAAACACACAAGGACCCACACCACACCCACACACACCCACACACACACACACAACAATAGCACAAACACGCCAACACATACACACACCACCCAACACACACACACACACACACACACACACACACACACACACACAACACATCATACACACACCCACACACACACAACACACACACACACACTGTCACCTTGCTGAGGTGGCAAGAAAGACTCACTTTAAGCAGAGCAAGTTGCTGGTTAATGGGGAATTTCAACCACAAGGGAGATTGACTGGGAAAACCTGGCGCCACACAAAGGGAGTCCCGAAACATGGAGATCCAGGATGTTGGACGTGGTGCTGGAAAACTTCATTCACCAACAGGTTAAGGACACTACCCAGTAGTGAGAGGGGAGGATGAACCAGCAAGGATTGGACCTTGTGATCACCCTGGCATCTCAGACATGAGACAACAAGTATGAGAGTCCCCTAGTAGCTAGCGGACCACGTGGTTCGTGCTTTGAATACATAGTAGAGCCTGCCAGTGAGAGAATAACATGAGCTAATGGGAAAAGCCTGAACAATAAAAGAGGACTACTAGGGATGAGAACTTCCTGCGGAGGTTCCAGTGGACAGAGAACTGCAGGAAAGCCAGTAAATGAATGAATGGAAATGTAACAACAAAATGCCAAGGCAGTGAAAGGTTTATTCCCAAAGCAACAGTAACAACGGGAAGACCAGAACGAGCCCGGTTTACCCACGGTGTTAAAGGAGGCAAAAACAAAGTGCAATGAGAATGGGAAAAAGTACAGAAGGCAAGAGAACACACGAAAAAATGGAGATCAGTTTGGCAGAGCCAGGAATGAGTATGCACAGGTAAGAGGGAGGCCCAGCGACAGTATGAAAAGACATAGCATCGAAATCAAGAACTGACCCGAACTGTTGTATAAGCCACATCAGAAGGAAGACAATATCCAAATAACCCAGGTGATCAGATTAAGGACAAAGGTGGAGAACTCACAAAAATGATCAGGAGGAATGTGAGGAGTCTGAATCAGTAGATTTAAGAAAGTTTAACAGTAGAGACAGAAGGGCTGTGGGAAGACAGCGCAGAAGGAACATGAAGAGGAAATATACCAACAAGTGTATTGGATGACAATACTAACAACAGATGATGAGGTGAAGAAGCTCCTAAGTGACCTTGACACCTCCAAGGCGATGGTACCGACAACATCTTCCCCAAGGTCCTTAGGAGAAGGAGCAGAGATTCTGTCGTGCCTCTAACCACAATCTTCAACACATCCCTTGAAACTGGGCAACTACCTGAACATGGAAGACAGCTAATTTGTCCCCATATTTAAGAAAGGAAACAGAAACGAGGCCGCTAAACTACAGACCTGTTCTCTGATAGTATTGAGGTGCTAAGTCATGGAGAATATTATCATGAGGAGAGTTGGGTCGAACACCTGGAAAGGAATCAAGAATATAAATGAAAACCAGCAATGGGTTCATGGAAGGCAAAATCTTGTTATCACAAACCTCCTGGAGTTTAAGACAAGGTAACAGAAGTAAGGACACGAGAGAGAGGGTTGGGTAGATTTGCATTTTCCTAGACTGCAGGAAGGCCTTTGAACAACAGTTCCCACACAGAGATTAGTGCAGAAGCTTGGGATCAGGCAAACGAAAAAGGAAAGGCCACTGCATGGATAAGGGAATACCTGACAGGGAGGCACCAACGAGTCATGGTACGTAGAAGAGGTATCCACAGTGGGCGCCAGTTACGGAGCGGGTCCCACAGTGTCACTTCTAGACCAGTGCTATTTTGATTATTGTGAACGACAAGATGGAAGGAATATACTCTGAAGTGTCCCTGTTCGCAATGACGTGAAGTTGATGAGAAGAATTAAAATCGGACGAGGATGAGGCAGGACTGCAAAGAGACCTGGAGAGGCTGGACATGTGTCCGTAACTGCTTCTCGAATTCAATCCAGCCAAATGCAAAGTCAAGAAGATTGGGAGGGGCAAAGAGACCGCAGACAGAGTAATAGGCTAGGGTGGACAAAGACTACAGACCTCACTCAGGGAGAAAGACTTGGGTGACCATACCCGAGCACATCACCGGAGGCACAACATCAAAAAAAAAAACAAAAAAATACCCCAAAATAATCTGCTGCAAGCTAACGGCGCCTGTCAAACCTGAGAATTAGCGTTCCGATACTCTTAATATGGAATCGTTCACGACAACACAGTACAGCTGTGTATGTTAGCCCAAACTGGGAGAATGCAGCACCAAGTCTGGAACCCACACCTGGTCAAGCACGACAAGAGTTAGAGAAACTACAAAGGTTGCAACAAGGCTAGTCCCAGAGCTCAAGGGAATGTCGTACGAGGAAAGGTTAAGGACATTCGGAACTGACGACACTGAGGACAGGAAAGATTCAGGGGAGACATGATAACGACATACAAGATACTGGCGGGGAATATACAAGGTGGACAGAGAAAGGATGTTCCATAGAGGGGACCAGGGACAAGGGAAGTCTTAAGACTCAGACGAGCACAGGGACGTTTTAGGAATTATTTCTTCAGTCATAGAGTTGTCAGCAAGTGGAATAGCCTAGCAAGTGATTATTGGAGGCAGGAACCATACATAGTTTTAAAGAAGACGATATGACAAAGCTCAGGAAGCAGAGAGAGAGAGGATCCAGTAGCCGATCAGTGAAGAGGCGGGGCCTAGGAGCTGAGTCTTCGACCCCCTGCAAAACACAATTAGTGAGAACACACACTCACACACACACACAATGGTTGTACACACACACACACACACAACACACACACACCCACTCATCACATACGCACACACACACACACACACATACACCCCAAACAACACACACACACACAACACACACACACCACACACACACACACACACAACCACACACCACACAACACTCACAAACACACACACACACACACCCACACACACAAACAACACACACACACACACACACACACACACACACACAAACACACACACACACACACTCACACACGCACAACACACACACACACCACACAACACACACCACACACTCACAAACACACACACACACACACTCACACACAACACACACACACTCACACACACACACACATCACACAACACAAACAAAATGAGAAATACCACACAAACACTCACACACACACACACACACACACAAACACACACACACACACACACACACACACAACACACACACACACACACAACAAATCACACACACACACACACACACACACACACACACACAAACACACACACACACACACACACACAACACACACACACACTCACACACAAACACAACACACACACACACCACACACACACACACTCACACACACACTGTCTTACTCTAATATTCATATAATTTATTCATGTAAAAAAAAAGATTATTACTTTGCTCTCATGATCCTAACTAGAATATTTTTTTATTCCAAGTTTATTATAGTAATGTTAGTTCTTTCTTTATTATACACCTGATTTTTATTATTTTGCTGCAGATTTTTGCTAATACAATTATTATATGATAATTATGGTGGAATATAAAGCTTTTGTTATCTTTTTTCATAAGAATTATCGCACCGGAATTTCTCAAAGTAACTTAGAAAGAGAGAGAAAAATATAGTGATGACACTTATCTACTTTTGAGGTGTTCACATTGAAGTTTTTTTTTTTTTTTAATTCTCTAACAAAAAATATACTTATTTAAATGTTATGTAAATTAAAGAAAGAACGTTGTAATCCCTGAAGAAAATAAATTATACTAAATTAAAAGTAAACAATTCTTGATGCTAAATGTTTAATATTTTAATGGGGACTGTTATAGAAGAAAAGGAAAAAAATGTTTATGATTATAATCTTAATTTTTAAAGGGATGGACCGGTAAGCCAGCGGAAAATCGGTCAGATGAACAAAAGCTCGAGCTATCTTTAGTGGGTATATCAGGTGATCAGTCCCCAGTCCTGATGGGAAATGCTCAGTCCATCCGTCTGGTTGAACTTCGAGTAGATGACCGAGATTGCTGGCTTATATGCTGGAGACAGGAGAGGTGAAGCGGAAGACAGCATCTCAGGTGAGCGAAAACAACCAGTGGAAGTAGGTAGGTCATGCAAGAGATTAGAGAAGCGAAGATTTTAAGACGTTGTGTGTCTGACAAGTCTTTCATATTTATGGTTAAGATTCAGCCAGACATATGTATTGAACATTTCCTTAGAAAGGCTGAAGGACTGATCATCTTAAACTCTTTCTCATGTATTCCACAGACTCCAGGATTTTTCTTTGTATTGGACTGGTAAAGCCACTGGCTTAGTGAAACGTCTCGACAGTAAATATACCCAAAGTGCTCCACATGTGTCTTTTCATATACTTGTTGGTTTTAAAACCAATAATACGGAAGAAGTTTTCAGCACGGTGTATCGTAAGTCCATGGCCACTAGCTTAGGTATATATTTTATATCGTTAATAGCTGTCATAAAAAGTTTAATCACTGGTGCTCTTTACTACTTTGTACTCTGTCTATTTCTGATTTTAAAAAACAAAATTTTGGAGTTTTTCTGTAAATAATAGCAATCTACTATCTCTGCTTCACCTTTTTTTAAAAGTCATTCGTACATAAGATGTTGATGGGTTGATGGTAGCAAGGAAACAAATATTGACTGGTATGGAGGCGAATTATTGGTATGCGTAGAGGAGCCCAGACTTCACATCCATTCACTGATATGCCTAGTCGAAAACTGATAAACCAGAGTCCTAGCTGCGTGTTTAAAACGGAGGTCACGTGACTTGAGGCTTGGCCAGAGGGCCTGCCTATAAATGCTGCTGAGAAAAATATATATAAATATACTACACAAGTAAGACTGTTGACAAATAAGCTTAATTACCATCGGCCCTGAACATATTCGCTACGTTAAACATCCTCTAATGGTTTACAGATTTATAAAATTGCAAGAACAATGCTGTAAATCAGTTTTAGCTAGGAACTTCCACACAAGCTATAGTAATCACTTCGAATTTTTAGATAATATTGCACCTCCTCGGAGTTGACACGTAGTGTGTATCGAGTCACAAGTTCTGATCGTGGTATTAGATATATCAGACGAACTTTCGTATTCTCCGTAAAAGTATATACTTCTGCGAGATGATGTATATACATATTCACATATGACACGTAACGTAATTCTCTCTCTCTCTCTCTCTCTCTCTCTCTCTCTCTCTCTCTCTCTCTCTCTCTCTCTCTCTCTCTCTCTCTCTCTCTCTCTCTTTCTATTTCTCTTATTTAGACCTCTGAATTTGCTTGGGGAAGGGATTACATTTTTGGAGACCTCGCAAGTAGGGAAGAATCCGCGAAAGTACTCGAGAACACCGAAGAAGTGTGAGTGTGTGTGTGTGTGAATCATAGAATCTATTGCGGTAAATGTGCAGATCATCCCCCAGCAGTGATACACTGCTGACTGTCCCTCGAGGGTGTACAGACACTAATCAACAGTGTTGTGAAGTGTGAGAGGCAGGCATGTTGGGTGTGTGTGGAAGGAGTGCGGTGGAGTTTCGTTAAGGTAGGAGTGGAAGGGCTGCCAGACAGGTGGGTGGGGTAGATATCTGTGTTTCTGAGTTCGGGGGCTAGGTGTCTGTGTATCTAGTCAAGTGGGCTAGCGGGTTTCTGGGCCGACAATGCGGGTGGGCAGGTTCAGGTGGGCTGGTGGGTCCGCAGGTGCATCTTGGACGGAAAGTGGGCGTCTGTGCATTCGTTGGAGCTTGCTAACTGATGAATGGTAAGGCTAGTGTGTGTTATGTGGCTGGCCTATTTCCCAGTAGCAGCAGCAACAAGACCATCAGAAACAACAGCTGCAGCTACAGCACCAGGTGCAGCAGTTGCAGCAGCTGCAGCTGCTGCAACTGCAGCGGCTGCTGTTGCTGGACGCACTGCACTCAGCTCCCCACACCACTCAAAACAGTTATTAAATTCTCCCTGCTTCCATCTATCCTCTCCATATTCCTTCTTACCTACATCCTTCCTACCTCCCTCTCCCTTATCCTTCCGTCCTTTCCCCTTTCCCCCTTTTATTCTTATATTCATGTACCTCCATTAAAAATATTCGGTTATTTAAACATTATTCTATATTCTCCAGCAATACCGAATTTTCACCAGTCTCTATGAAATAAATACTAGCTCGTCATAACACATGAATTAAATGTAAATGCACATAAAACTCATCCATTTGAGGGGAAAAAATCCTTTTTAAATCCCAAAAGTAAACACCAATATTGTTTAAGAAATTATTACCAACCTGTGAATAGCCAACAAATGTTCCATAGGATACGTTAAGGGTTATTTGTGTACTCATTTTTCTCTCGTGTTTGTTGCATTATCCTTCCACACTATTTTACAGAAATTTTCTTTACGTAGTAAACTCATGTATCCAACAAGGATAAAAAAAATAACTGCTATGTTATTTATAGGAGTGAGGAAAGCCAAATAAATAATTTTAAACACGGTGCTGTTGGTATGACAGGATAAATTACTGGGTTATGTACACATGAGGTTAAGAATAATGAGACGTAAAACTGAAGGTTACCTTACCAGAAAATTTAACGTTCTTTGAAGTATGGTAGAAAAGGGTGACAACAAGCTTATCTAATTCGTACCATAAATCCTGAATGTGGGTGCATTAACCACCTAGGTAGCATGATTTCATTTGCTTCTAGATTAATTGGTAGTAATTAGATACTGTTATTAGCTATCTTTTACCTTTCCACATTATTATGTAACTTGCTTTAATCCTCGGAGGTTTCCATTCCCATTACACCAAATGTAAGAGGAGGTGAGAGGACGGGAGACTAGCAGGCGGCCCTACAGTGATATGGGTCGATGCTGGCACTCTTCTACGTAGCCTCGGAGAGAATTTTCCCCTGCTATCTGTTGCTAGACTTCCAACGTTGCATAGCTTCTGACGACGCAAGAGAGTGCGAAAGATCTTGAGCTAAAGATTTCTATCCCGAAAGATCTTGAGCTAAAGATTTCTATCTGCATTGCTAAGATTGCCTGTCTGCGATTACACAGCACGTATATGTGCAGTGTACGTGCGTGTTTGTATAAAGAAATTTTTAATTCTCTGTACATAAGACAATGACTTTAATACTCTCGCTAAAATACATTTTGCCTTTAATGTTCAATAATTACAATCGGTTATTATGCATGTATGAACTCGATTATTACATTAAATATACAGTAGTTTACTCTCCAGTGTTAATGACTCTACTGAAACGATCTCATTATCAGAACTTATCCAAAACATTTAATATTTTCAACAGGATATAATGTTAACTAAAAGTACACACACTCACACACACGCTCACTTACCCACACACATACTCACACATACACACACACATGCACACACACACACACACATACACAGAGACAGACATGAAGCATTAAACTACAGACCAGTGTCACTGACATGTATAGTATGCAAAATCATGGAGAAGATTATCAGGAGAAGAGTGGTGGAACACCTAGAAAGGAACGATCTCATCAACAGCAGCCAACATGGTTTCAGGGACGGGAAATCCTGTGTCACAAACCTACTGGAGTTCTATGACATGGTGACAGCAGTAAGACAAGAGAGAGAGGGGTGGGTGGATTGCATTTTCTTGGACTGCAAGAAGGCGTTTGACACAGTTCCACACAAGAGATTGGTGCAAAAACTGGAGGACCAAGCAGGGATAACAGGGAAGGCACTACAATGGATCAGGGAATACTTGTCAGGAAGACAGCAGCGAGTCATGGTACGTGGCGAGGTGTCAGGTGGGCACCTGTGACCAGCGGGGCCCACGGGGGTCAGTCCTAGGACCAGTGCTGTTTCGGGTTTATTTGTGAACGACAGGGACGGAAAGGGAATAGACTCTGAGGTGTCCCTTTTGCAGATGACGTAAAAGTTGATAGAAGAATTCACTCGATCGAAGACCAGGCAGAACTACAAAGGGATCTGGACAGGCTGCAACCTGGGTCCAGCAAATTGGCTCCTGGATTTCAACCCCACCAAGTGCAAAGTCATGAAGATTGGGGAAGGGCAAAGAAAAACCGCAGACGGAGTACAGTCTGGGGCCAGAGACTACAAACCTCACTCAAGGAAAAAGATCTTGGGGTGAGTATAACACCAGGCACATCTGAAGCGCACATCAACCAAATAACTGTTGCAGCGTATGGCGCCTAGCAAACCTCAGAACAGCATTCCGACATCTTAATAAGGAATCATTCAGGACCCTGTACACCTTTGTACGTTAGGCCCACATTGGAGTATGCGGCACCATTTTTGGAACCCACACCTAGCCAAGCACGTAAAGAAACTAGAGAAAGTGCAAAGGTTTGCAACAAGACTAGTCCCAGAGTTTAAGGGGTATTCCAACAGGAGAGGTTAAGGGAAAAAACCTGACGACACGGGAGACAGGGACATAGGGGGGACATGATAACGACAAACAAAATACTAAAGGGGAATTGACAAGGTGGAAAAAAGGGACAGGATTGTTCCAGGATTGGACACAGTAACAAGGGAACAGTTGGAAGCCGAAGAAAACAGATAAATCCAGGGTTAGGAAGTATTTCTTCAGCCACAGTCAGTAATGGAAAGTTTGGGAAGCGATGTAGTGGAGGAAAGGATCCTTACATAGCTTTAACAAGAGGTATGATAAGCCAGGGCCCAGGGAGATGACCTAGTAGCGATCAGTGGAAAGGCGGGGCCCAGGACTCGGACTCCGACCCCCGCAACCTAACAACTAGGGAGTACAACTAGGTGAGTCATACACAACACACAAAAACACCATACAAAACACACACATACAAACACCACACACACACACAAAACACACACACATAACACACACACACAACACACATACACAACACACTACAACACCACACAACGAATATACACAGGCCTAGTTCTTATTGACATGTTGCCAGGACAAAATGGAACTAACACACCACACAACACATATATATACACACACACACACACACATACACACACACACATACACACACACACATACACACAAAACGCACACACACACCACCACACACACACACACACACACGCACACACACACACACACACACACACACTCTCTCTCTCTCTCACACACACACACACACACACAGGTCGCAACAAGAATAGTCCCGGAGCTAACGGGCATGTCCTACGAGGAGAGGTTAAGGGAAATCAACCTGATGACACTGGAGGACAGGAGAGATGGGGGACATGATAACGACGTATAAAGTACTTAGGGGAATTGGCAAGGTGGATTGTTACAGGATGTTTCAGAAATGCGACACAGCAGCTACACGTCCCAACTGGAAGCTAAAAACTCATATGAATCACAGGGATGTTGGGAAGTATTTTTTTCATTCATAGAGTTGTCAGGAAGTGAAACAGTATGGGGAGTAATGTAGTGGATCCATACATAGCTTTAAGAAGAGGTACGACGAAGGTGATTAAGCAGGGAGAGAGTGGACCTGATAGCACCCAGCAAAGAGGCGGGGCCAGGAGCTGTGAATCGACCCCTGCAACCACAATTAGGTGAGTACAATTAGGTGGGTATAATTAGATGAGTACGCACACAGAAGAGAGATGGGTAGAATGCATCTTCTTGGGTTGTAAGAAGGATTTCGATACAGTACCACACAAGAAACTGCTTGAAAAGCTAGAGGAGCAGGCAGGAATAGGAAGGTAAGTACTGCAGTGGATCATGGAACACCTTACAGCAAGGAAATAACTAATGATGGTGCGTGAAGAGGTATCAGACTGGGTGCATGTGTCGAGTGGGGTTCCACATGGGTCAGTCGTAGGTCCGGTGCTGTTTCTGGTATATGTGAATGACATGACAGATGATGTGAAGCTAATGAGAATACGATGTGAAGCTAATGAGAAGAATGCAGGGACAGGACGGTTAGGGGATACATGATAAAGACAAATATAAAATACTGAGAGGAACTGACAAAGTAGATAAGGACAGAATGTTTCAGAGAAAGGACTTAGCAATAAGGGGTCACAACTGGAAGCTGAAAACTCAGATGAGTTACAGCAATGTTAGGAAGCATTGTTTAAGTCATATAATTGTCAGGAAGTTAAATAGTATGGGAGTGATGAAGTGTAGGCATGATTCATACATAGCTTTAACATGAGTTTCGAAAAAAGCTTATGGAGAAGTGAGTGAGTGGTTCTAGTAGCGACCAGCGAAGCGGCGGGGTCAGGAGCTGTGAATCGAACTCCTGCAGCCATAATTTGGTGAGTATAACTAGACGAGTATACACACAAGGTGGAAAAAGACAGGATGTTCCAGAGATGGGACACAACAACACTTGGCCAATTGGAAGTTGAAGACTCAGCTGAGTCAGAGGGATGTTAGGAAGTATTTCTCAAGCCATAACGTTGTCAGGAAGTGGAATAGTCTGGAAAGTGACATACTGGAAGAAGGATCAATACATATTTTTTAAGATGAGGTATTATTAAAGCTCATGGAGCAGGGAGAGAGAGGACTTAGTAGCGACTAGTGAAGAGGCGGGACCAGGAACTGTGACTCGACTCCTGCAACCACAATTAAGTGAGTAGTTGAGTACACACACACACACACACACACACACACACACACACACACACACACACACACACACACACACACACACACACACACACACACATACACACGCACACTTGGCCAATGAAGCCAAACCATCGCATCAGAGATACTGAGTAAATCCCGTCAGTGCAAGTGATGGACATGAGAGCACTCTCTGACGTCTCACATTTCAGCTATCCCCCACTCTCTCCTATTCTCTCTCTCTCCCACCACCATCAACGTCACCCTCACAGCTGGTCTGTGTTCAGCGCTCATTACCAGCGCGGTTTCCCATTATCTGGGTGTCTCCTCTGCCCATCAATGCCCGGCAGCATCACTCATCATCATGCAGATCCACGCGAATCTGGTTAAGCCTTGGAGCTCGGCCGTGATGGATGTGAAGTTGAAGGTGTCGTTTGGGGGTGGGGCCTTGTCTCTGATGACGCCACCTGGGAGTCACGTCAAGCTCCCGCCAGGAAGACAGCGATTGTACCAGCAGTTATGTTGGTTGGCTGGAGAACCGCTCATCAGGAAGTGGTTGTTGGGATGGGTTGTGAGGGGATGGGGGTAAGGGGCGTTGGGTGAGGAATTCGCTCTCAGAAGTAGATTCTCGAAGTTACTTCGTGGTGATGTTGTTAAGAAGGGTTAGGTGAAGTATTTGCTCTCAAAAATAGGCTTCGGAAAGATATTTCTCAAGGAGAATGTGGGGGAGAGGTTCTGTGAGGAATTATTACTGTTAGACTGGTGAGGCGCTTCAAGAAGAGTTGATCAGGAAAGTTTTTGTGAAAGATTGCGCTTGTCGGCTCGGGAGCAGCACTTTAGGAAAACGTAGGAGGAAAAGCATTTGGTGAGGGATTTGGGCAGAGATAAGCTGAGTTAAGGCACTTCGTGGGAAGTGGTAGAAGAGGAATTCTGGGAGGAATATGGCCAGACGTTGTTTTATTAGTTAAACCGATCACTTCATTATACTTTCAGTACCTGACTGTAAACTGTAGTTTAGAGATTACTTCGGCGCTTAATGGGTCCTTGAGCGGGACCCAAACATTATTGTTAGTTAGGCAACCTAGAGTGACAATGAACTACTTACACAGATTGAGAAATGAGAGTATCTAGATGTATTTTGGCCCGAGAATGGTATCCCTGTATTCCATTTGCGCAGTATCCTCTCTCTACATCAATACATGCAAAAGGAATGGTGCAGAGTGGTGATAATATTGTGGTGGTGATAATATTGTAATGCAGCAAAATGTAAAAATATGTATGTATGCATGTACGACTTTGTACGTATGTATTTATGTATGTATATATGTATGTATGTATTTTGTCATAGGGAAACTGCACATGCCAATTGTTCCTAGATTTTTGTTTGTAGTTACGGTACACCAGCTTTGAAAATCTGAAGCCGATCAGATAAGGTGTCGTGTTATGTACGAAATAATAACGAGAAGCTGGTAGAAGAGAAAAAAAAATCTGGCAACTAGACACAGTTCATTAGGTATCCCTTAGGACCATACCTAATGATATTGGTATTCAACACGTAAGCATTATGATGTAGCTCATATGAGGTGCATTGGTAATTAGTATAGCGAAGTTACAATGATTATACCTTATTACAATATGCAAAGTTAGGGTATTTTCCCACATTTGCTGGTAATATGACAATGTGGATAAAATACTTAATATTTTTCTTTCACATTTGTGAGAGAGTTGTCTCAAATTCTCATCCTTTTTTCCGTATTCCAGCACATAATTGAGAAGAGTGCGACAACAATCCTGCTGGCAAGATTTACGTGAGTTTAGGTCTACACCAGCTGGTGGTGCAAACTCACAAAGGTAACTGAGATATTGTTAGATGCGCCATGGACATGTTCTGCTTAGTGCATTATAGAATTACGATGAATCGACTGACTAATGCCAGTCTCTCTGTCTTCTCACTGAGGCTCAGTTGTGACTTTCTTTTCTTATTGTTATCCACGGACTACTAGATGACGGACCATCTACATTCTGCCTGAAGACATATGTCTTTTCTTAAGAAAGGAACATCGTGAGACGTGTTTGAGGAGGGGATAGGGAAGGAATTTGAGAAGAGGCTGGTTAGGGAGTGATGGTTAGGTTGTGGAGTAGGGGGATATCACTCTGCACTTCCTATAAAAGGAAGAGTGATTGAAAGAGAATATAAGGCAGGGAAAAAGAAATAATGAATTTTAATATCTTATGAACTCTTGTGATGACTGCCAGAATACTGTAAACCATCCGAGGTGACAATATACGATTTTCATATTCCCCTTATTGTTTACATTAGATTATTCCGACTAACAAACAGTAATTTCAGGAATTTGTCCAGTGGTGGTATAAATTAATGTGCGGATGGTTGTTTGCTTATTCCAAGAATTAAGTTAAAAACACTTTTCCTTTCAAACTCTTAAGCTTAAATCTAAAATACATATTATATAATATAACTGAAGTATTTTTTGTACGTGAATGGTTAGTAGTTGCTTACGTGTGTGTGTGTGTGTGTGTGTGTGTGTGTGTGTGTGTGTGTGTGTGTGTGTTAGTTACCATTTTGTCCTAGACACATGTCGATTAGACACTAGGCCTGTTGTATATGCGTGTGTGTGTGTGTGTGTGTGTGTGTGTGTGTGTGTGTGGTGTGTGTGTGTGTGTGTGTGTGTGTGTGTGTGTGTGCCGCGTGTGTGTGTGTGCGCGCGCGCGTGGTGTGTTGTCGAGGTGTGGTTAGTACTGAGTGTGTGTGCTGAGTGTGTGTGTGTGTGTGGGTGTGGTGTGTGTGTGTGTGTGTGTGTGTGTGTGTGTGTGTGTGTGTGTGTGTGTGTGTGTGTGTGTGTGTGTGTGTGTGCGTGTGTGTGTGTGTGTGTGTGGTGTGGTGTGTGTGTGTGTGTGTGTGTGTGTGTGTGTGTGTGTGTGTGTGTGTGTGTGTGTGTGTGTGTGAGTCGCTGGTATGCGACTGCCACTGTGAGATACACACCTCGACATTCTCCAGTCCGTTTACGTGATCACTTACATCATGATATATAACCATTATTATCTCTCCACTTATCAAAGACAATACTTTTAAATTAATGGACAGTAAAGTAAGGAGTTCTTAAATATTCATCATGTATAATTATTCATTATATTATATCATTTGGCTCGAATATCACTTACATTATGAATAGGTGATCATTTCGTTTTAGTTATTCATACCATTAATAAATAGATAACTGGCTCCAAAATCCATAATATTCATGACAACACATGCAGTGCACATACCACCTGTGGTATGTGCACGTGTTTACATAGTAACACGTTGTTATTATTATATATTTTATATTTATAGCCAGCTTGTCGGTATTTATAACGAAGGTTTATACCATTTATGAGTCTGCATGCCTACCTGGAACTACTGAGTCCAGTCACCGTCACCTGTTATTGCTGACACCGCCACTCTTACCCGCACACTCACTCTTAGCGTCACCGTTACCATCACCGGCACCAGCACCGTCACCACACTATGAACCGCCACCAGCACCGTCACTACAGTATCACTGTCACCACACCAGCACCGTCACCACTACCGTCACCGTCACCAGCACCACACAAAAGGCAACACACCGTCTGACAAGACAACCGCTGGAAGAAACACCAGTCAAGGACAAGTCTTAATTAACAGGTAACTTTTTTCCCTCTCTGAAGATAATTTTTTTAACTCTCTCTTTCTTCTTCGAATACTGACTCTATAATTAATAATATGAACGCTGCCTCCACCTGTTTCATCAACCAAATAACAATGATAATAGCACTAATAATAACAGCATATAGAAGAAGAGGAAGAAGAAAAATAAGAATATGGAGAAGAAGAAGGAGACGAAGAAGAACAATAACAACGACTACAACAACAACAACAACAAACAACAACAACAACAACAACAACAACAACAACAACAACAACAACAACAACAACAACAAAAATAATAATAATAATAATAATAATAATAATAATAATAATAATAATAATAATAATAATAATAATAATAATAATAATAATAATAATAATAACAATAATAATAATAATAATAAT
>NC_069416.1:38780502-38795502 GCF_026875155.1 Cherax quadricarinatus | reverse complement strand
GAGCGAGAGGCTACATACTTCGCCTCATAACTAGATACATTTCCCTCAACAAAGGTACGCAGGAAGGAAATGTCCCTAAGGACATTGATGACAATGAAAGTTTGGGAAGCCGATATCGTACACGGAAAATATGACATGTAAACGCTGGAGGATCAGGCAAGCGTGAGGAAGACACAGCCTCCTCGGAATGGTTCGGACTTAGATCCTCAGAAATATCGTTTCCAGAGGTAAGAATTCTAGGCCCATTTTCCAGATCTGTCAAAGGACGAGAGAAAGTTTCCCATAAATCCACTCAACGTCGTTGCTGTTTTAGTTTAGTCTGTCACTCAAGAACCTCTCGTTGCTGTGATGCATTTTAAACAGTCGCCTGATAATAATAATAATAATAATAATAATAATAATAATAATAATAATAATAATAATAATAATAATAATAATAATAATAATAATAATAATTTTAACAAAAATACACAAATAACCCACACTTAGAAGAGTTAAACTTAAGACGACGTTACGGTCCGACTTAGACATTAACAAGTCACACTGCAGCTAGAAGGAAAGGAGTCCACAATACATACACACATACATACACAGCAACTTGACTTTTGTGTTGTTGTTGTGAGGCGTTTTCCACGACATCCATCAGCGTACCAGGAATTAAAGCAGATATGAAATTCATTCAAAGATGCAGTGTTGATTGACCACGTAAGTCGTGCTTCCCTGTGCAGCGAGAGAGAAAGCCGCGCGGCTGGAGCTGCCTCAGAGGGTGTAGTGGCGACAAGAATGAGCTTAATCACGTTGAGAAATGTCTACATGGTGCGAAACGTCGCCTCAACGAATGTCTTGTTCTGTTTACCTGTTAGTTGAACAAGAATCGCGGTCTATAATCTCACGAAAAAGTATTTAACACTGTGGCGATAAAACTATGTAACGGTGAAAGGATGAATAAAATGCAAAGCTGGGCCCACTAGACGGCTTCATTAATACAATACCAACCGGGCGAAACGTATGCATCATGTCGCTTCTTTGCTATCCTTCTTATAAGAAAAAGAATTTTCGGCTTAAAACCATTCATACACAAAAAAACTGTATGTTTATATATATATATATATATATATATATATATATATATATATATATATATATATATATATATATATATATATATATATATATATATATATATATATATATATATATATATATATACATTATGATGGAAAAGCCCTTAAAAAGTGGGGGTTATGGTTGTTCGAACACCCAGGAACCATTAATATGTTACCGACTGCACTACCATCTAGCGGGTAGAGGTTAAACTTCAGTTGCTTGGATCTGATTTGCTTTAATTTCTACTCCTGATAGTATTAACCTTACCTGGTGTGGGCTGAAGTTTGGAGAGTCACTTCACCTCAGGAGTATTTCTGTTCTTTGCTACTGATTTACCTGGTAACCAGTAATGACATTCTTGTGGAATACCACCCTTTGTTTTTCTTCAGTGTTATACTTATTAACCTTATGTAGCCAGTGTTTTTTTATGGTCAGCTCTGCTGCTGGCCAGGTCAACTAGTGTAGACGCTAGAATTGGGACATTTTGAGACATAACGACTCCTCATCTCTTTGAAATCTGTTATGTGGTACTGCGACCAAGTATTGACAGGATTTCCAGAACATCGGACGAACACCTCCATCCAGGATAACCAACAACCTTCACTGGAGTGAAGACGTCCTTTGGGAACGTACTTGCTTGGACATCCTCCTCTTTTCTGCAATTTTGCAAGCTCCTGATGATGTGTTGATTCAACACAAAAGGCCTAAAGCTATTATTCTATGAATTTAACTTAAGCGGAGCATCCAGGAAATTTACATCCACAGCACATCATATTCTCCTAAATTTATCTCTTTTAGATTACTGATAAGCGAATGATATTCCCATAATTTTTATGGGATTCATAAATCCATTGTTTATATACAGTTCATAAACCCAGGGTTTGTTGATTTCATAAACGCATGGTTTATATGTAATCCATAAATTTATGGAATGTGAGGGATTGATACACCCTCGGTTTATATGGGACCACGAACTAACAGTTTATATAGGATTTAGTAGCTCCTGGATCACATGGGATTTACAAACTCGTGGTTTATATTGATTCATAATCCCATGGGAGATAAATAAGACTCACAATCCAATGGTGGATTTACGATCTTAAGATCAATGTTGATTAAAATGTGATTCACAAAGGTATGGGGGTTTCATATGATCTATAAACCCATGGTGGGAGATGTATAAAACATAAACTGGTGGTTTGTACATACACTGAGGAAGAACTGTGCAAATAAAATGTTTAAAAACAATGAACTATGTTATGAATGGAAGTTGCAGGTGAGATAACTTTTCAACAGGAGTGAGGGTCAGCCAAGAGAGAGAGAGGAGAGAGAGAGAACCAGCAAGCAAAGCAACAGATTCGTGACATTATGGTTTATGGATAAGGGTAAAGAGGCTTGGAATTATCCTTCGTGTGAGTTACATACGTTCCGTGTGAATACTCAGGGGCATGAGAAACGTACTATCGTGCATATGAATGTGAGTCTACAAGACTAGATGGCGTGCAAATCGAGTTATCACGGCTATCTTGGCTGTAATTCTCAGCACACAATGGACATTCCGGGGTGGGTGATATAACGCAGGTGGCGTAGAATCATTACTCTTGGGCGTTCCTGTTTTATACGTAAGATTTTCATCACCTCTACTCTCTCTCTCTCTCTCTCTCTCTCTCTCTCTCTCTCTCTCTCTCTCTCTCTCTCTCTCTCTCTCTCTCTCTCTAAAAGACAAAGTGCTTAAACATACCCACAACAATACTATCAATATTTCAACTTTGATAGTGACTGCAAGAATGAAATCTGCTGTACTAAACGTTGTAAAGGATTACGAAAGGATTTAACAGGGTGGAGATAGGAGAGGTGGCAATTCAAAACACAGATGAGCTACAGGGTTTTCCGGAAATACTTCTTCAGCCTTATGATACTAAGAAAGCAGCATGATCCAGAGGATGAAGACTCAGGCGTATACTCCTTACAGAGCTTCAAGAATAGGCTCAAGTATTAGCCAACATCGTGTACTTAAAATAGATAAATACAAAAAAGATACTCATTACTCACTAGTGGGTAACATGTTAATCTCTCTCTCTCTCTCTCTCTCTCTCTCTCTCTCTCTCTCTCTCTCTCTCTCTCTCTCTCCCCTCTCTCTCTCTCTCTCTCCCTTTCTCTCTCTCTCACTCTCTTCATATTTAATATTCTTATCAAAACCTTCTTGAAGATCAAGCAAAGCACTGAGAGTATCGTAGAAAGAATTTTATCTGCTCTGCTCCTCTCTCTACTTCCATTTGCGTTGCTGTGTTTACATTCGGGACACAGCGGTGGCTGGCGGAAACTGACAGATACACAGCCAGCAAATTCAGCTCCAGGGTGCGGGAGCTGTGCAAACTTGCCTCTGGCTGTAGACCAATACTGAGACACTCTCTTGCTCTTGTTCTCTCTCTTTCTCGCTCTCTTGCTCTTGTTCTCTCTCTTTCTCCCTCTGTTGCTTTTGTTCTCTGTCTGTCTGTGTCTGTCTCTCTCGTTCTCTTTCTCTCTCACACGTACAAAAGTTATGAATCGATCCCTACAACCCCAAATTGGTGAATACACTACACACACACACACACACACACACACACACACACACACACACACACACACACACACACACACACACACACACACACACACACACACACACACACACACACACACTGGGAAAACCTGGAGCCACATGGGGGTCCCGAAACATGGAGAGCCAAGATGATGGATGTGGTACTTGAAAACCTCATGCTTCATCATGTCAGGGACACTACCAGAGAGAGAGAGAGGGGAGGATGAGCCAGCAAGACTGGATCTTGTGTTCACCCTGAGCAGTTCAGACATTGAGGACATCACTTACGAGAGGCCCCTTGGAGCTAGCGATCACGTGGTTCTGAGTTTTGATTATGTAGTAGAGTTACAAGTGGAGAAGGTAACAGGAACTGAAGGGGACAGGCCAAACTATAAAAGGGGGGAGTACACAGGTATGAGAAACTTCCTGCAGGAGGTTCAGTGGGACAGAGAAATGGTAGGAAAATCAGTAAACGAGATGATGGAATATGTGGCAACAAAGTGCAAGGAGGCAGAGGAAAGTTTTGTTCCCAAGGGAAACAGAAACAATAGGAAGACCAAAACGAGTCCTTGGTTTACCCGAAGGTGTAGGGAGGCAAAAACTAAGTGCAACAGAGAATGGAAAAGGTACAGGAGGCATAGGACCCAGGAAAACAAGGACGTTAGTAGAAGAGCCAGAAACGAGTATGCACAGATAAGGAGGGAGGCCCAGCGACAGTATGAAAATGACATAGCATTGAAAGTCAAATCTGACCCGAAACTGCTGTATAGCCACATTAGGAGGAAGACAACAGTCAAGGACCAGGTGATAAGGCTGAGGAAAGAAGGTGGATAACTCACAAGAAACGATCAAGAGGTATGTGAGGAGCTCAACATGAGATTTAAGGAAGTATTTACAGTAGAGGCAGGAAGGCCTCTGGGGGGACAGACCAGATGGGGACACCAGCAAGAAATACACCAACAAGTGTTGGACGACATACATACGGATGAGGAGGAGGTGAAGAAACTGCTAAGGGACATCGATACCTCAAAGGCAATGGGACCGGACATCTCCCCGTGGGTCCTTAGAGAGGGAGCAGATATGCTGTGCGTGCCACTTACCACAATCTTCAACACGTACCTGGAAACTGGGCAACTACCTGAGCTATGGAAGACGGCAAATGAATGTTCCCATTTTTAAAAAAGGAGACAGAAAAGAGGCACTAAACTATAGACCTGTGTCATTGACGTGTATAGTATGTAATGTTAGGGAGAAGATTATCAGGAGGAGAGTGGTGGAGCACCTGGAATGGAACAAGAGTATAAACGCCAACCAGCACGGATTCATGGAAGGCAAATCCTGTGTCACAAACCTTCTGGAGATTTATGATAAAATAACAGAAGTAAGACACGAGAGAGAGGGGTGGGTTGATTGCATCTTCTTGGACTGCAAGAAGGCCTTTGACACAGTTCCTCACAAGAGATTAGTGCAGAAGCTAGAGCATCAGGCGCATATAACAGGAAGGGCACTGCAATGGATCAGAGAATACCTGACAGGGTGGCAACAACGAGTCATGGTACGTAATGATGTATCACAGTGGGCACCTGTGACGAGCGGGGTCCCACGGGGGTGGGTCCTAGGCCCAGTGCTATTTTTGGTATGTGTGAACGACATTATGGAAGGGTTAGATCAGAAGTTCCGTTTGCAGATGATGTGAAATTAAGGGAGAATTAAATAGGTTTTGGCCAGGCAGGACTTCAAAAAAGACCTGGACGAGGACACCTGGTCAGCTAATGGTTCTCGAATTTATCCCCGCCAAAAGCAAAGTATGAAGATAGGGGAAAAGGGACAGAAGACCACGACGAGTTAGGCTAGGTGGGCAAAGATGAAACTCACCCGGAGAAAGTCTTGGGGTGGTATAAACCCCGGCCCCTGTCTCCGGAAGCACACTTTAAACCGATAACTGCTGCGAATATGGGCGCCCGGCAAACCCGAGAAAAGCTTTTCCCTACCCTTTGTAAAGGGTCGTTCAAGACACTGTACACCCCTGTATGAGGCCCATATGGGTATGAGCACCGTTTGGGAACCCCCACTTGATAAAAACACGTCAAGAAAATAGGGGAAGTACAAAAGGTTTGCGAACAAGGTTGTTCAAAGGTAAGGGGAATGTCCTATGAAGAAGTTAAGGGAAATCGGCCTGACGACATGGAGGACAGGAGCGTCAGGGAGACATGATAACGAAAATTAAAATTTTGCGTGGAAAAAAAGATAAGGGGGACAAAAAAGGATGTTCCATGGAGGGGACACAGAAACAAGAGGCCCCAAAAATTTGGGAAATTTAAGACAAAATGGTCAGAGAGATATTAGGAAGTTTTCTTCGTCATGAATAGTCGAGGAAATAGCCTAGAAAAAAACGTAGTGGAGGGAACCATACCGTTTTTAGACGGGGTTTTTTGAAGCTCATGGAGCGGGGGAGAGATGGCCCCGTGCAAAAAGGTGAAGAGGGGGGCCAGGGCTAAGACTCGACCCCCGAACCAAAAAAGGTGAGACACACCACACACACCACACATATCATACACTACACCCAACCCCCACCACACATATAATCACTACACCCACACTCACACACACTACCACACACCCTCACCACCACACAACAACCCCCATACACAACAGCATACACACAAAAAAAACACAAACAACACACACCACACACAAAACAACACAAACACCCCCCAACCCCACCCACACAAACACAACACACAACACACACCACCACACACACCAAACACGCAACACACAACCCAAATTTTGGTGGTACACAGGCTTCAGACTGGTCCCGCAATTGGCTCCTGGATTCAACCCCACCAATGAAAGTCATGAAGATTGGGGGGAAGGGGCAAAGGACCGAGACGGGTAAGTTAGGGGGCCAGAGACTACAAACCTCACTCAAGGAAAAAGATTTGGGTGAGTTATAAAACCCGGACACTCCTGAAAACGCCACATCAACCAAATAACTGCTGCAGCTTTTTGGGGCCTAGCAAACCCCGAACGCATTCCCCACATCTTAATAAGGAAAAGTTTTAGGACCCTGTACACCCTGTAGTTAGGCCCCCTTTGGAGTATGCGGCACCGTTTGGGAACCCCCCAAACCCAGCCAAACACGTAAAAAACTAGGAAAAATGCAAAGGTATGCAAAAAAGACTAGTCCGGCTGGAGGTATGTCTACGAGGAGAGGTTAAGGGAAAATCAACCCGACGTCATGGAGGACAGAAGGTTAGGGGGGGACATGATAACGACATACAAAATCTGAGAGGAATTGGGCAAGGTGGACAAGATAGGATGTTCCAGAGTTTTAAACAGTAACAAGGGGACACAGTTGGAAATTGAAGACACGATAAATCCAGGGTGTTGGAAGTTTTTTCGCCACAGAGTGGTCAGTAAGTGGAATAGTTTGGGAAACGATGTAGTGGAGGCAGGATCCATACATAGCTTTAAGCCGAGGTATGATAAAGCTCACGGTTCAGGGAGAGTGACCTAGTAGCGATCAGCGAAGAGGCGGGGCCAGGAGCTCGGACTCGACCCCTGCAACCTCAACTAGGTGAGTACAACTAGGTGAGTACACACACACACACACACACACACACACACACAGCAAAGGCACTACAATAGATCAGACAATACCTTACAGGAAGGAAATGAGTGATGGTACGTGACTAGGTGTCAGAGTGAGCACCTGTGGCGAGTGGGGTTCCACAAGGATCAGTCAAAGGGCCGGTGCTGTTTCTGGAATATGTGAATAACATGACAGAAGGGATAGATTCAGAGGTGTCCCTGCGTCAATTGACAGCCTGGAGCCGTGAATCGTCCCCTGCAACCACAAGTAGGTGAGTACAAATAGGTGATCTCCCTCCCTCTCACACATACACACACACACACACACACACACACACACACACACACGCAGATAACATCAAGTGTAGTTGAGGGTTACCAGCTTTCAGTTGGGAATAATCAAAGGAAGAAATATTACCAGGGGAAATATTTCCATCGCAGGCTTAAATACGTGTGAATATATATAATTGAAAGGATTTGCTCCTGAGTTATTGAATGCATCCGAGGCCGGCCCACCGCTTGCTAAATTCACTCCTCTGCTCGCAGCCGGTATCGCAAATCCATTGTTGAATATTCACCGAAATGTTTATGTTTATTTGAATTTGATTACGCTTAATTTAGAGGCTGCGTTGCTATAACTATGAATTGAAATAATTATTGTGTGTGTGTGTGTGTTTGTGTTTTTACGAGAGAGGGAAGGGGAGGGGAAGGGGGTGAGAGGGTAGGTAGGGAGGGGAAAATATTCATTTACGAAGGGAAACAGTTTTACGCTTATGTAAAATGTAACTTTTCCGTCGTTCGTGAATACTTCATTACGGTATTTTGGTTTGTTTTTTAAATTCTTTTTCGGGTGGTTTCTGCTTCCTCTGTTCGAATGATAATTTTGTCATTATACTGGAAATATAAGGGTTTTTATGAATAAATTTGAGTAGTAGGAAGAAAAAGGGGAATATGAGAGAGAAAGAAAGTGTAAAGAAGGAATTTAGGGTAAGAGGGATAAAGGGGAGGGAATGGAGGAGGGAGGGAAGAGAAATGGTATAGACGAAAGGAGGAAAATAAGGAAGGAAGGTTGGAAGAAAGTAAGGAAAGAGGAAGGGAAGGAGAGACAAATGGATTGAGAGACATGGAGGGAAACTCGGAAGAGTGGAAGGAAGAATGAAAGGAAGTGGAAATAGGAACTGATAGAAGGAAGGAAGAACTGGAGACGAGGGGAGAAAGATTCAGCAAAAGACGTGGAGTGGAGGTGAATATTGGAAAGTTAGAAGGGAACGCAGATGAAAACAAAAATGTTGAAGAGAGAACTATAAAGGAAAATGATGAAAGAGGGCATATTGAAAAGAGGGAAGGAGACGTTACCGTATCAATAAATCTGCAATATTTGCAGGACTCGGGACAAGTATCTGTGAAGCTGGGGAGACCCCCTGATAACCCCAGCCTCACGACCAGCTGCAAAGAAACAAATCAAGAGAAACATTGGTTTCCTTGGTACCATTGGTAACCTTGATAACACTGGTTACCAAGGAAACATTGGTTACCAAGGAAATTTTGGCTTCTAAGACAAGCTGAGGACTCTTAAGCTCATCGTCTAATCTCTAGCGTTTTCTACCCAGATTTTTGTTAGCTGTACGTCAGCGATATCTCTATTATTATTATTTATTTATATATTATTATTATATTATTATTATTATTATTTATTAAATTATTATTATTATTATTTTGTAATTGTATTATTACTATTATTATTTTTATATTATTACTGTCATTACCTTTATTGTTATTGTACTTATCACTCTTATTATTATTATTGGGAAGCTCTAAACCTGTAGGTGTCGTACAGAGCCTGGGGAATAAGAGGAAATCAGATTTAATCTAATGAATTGGATTGCAGCATCAGTTCCTTACATTCGAGAACCATTCAGGATGAATCAACTTGACCTCCTCCTCTTCCTTGAAGTGGATCATAACTCCAGTTTCCCTCTGTCGGTGTGAAAGATGAGTCCTTGAATATAAAAAAAAAAAGAAATATTTTTCCCTGATGTAAGATGAGTGTGAAATTAAAGGCCTCACCCAAGATTGCATCCCATCCCCTACCAGTGACAACGTAAGAGGGATACTAACAGGCGTTTTAGTGGACTGGCATATATTCCTCGATCTTAATAGAGGGCTGTCAACAATAGTTAAGAAAAGACAGGCTGTAGAACAAGATTTGATTGGGAAGGTGAAGTTTAACTCCTCTTGGTAAACCATCATCATGACTTGATAAAGTTCTACACAGAGTGAAACGTTGTATTTGTCTCACAATGTCACGTCTCAGCCACTCGTTTATCACTTCCAAGCTTACTGAATAATGGCAATCTCCTTTTTTTTTTATTTTTCTGAATCAGTAATGACTGGTATTCTTAAGTTATCAAAATAAAAAGCAAATCAGCTGATTGTTTAGGAATTTGCTCGAAAATGAAATGAGGAAAATATGCCTTGACCAGACAATAAGGCAGGAAAATCGCTTACGCACGAAGAATAGCACATAAATGTACGAGGTGATCACACAGTGTGTGTGTGTGTCTTGCAATTAGCGGACGGTGCTTTGAATGGCCCCCTGATGGGCATAATGCTGCACATCAGTATTTCTCGGTGATTACAGGGTAGCTAAATTGAATAGAAATTAAAAATGATGACGGTATTTAGAAGTACATGGGAGTGCGTATAAAGACAGCCAGTAGAAGACTTGGAAGTCCGTACCGAGGCTATCTGCCGAGAAGAACTGTGTACTTCTGTGCAGATTAAGGATCTCGTGTGTTATGTAGATATCTGAGGCAAGGACAGTAAAGAAAAAAAGTTCTCTCTCCTCCCTCTAATCTCAGGTACTCGCTGTCGGCATAAAACAGGGAGAAAAATATAACGTATCCTATTGGGAAATGGTACAGATGTTACAGGAAGATGAAAGTACACACATAAAATATCCAACTGCCTCTACTTACTAGTTACTATTGTAACTACTCGTGTTATTCCACTACCACTCTCCGAGCCAAGGTTCAACATCTAGTTACTACTAATTCTACTTCTGGATACAGTGGTGCAGGTTGTAGAGTATCATTGCTATGTGTGCCACAACCACTCTTGATATAGGTGAGTACAACGAGGAAACGGTCTGTTTTACGCTCAGCAGAAGTAGGATCAAACCTCCTCCACGGGCGATCTTAACTATGCAGGACAAGCCACGGCGTCATCAGAGGCTGCGGAATGTTACAAGGGAGCAACCAAAGCAGGGAGAGAGATCTCAGAGTAGCGTAGGTGTCACCGGACACGGTGACTCTAAGGGTAACCGTGGCCAGTGACACCTACGCTACTCTGAGACCTCTCTCCCTGTGTTAGTTGCTCCCTTGCAACATTGCACAGCTCCTGATGACGCACTGATAAGCGTGAAAGAGCTTGAGCTAAAGATTTCCACCCCTTTCCGTGGCTTGTCCTGCATGTATATAGATATATGTATATATATAAAATATATATATATATATATATATTATATATATATATATATATATATATATATATATATTATATATATATATATATATATATATACATTAAATATTATATTTATATATATATATATTATATATAATATATATGATGTGATACATCATCTGCCTCGAAGTTTCACTCCACTGGTTTGAGTTAGTCATTTATTTTGCACTTCAAAGGATTCTCCTTGTATGAGTGTATCAAAACTATTTAAAAGCTTAAAGGGAATATGGTATGGGAGGTGCAGTTGGGGAGTTGGTGGATGGAAAGTGCCGTAGGGAAAGTGCAGAAAGGAAAGTGTAGAAGAAAGGTACAGTAAGGGAGGTGATGGAGAGGAGATGCAGGTGGGGGGGTGCAGGAGGGGCTGTGGAGGGAGGGAGGTGCAGGAAGCGAGGTGCAGTAGGGAAGGTGGAAATTATTTAAATGAGAAACAGAACAAACGAGGACTCTAATGTGTGTGTGTGTGTGTGTGTGTGTGTGTGTGTGTGTGTGTGTGTGTGTGTGTGTGTGTGTGTGTGTGTGTGTGTGTGTGTGTGTATGGGTGGGTGGGTGTGTGCATGTCAGTGTGCACACAAGTTTTGACGTATTATATCAATGGTTTAGAAAACCGACTAGATGATGAACGAGACATTGTGCAACACTTGGGTGTCTTTATTATGGAAACGTTTCGCAGCCAGTGGCTTCATCAGTCCAATACACAGAAGAACGGTGGAATATGAGTAGTTTGAGGTAATCAGTCCCTCAGCCTGGGGATAAGTGTTCAGTCCTTGAATTTTGACAAAAGTACATCATATACACATAGAAAAGTCTTACGTACTGCAGACAGGTCTGGTGAAGAAGTTGTTGGCGGTGTCACCGGTGGACAAAATCCACTAGTTGAAGTTGGTCATGCTTATAGATTAGGCAAGTGTTGAAAAATTCCCTGTACCAAGATTGATAGACTTAACACTGCACCTCCACTCCGAGGGACTGATTACTTCAAACTCCTTCTCATCTTCCACTGTTCTTCTGTATATTGGAATGAGGAAACCACTTACTGATGAAGTATCTGGGTATTAAAGATACCCAGATGTTTCACGAGTGTTTCATTCATCTTGTTTTGACGTATACACACTAAAACACAATGAATTCCTATTAGACCTCTCCGTTTACTGCATGACAGAGGAGGAACATACCAAGTAGAAAAATTCACGGAATCTCGAACCAAAATCCATGCATGTTGCATTCCCAACGCTGTAGAATTCATCATGGAACGTGGTCGACGCTCCAGTCTATTCTTTCCTTTATTCATAGACAGTTGGCCATTACGACTTACTGTGGGTTTATTCCAAGTTATATTCTGTGACGTGTTGCCCTCCCAACATAAACCAGAGTCATAATAAAATATTTGCTTCTACACAGGCCATTTATAGTAACAGCTCTGTTATACTCTGCCTTGGGAAATATTCTGTCAGGAAAATTAAGTTCATTTCAGTTTAATAAACAATGCATATTTTTTATAGATAACTTTAGATGGGATGGAGAGTGGAGGGACAAAAAAGACTGAAATTTGTAAGAGTATGCGATGCGGATGCATTTTAATGCTGTGGCGTGACCTCGGTGCTTTTTCCAACCTCTTCTCTTCTTATTTTTTCCTGTGTTAACAGAGATTGAGCCCCAGCTTCTGGGTCCACCTTTGATCCTTAGTAATGCATCTTATGCCTCACAAACAACACTTAACACCTGAATACCGAGTGAATTAATGGGAGCAAATTATAAAGAAATGGAAAGAGAGAGAGAGAAAGAGAGAGAGAGAGAGAGAGAGAGAGAGAGAGAGAGAGAGAGAGAGAGAGAGAGAGAGAGAGAGAGAGAGAGAGAGAGAGAGAGAGAGAGAGAGAGAGAGAGTAATCTTTTCCTCTCTACTCTATGCATGTATAAATACCCTGCTGACTATTCTAAATATTGCCCCTCCGATAATGGCAGATACATTGGATAGCATCATACGGATGAATTGCAAAACGATATTGAATTAATAACATTTTGCACTACCCTTTGCTTTTGTTTTTTTTTTAGGATAGGCGCACTTACAATGGCTAACTGTTATTTATGACGAGATTAATTTGTTTTTGTATACAGTTGGAAGGCTTTCATGAACATTCTTTCCATAATTCCAGCGTGACCGTGGAAGCTCTGGATCCAGATTTACTGTCGACAATCTGACATGCTTGGCTGTGCAAGGATTCCGATTCCGAACTGATTTTTGCACGAGAATAAACTTAAATGGAAGTGAACCTACTAAATAAGACCAAAGCTGAACAAATGTGTTCGTACATAACCAGCAAATATGTGGTACACTGAACAGAAGCAAATTGAAATTGCATTATTTTGGTGGGAAAATTGAAAAATAATACTGTGTAAAAAATTCTTATGCCACTTACGGAAATTAAACCTTAAATGGCAATAAACTATGTCAAACAGTTCTAAAGAAAATCCCGATAAGAGAACATAGTAACAAGCCTCAGTTTCTCTTGTCAACCCAAAAAAAAAAAAAAAAAAAATGACCCACACGGATTTAGCACTTCCCATAATATAAAAATATAAACAGAATTCCAATGTTTACCTCATTAGCCTCTTTAGTTATTTCTTCAAGATCAATTCAGATTTTGATCACAAAAGAGGTTTTTTTGAGGTGGCAGTACGTGTAGTTTTAAATGTTTCTAGTAATCAATTTATATCAGTGAATGTTTTGTGCAACTATCAATTCGACTGGTGAACGGAACTGTGACCCAATAGACTTTCTAGCATGAAAACAGTTGATTGAGTTATGGTGAAAATTTTTCACCTTTTGTTGGTCATCCTACCTCTGTGGGTGGCGACTGGTGTGTTAAAAAAAAAGTTATGGTATTGCAATGAAGACAACACGAGTATTGGAAGTTTCAGACGATGTTTTCTTGGCACAGATGATGCAGCATCTCTGGTTCAATGGATGTGATTTAGTGAACAACAGTTAGAGCCTCACTCTGGCTCTTGTGGTGTCTTCTGGCGTGGATTAGTGATGAGGGGCAAGCGATGAAATTCATTGATACGAATGAGAAATGCAAGGAGTCCATTCTCTTCTCTGTTTTTATTTGTATCTCAGTCTCTATTGCTCTTGTTATTCATCAGTCTTTCTTTGTATGACGTTCGCTCTCTCTCTCTCTCCCTCATTTTCTCTACCATGCTTTCTGATTTCATCACTTCATTTCCTTAATCCTTTATTTGCTCTGTCTCTCTACATCTCTTTCTCTCCATCTCTCCCTCATCCTTACCTCCTGCTGAGAGTTCTATCCTTCGTCAATAAATACCCTTCCAACATCATATTAGATTTAAGATCCCTCATTCACTGGGCTCTAAAGCGTGCCTAATTCATCAGAATTGCAGAAAACAAGAATTTTTCTTTCGGGACATGTGTGAGAGAGATGAGTTGGATATTCATCGTGACATGAGAAAGATAAGTGGGACATCCTCGCTTGTGGGCAATGTTTACAAATGTTGAAGCTGCTGCCACGTGTAGAACGGAAAATAATGCAAAAAAATCAACATTTAGTTTTTCCAGGTAATTCTTATTTAATTTCTTTTAAGGACAAGAATGTTTTAATTACAGGAGTGTGTTTCCGATATAGTGTCATGTTTCAAGTACATTTTTTTTACATAGGGATTTACAAGGTTAGGTTAAGGTTCCTATCTTCATTTAAAAGCTGTGGGCTGTTAACTCTTTCGTATTGAGTATGTTGTCATGTATCAACATGTATTTTGAGTATGTTGTCATGTATCAACATATGTGTTTTGAGTATGGTGTCATGTATAAGCTATGTATTTTGATTTAGGTGTCATATATCAACATTGGTTTGAGTATGGTGTCATGAATCAACATTGTTTTGAGTATGGTGTCATGTATCAACATTGTTTTGGGTATGGTGTCATGTATCAACACTGTTTTGGGTATGGCGTCATGTATCAACATTGTTTTGAGTATGGTGTCTGTACCAACATTGTTTTGGGTATGGTGTCATGTATCAACATTGTTTTGGGTATGGCGTCATGTATCAACATTGTTTTGAGTATGGTGCTAAACAATGAGATCATGATGCTGTGTATCAACAGAAGTATTTTGATGGGAGAAATATTTAAAGTTTAAGCCCGGATTAGGTTGCGTTTGACACTGGAAAAATGGT
>NC_069416.1:38735087-38780002 GCF_026875155.1 Cherax quadricarinatus | reverse complement strand
TGGAAAATGCATTCAGATATTTAGAAGTGGACGTGTCAGCAGATGGTTCTATGAAAGATGAGGTGAATCATAGAATTGACGAGGGGAAAAGGTGAACGGTGCATTGAGGAATCTGTGGGGACAAAGAACTTTGTTCTTGGAAGTAATCGGGGAATGTATGAGAGCATAGTTTTACCAACACTCTTATATGGGTACGAAGCATGTGTGGTGAATGTCGCAACAAGAAGAAAGCTGGAGACAGTGGAGATGTCCTGCCTGAGAGCAATGTGTGGTGTGAATATAATGCAGAGAAATAGTAGTTTGGAAATTAGGAGGAGGTGCGGGTTTACCAAAACTATTATCCAGAGGGCTGATGAGGGGTTGTAGAGGTGGTTCAGACATGTAAAGAGGATGGAACAAAATAGAATGACTTCGAGAGTGTATAAATTTGTAGTGGAGAGAAGGCGGGGTAGAGGTCAGCCTAGGAAAGGTTGGAGGGAGGGGGATAAAGGACGTTTTGTGTGTGAGGGGATTGTACTGCCAGCAAGCATGCGTGAGCGTGTTAGATAGTGTGTGGAGTGTGAGCAGGGTAATATTCAAGAAGAGATTTAGGGAAATCGGCAGGCTGGACTTGAGTCCTGGGGATGTGAATTACAGTGCCTGCACTCTGAAGGAGGGGTATTAATGTTGCAGTTTTATAATTGTAGTGTAAGCGCCAATCTGGGAAGACAGTGATGGAGTGAATGATGGTGAAACTTTTTCTTTTTCAGGCCAACCTGCCTTGGTGGGAAGTGGCCGAAATGTTAATAATAATATATATATATATATATTATATATATATATATATATATATATATTATATATATATATATATATATATATATATATATATATATATGTCGTGCCGAATATGTAAAACTGGTCAATTAGCAAGAACTCATTTAAAATTAAGTCCTTTCTGAAATTTTCTCTTATACGTTTAAAGATATATTTTTTTCATTAATGTTAATGTAAAATTTGTTAATTTTGCACTAAAAAGAATCTTAGAAAACTTACCTAACCTTATTATAACAAGAACAATTTATTTTAGCCTAACCCAACTAAATATATTTAAGATTTGTTTACAATAATTTAATACTAAACAAACCCAGCGAAATATATTTTTTTCGTTAGGTTCAGAATGATTTTGGCGAAATTATTGCATACACAAATTTCCACTTGTCCTATATGGCAAGATGAGCGTTGCTATTTAAGCCAAGATAGCAAGTTCTGCCTATTCGGCACGACATATATATATATATATATATATATATATATATATATATATATATATTATATATATATATATATATTATATATATATATATATATATATATTATATATATAAATATATATATATATATATATATATATATATATAATATATTATAATATATATTTATATATGTATATTATATATTATTATATATATATATATATATATATATATATATATATATAATATTATATTATATATATATATATATGTACATACATATATATACATATATATAATATATACACATATATGTACACTCGAATATGGTGTGAATATTCATCGATATAGTTTGATTCAGTTGAGTATACCTTCGAATATTAAGATGAGAACAAATAAGCACGAATTAACCCCAAGGGCATGCGCCCTTCCCTTCGTGCTCCTGCTCCTACCTCCCCTGGCCTGTTGTTCTCGACCAGAGCGCGCCCCTGAATATGTATGAGCGCACCCCTGAATATGTATGAGCGCACTAATCTACTTTCATTAATGGATGCATATATTAATCCTGCCTTGTTATCTCCGCCGCTGATTTGAATTTTGTTTCACTCACAGCCAATCCCCGCCAGTTCATGCACCCATATATTTCCACTGGTGGGTTGAATTATGGGACATCTCTGTTATTCTTAACTCGTACTATCTTCATCTTTTGATGAGATAAATGTATTCTGTATTCATCACAACGACTCTTACATCAACAACTTACATAAATCCACTACTGGTTACGGGATCTATCATATATGTATATGTGTGTGTGTGTATAATCACCTAATTGTGGCTGCAGGTGTCGAGACTCAGCTCCTATCCCAGCCTCTTCACTGAACGCTACTAGGTCCTCTCTCTCCCTGCTCCATGAGCTTTATCATACCTCGTCTGAAAGCTATGTATGGTTCCTGCCTCCACTACATCACTCGTCAGACTGTTCCACTTCCTGACTACTCTATGACTGAAGAAATACTTCCTAACATCCCTTTGACTCATTTGAGTCTTCAAGATTTACTGCTGCTGGGACCATCATCAGCAAGTGAAGGTTAGTTCGGATCCACACATGTACACACACATGGAGGCTACTGACTGCATCATTATACTTAATCATTTGTTGTCTTTTCCAGTAAACTATGAGTCTCCAGTACGACAGAAGAAGTGTGACCCTTTGTTTCTGTGTCCTCTCTCTGGAACATCCTGTCACTGTCCACCTTGTCTATTCCAAGCAGTATTTTCTATGTCGTTATCATGTCTCCCTTAACCCTTCTGTCCTCAAGTGTTGTCAGGTCGATTTCCCTTAACCTTTCTTCGTAGGACATTCCCTTTAGCTCTGGAACTAACCTTGTCGCAAACCTTTGCACTTTCTCTAGTTTCTTGACGTGCTTGACACGGTGTGGGTTCCAAACTGATGCTGCATACTCCAGTATGGGCCTGACGTACGCGGTGCACAGTGTCTTGAAAGATTCCTTACTTAGGTATCGGAATGCTATTCTCATTTTTGGCAGGCGCCCATATGCTGCAGCAGTTATCTGGTTGATGTGTGCTTCCGGAGACGTGCTCGATGTTATACTCACCCAAGAACTTTCTCCTTGAGCGAGGTTTGCAGTCTTTCACCACCTATCCTATACTCTATGTGCGGTCTTCTTTGCCCTTCCACGATCTTCATGACATTGCATTTGGCAGGGTTAAATTTGAGAAGCCAGTTGCTGGACCAGGTGTCAAGCCTGTCCAGGTGTCTTTGACGTCCTGCCTGATCCTCATCTGATTTAATTCTCCTCATTAACTTCACATCATCTGCGACCAGGGACACCTCTGAATCTATCCCTTCCATCATGCAATTCACATATACCAAAAATAGCGCTGGTCCTAGGACGAGCCCCTGTGGGACTCTGTTCGTCACAGGTGCCGACTGTGATAATTTATCACGTACCATGACTCGCTGTTGCCTCCCTGTCAGGTATTCTCTGATCATTGCAGTGGTCTTTCCTTTATACGCGCCTAATCCTCTAGTTTGTGCACTAATCTCTTCCAGTCCAAGAAAATTCAATGAACCCAACCCTCTCTCTCGTGCTACTTTATCATAAAACTCCAGAAGGTTTGTGACACAGGATTTGCCTGTATGTGTGTATGTGTGTGTGTGTGTGTGTGTGTGTGTGTGTGAGTGTGTGTGTGTGTGTGTGTGTGTGTGTGTGTGTGTGTGTGTGTGTGTGTGTGTGTGTGTGTGTGTGTGTGTACTCACCTAATTGTAGTTGCAGGGGTCGAGACTCAGCTCCTGGCCCCCGCTTCTTCAGTGAACGCTCCTAGGTCCTCTCTCGCCTTGCTCCATGAGCTTCATCATACCTCGTCTGAAAGCTATGTATGGTTCCTGTCTGCACTACATCGCTCACCAGACTGTTCCACTTCCTGACCACTCTATGACTGAAGAAATACTTCCTAACATCCCTGTGGCTCATCTGAGTCCTCAACTTCCAGGAGTGACCCCTTGTTTCTGTGTCCCCTTTCTGGAACATCTTGTCTCTGTCCACCTTGTCTATTCCACGCAGTATTTTGTATGTCGTTATCATGTCTCCCCTATCCCTCCTATCCTCCAGTGTCGTCAGGCCGATTTTCCTCAACTTTTCTTCATAGGACATTCCCCTTAGCTCTGGAACTAACCTTGCCGCAAACCTTTGCACTTTCTCTAATTTCTTAACATGCTTGACCCTGTGCGGGTTCCAAACTGGTGCTGCATATTCCAGTATGGGCGTGACGTACACGGCGTACAGTGATTGAAAGATTCCTTACTTAGCTATCGGAATGTGGGTGTGTGTGTGTGTGTGTGTGTGTACTCACCTATTTGTGGTTGCAGGGGTCGAATCATAGCTCCTGGCCCCGCCTCTTCACTGATTGCTACTAGGTCCTCTCTCTCCCTGCTCCATGAGCTTTATCATACCTCGCCTTAAAACTATGTATGGTTCCCGCCTTCACTACGTCACTTTCTAGGCTATTCCATGGCCTGACTACTCTATGACTGAAGAAATACTTCTTAAGATCCCTTTGATTCATCTGAGTCTTCAACTTCCAATTGTGACCTCTTGTTTCTGTGTCCCATCTCTGGAACATCCCGTCTTTGTCCACCTTGTCTATTCCGCGCAGTATTTTATATGTCGTTTTCATGTCTCCCCTGACCCTCCTGTCCTCCAGTGTCGTCAGGCCGATTTCCCTCAACCTTTCTTCGTAGGACAATCCCTTAGCTCTGGAACTAGTCTTGTTGCAAACCTTTGAACTTTCTCTAATTTCATGAAGCGCTTGACCAGGTGTGGATTCCAAACTGGTGCTGCATACTCCAGTATGGGCCTGAAGTAAATGGTATACAGAGTCTTGAACGATTCCTTACTGAGATATCGGAATGCTATCGGTAGGTTTGCCAGACGCCCGTATGCTGCAGCAGTTATCTGATTGATGTGCGCCTCAGGAGATATGCTCGGTGTTATACTTACCTCCAGATCTTTTTCCTTGAGTGAGGTTTGCAGCCTTTGGCCATCTAGACTATATTGTGTCTGCGGTCTTCTTTGCCCTTCCCCAATCTTCATGACTTTGCATTTGGCAGGGTTAAACTCAAGGAGCCAGTTGCTGGACCAGGCTTGTAGCCTGTCCAGGTCTCTTTGTAGTCCTGCCTGATCCTCGTCCGATTTGATTCTTCTCATTAACTTCACATCATCTGCAAACAAGGACACTTCTGAGACTATCCCTTCCGTTATGTCATTCACATATACCAGAAACAGCACAGGTCATAGGACTGACCCTTGTGGAACCCCGCTTGTCACAGGCGCCCACTATGACACCTCGTCACGTACCATGACTCGTTGTTGCCTCCCTGTCAAGTATTCTCTGATCCATTGCAGTGCCTTTCCTGTTATGTGTGCCTGATCTTCTAGCTTTTGCAGTAACCTCTTGTGAGGAACTGTGTCGAAGGCCTTCTTACAGTCCAAAAATATGCAGTCGTTCCACCCCTCTCGCTCTTGTCTTACTTCTGTCACCTTGTCATAAAATTCCAGTAAGTTTGTGACACAGGATTTTCCTTCCCTGAAACCGTGCTGGTTGTCAATTATACACTTGTTTCTTTCCAGGTGCTCCACCACTATCCTCCTGATGATCTCCATGATTTTGCATACTATACACGTTAGTGATACAGGTCTGTAGTTTAGTGCCTCATGTCTGTCTCCCTTTTTAAAAATTGGGACTACATTTGCCATCTTTCATGTGTGTGTGTGTGTGTGTGTGTGTGTGTGTGTGTGTGTGTGTGTGTGTGTGTGTGTGTGTGTGCCTGCGTGTGTGTGAATTATTCTCCCACACACAGACAAAAGGATCTTTAAAAGCTGACTAGAATTGTTTCTAATATTGCCAACATATGGGTGTAAAATTCGCTTCCTGTAATAATTGAATAATTTGCAAGTGAAATTGCGTTAGAATGCTTTTGTATCTATAAATGATTAACTTGAAAAGAGAAAAATTAATGATTTCACTTTCTGTATTTTTTATCAGAGTTGCTACATTAAGGCACGTTCTAAAAATTAATTTTCTGAAAGTTAAACTTACAATCACACACCACACACACACACACACACACACATATTAATACATTATATATATATATATATATATATATATATATATATATATATATATATATATATATATATATATATATATATATATATATATATATATTCCTTTCTAAAATTTTCTCTTATACGTTTAAAGATATACTTTTTTCATTAATGTTAATGTAAAAAATTTTAATTTTGCACCAAAAGAATCTTAGAAAACTTACCTAACCTTATTATAACAAGCGCAATTTATTTTAGCCTAATCCTACTAAATACATTTTACATAAATTTACGGTAATTTAATACTAAACAAACACAATGAAATATATTTTTTTCGTAATGTTTAGAATGATTTTTGCGATATTATTGCATGCACAAATTTTCACTTGCCCTGTATGGCAAGATGAGCCTTGCTATTTAAGCCAAGTTCGCAAGTTCTGCCTATTCGGCACGACATATATATATATATATATATATATATATATATATATATATATATATATATATATATATATATATATATCAAAGATAATCATTAATGTAGAATTTATAAAGATAATGGTGTCTTGTTATTACATTATATACAATAAAGTATCCTGGACGGCCGGGCTGAAGACGCATAACGACCCTGCGATATACGCTAAGTTATCGTTAATTAAAGCATTATCTTTTGATTGTGCCATAAATAAGTGATATATGTTGGTCTGTAACATGGAACATATATGCTACAGACCCGTTATAGAGACCACGTGATTTAGATCACATCATCTAATGCTTTTACAAAATTCACCGCCTTAGTTTCCACAGTGGGGAGTAAAGTGTCTCTCCACAGCTGAGGCCTCACTATACACAGCTGAGTGTTGAAGGGCTCTGGATTCAAGGAACTGAAGCTATCCACCCTTTCGTTGGATCAAACCTCACTACGTTCCATTCACCAGGCTCTCTATAACTTCTATGGATCTAATTTTCCCTAATAACAGCAAAAACAACAACAACAATATTACTACTACTACTACTACTACTACTACTACTACTACTAATAATAATAATAATAATAATAATAATAATAATGTGATTTCAGTAACTGAAATCACATTTTTTTAATATTCTTGAAGCTATGTCCTTGAAATTTTTTGTTATGGAAACGTTGCAAATGCAAAAAAATGCATCAGAATAATTGTGCAATTGCACATCTGTGTGAGTGCACGAGTTTGTTGTGCTCACTTATTTATGCTGCCAGAGGTCGAGCCCTAGCTTCTGTCCCTGCTTTTTGAGAACCAGACTCTGATTAATATTAGTCCATTAAACCTTCATGTATCCTGGTGTTCCATCTGTCAGAGAATAATTAAAATATTATACTTAATTTATTCTCTCTCTTTCTGTCTCTCACAAACACGAACGTATGTAAAGTATATTATTGCAAACAGAAACATGGGAGAATGGGGATTGCACTACCCGCTAATGTTGCAAGCATGAAGACAATATTCTCGTTCAAAAATCAGTTGCGCAAGCACTCTGCATGTGCAAGATTCAACTAGATGCATCGTGCAGTTGTCTCTCTCATTATGGAATAACTTAAACCCTTTAATGTGGCATCCGATAGGCACGTCCCGACGCTTGAGACTAAACCACGTCTCTGTTATTGCATCAACGTCAACCAATCTCCACACGTTTATCTTGTTTCTAGCGCTACGACTGTATTAAAAAAAAAGTATTTCTTCTTTCTCTTCTCCCAGTTCGTCTTTTCCTTTCAAGACGTACATGATTAGTATAAATCTTAGTATGAACAAGAAACGTGAGGTATAGGATATGGTGAGGGGAGGGAGATGTTGCCTAGTACACTCCCTATCTCATTAACTACTCACTAAACCCACACTACGCCCAGACAAAATCCCACACTAAACCCTAGCGAAAAATCATAGACAAACAATAGATAGAGCAATCTGAAATCAATGGATTTCTGATGTTTGTCCAGGAACTGCATCAGAACAATGGCAGCGGACTAGTCCACTCTCACTCACAGAGCTGTGTGTGCCAGTGGTTCTACCTCTGGTTACCACTAGTTCTTCTCTGAGTATCATAACCCTCTACTACCACTATTTCCAATACACACTCGGTTTCTTCACTGTCACCTAATCGTTCTGATGCAGTTCCTGGACAAACATCAGATATCTATTGATTTCAGATTGCTCCATCTATTGTTTGTCTATGAGTTAAAATAATAACAGTACTAATTTAGTAGAGACATCAGCAACTCACAATTCTATCGAGTTTCATCTCTCCTGTAGAGTCCAGACCGTTTTTCCAATACGGTGTGGTTTTTTTTTCTGTTTTCATGCCGGTTTGACCGGAGGGAGTGGAAGGTAGGGAGCGAGCCTTCTGGTTTTCTTTCCTTGACTCATGCATCTACATAATACACGAGAGTTCTTAATTTAGATAAAAGTAAATAATTATTCTCAGCAGATAGCTTAGGTGTGGATTTCGTAGTCCTCTGCTCTCTGTCTTTCCCATGGACTCAAATGTACTCTCACTCTCAATGCCTCACTCTCACTCTCGCTCTCCAACTCTCTGCAGCAGGTTCCTGATTTACTGGATAATAACTCGGCAGAGTAAATAACACGCTTGTGTTCTAAGGGTCGTTCAGGGTATCATTACATTCACTTGATATTGAAGTCAGATCGGGTCCCCATGTTAAGATTCAGCGCACGCCGCGGGGAGCCCGAAATTGACAATTACGAAGCCGGCAAGTTTAGCTCCGGACGAGAGAATAGTGTCGACTTGCGCGTAAGATTCCCAAAACACAAGTAAATATTTTTTTTTACCTACACTGTTTTTAACCTTCATTTTCTCAGTGCTCTATGTGATGCTATCTTATGAGTTATGTTATTCTCTCTCTCTCTCTCTCTCTCTCTCTCTCTCTCTCTCTCTCTCTCTCTCTCTCTCTCTCTCACACACACACACACACGCAACACACTTCCATAGCGTTGGTGCATCAGCCTTAATCACTACAACACAAGACAGACAGCTGCTCCCTTTCTTAATGATCGCTCGTTCCCACCTAGGTGGTTGTCCTAAGAAATACAAGAGCATAAGGCAGGAGAAGCACTGCACTAGGCCTTTTGATCCATTCCACTCAGGTCATTCTCAAATTCAACCTTCTCACTCGTTATCCATCTGCCCATTTTTAACCTCTCATGGTGTTGCTTTAGTACTCTCTAAAATTCTCAATTCTTTCTTTTTTTCAAAATATTTATCCACACACGAACCTTATCCTTTCTTGGTGATTTCTAGCCCTATCATCTTCTTTTTAGAAACTGTCTTCCCTTTTTAACCATCGTTCGCCCTAGGGTTTCTTCTACATCTTTTAAGAGATATGGATAGAAAGCTATCCCTTTTCGTAAGTAATCTCCATTCATTTGATTAATACGTCTTTTTTAGGAAGACACATATGCCAACAGTTAGGTTCTTTATCTACGAACGTTTGCTTACAGTAGGCTCTTCTAGAATACAGAAAAGTTGAATTGTTCAGAAGATTATTAGCGAACAGAAAGTTGTAAGCTTAACGTTACAAGATTCAAGCTCTCTTCTATCATTCTTTGTTAACTTGACTTCAAGCTACTGTTGGGCGAACGTTTCAATAAAGTATTAAATGATGGATTGTTTCCTAACAACCTGTCGGTATTTTATACCATTTTAATGTTCAAACTGTCATTCTTCTCTTTATGTTCTCCAATGTATTCGTATCCAGAACTGAGGCGCATAATTTAAGTGAGGCCTTACTAATGACCCCTGTTGTTTATAATTATTAATTTAACCCTTTATAAGGCAAGTGAACATATACTGGAGGGAGTTCTATTATTTCACAAACTGGTCCTTTCTAAGCCATTTTTATTTCAATGACATTTGCCATATCTTTCATAGTTTTTGGGTATGATTTTTTGAAAATGTTTTCAAACTGTTATTATTCCCATTTACGAGTGACTGTGAACTACTCACTCCTACGTCTAGAGCTACACAACTTAGTATCTTATCTCCTAACTAGCCTTGGGAATAAGTTAGGGATATATGACTGGCTACTTTATAGAAAATGATGAGTTCTACTATTGGTTAGAGGCCATTTCATCAATGTCATGTATCGAGATTGGGTTCTGAACTGAGCTGACTGAAGGGAGCTTATATTCCCTTCAATCGGCCCGATAAAGGGTATTAATATAAATAGACGTTGTCTGTTATCCTTATTATTCATGCTGAGTCAGTGCTGTCTTGGCTGCATGTTTCTGCTCCCATGTCTTTTTTGCAATTAATTCTACGTGAAGAAGTGTATAAGTGTGAGAGTTATTGACATACCTAAGGATTAGGACTAAGCAATTTTTTCTTTAAACAGTGTCTTCCATTTTTCAGGCAACGACATTAGCTTGTCCAAATCTTATTGAAGTTTAATGGTATCTTCCGAATTATTTTTCGGCTTAGTTTTGAGTCGTCAGCGAATTTACTCCCGTTGCTTTTCATTCCCTTGTCAAGGTAATTAATGTAAATTGTAAACAACAAAAGGACCAAAACTGATCCTAGTGGAACGCCACTTATGTCTGGTGCCTATTCAAATTTCACTCCTTTCTTGCGTTTTATTAGTCGAACATGCCTCAGTGCGCCAGAGAAATTGTTCCAGTTTCGCTAAAATTCAAATACTTTAGAAATATTACTTCATCATGTCATGAAACCATAAAAATTTCGTTTCAAACAAGTCTCCCTTAAAGAGCATAAAGGCACAAAACAGTGACTGGAACTATTCACACAAAAAACCCTCACATAGGAGAGAGAAGCTTATAACGATGTTTCGATCGACTTGGTTATTTTGACTTGTAAATGGTCCAAATCGGACAGAGACGTCTTCATAAGCTTCTCTTTCCTATGTGCGGGTTATTTGTGTATTAAGTCTCCCTTGATTTCTATCCAAGATCGGTGAAGGTACAACACGCACGTAATCAACTGCCCACGTCCTAAAAATTCTACTCAGACAGATTGTTTTCCTGTTTCTTCACAGCCTTTAAATATATTTTCACGCAGCAATTATTTTTTTTGGAGATATAACGCCACTTCACTCCTATTCACTTTATTTCTATCAACGTGGAATAACTTAAACCTTGAATGTAGCATTTGGCAGGCAAGTCCCAACGCTTCAGATTAACCACGTCTCAGTTACTGCAACAATATTGACATTTCCTGCTCATTGTAACCAATTTCGCTTTGTTTAACTGCTATTCACATTGTAAATGGCAGTACTGCTATTTGCATTGTAAATGGCAGTACTGCTATATACTTTGTAAATTTAAAAGTTCATCTGTATATCCTTCCTATTTATTTTTGCCTTAATATTATTTTTGTCACAATTATTTCCCAATATTTCCTAATAGGTTTCTTTTCCGTCGCCTTGCTTGATATTGCCTATTTCACTTTACTCACTTGATAAGTGGTATTTATAAGATCCATACTATCTCGTAGCATTCCTTTGCCTGTCCAGGCATACGCTCTGTACTGGGAAGGGAGGGTTAGTGCCACTTCTCTGGAGAAAGAGCACTTCACCAGTATCAAGGCTGTGAGGAGAGAGAGCCATGATGCAGGAGCTTCATCTGCAGTTATGGAAAGAAGTATCGACAGATGAATTACTCGCATCATCACAGCTGCGAGATGGATACTTAGATGAGCAGGCATCAACACACGCCAGCAGCCAGCCGGCCGGCCAGCCAGCCAGTCAGCCAACCAGCCAACGCCAGCCGGCTGAGACTGTTCTGATTTATCTCCAAGCATATTTCCAAAGCCCATGTACATGTACGTAAATAATTTGCAATATATATTCTGCTGGCCATCTGTAGGAATTAATATCCGAAGAATGATTTATCTGGGGATGCTTGGATATTCCGAGCATGCTTAAATATTCCTTACATGTTCGGATATTCACATACTAACATGTTCGGATATTCACATCCTGATATGCTCGAATATTCGCACCCGGACATGCTCGGATATTCACAGTTTGATATTTTTGGATATATACACTTATACTCGTCTATTTACATCCAGACATCGGTGAATGTTCGCAACATTTAGACGTAGTTGATACACTGGGTATGTCGTCCTCAAATTTCGGGATAGTCACTGAATTCATTGATTTCGTCTCTTGAACTCACTCGGAATTTTAGAGAAAAAGATTTACTTTGGGCGCATGATAGAATAGTCTGCTGATGAAGGTAAAAGATCAGGGATCAGGGGATTATGGAATTAGCTGTCATGGAATTTGATGTTAGGGAATCAGCTGTGATGAAATCAAAAGTTATGGAATTGGCTATCATGGAATCAGGTGCCATGGAATCGGCTGTCATGAAATCAAAAGTTATGAAATCAGCTGTCTTGGAATTAGGTGTTATGGAATGAGCTGTCTTGAAATTAGGTGTTATGGAATGAGCTGTCTTGGAATTAGGTGTTATAGACATACATGTTATAATGTCCGTTGTTTTCCTACATATCCCTGCCAGCAGCCACCCAACAGCATCATTAGAATAATGACAAACAATACTGATACATGTGCAAACCCTTGTATTATTATATATATATATATTATATATATATATATATATATATATATATATATATATATATATATATTTTATTTTCGGAAACATTTCGGAAACACAGTAGACTTCATCAATCGAAAAGATTGCTGACTAGAATTAGAGATAGCAGAAACAGTGGGAGGTAAAGATGATCAGGCCATCAGTCTCGTAGTATTAGTTCTGAGGAGATCAGTCCCTCAATCTTAAGAAGCCTCCAGCTTCATAGTCTCGAGTATTGTTAGCACTTAAGACTCGCCCATCAGAGTGAGACTCTTAGCTACACAGTTTCTTCCAGCAAGACGAAACAGAGAACGCAAAAACCACCCAATTTCTACACCTGGAATCTTGGACACAGCTGCATTTTCCTATTTCATCGGTTGCCTCGGAAACACATGATAACTTTTTTCCTTCATATTTCCCTTTCTCAGTAATTTACTGCCATATTTAATTCAAGTTAGTTAATGGGATTTAAAGCCTGTCGATTGCACGAGGGTTGTTAAGATTGCATGGAGCCTGTTCACCGTCAGACAAGTATACTTTATTCCCTGAAATAGGGAAATAAAATAAACTCTCAGCATATATACACTGAGAGACAATACCTCTCGGTGTATATATCCTGATTCAGATACAGTATTTACTTCTGTCATTTATTCTGCTTTGCTAGCTTCACAGGGATTATATATTAAAAAATTATGCAAATATTATATGACTGTAAGAGGCATTATAACATTTTTTGAGTGTTAGGCCAAAGGGAAAATGAAAGAGAGAAACAGCAAAGGAAGGAAAGTGGAAAAATGGGATAAAGTGAATTAGAGGCAATAGGATAGGTTTAAGGAGGTAGCTGCAAAGGAGAAACTATCATTATTAGTATATTTTTATAATATTATTGTTACTATTATTATTATTAATATTATTATTATTATTATTATTATTAAAACAATAATAATAATAATTATTATTATTATTATTTTGTATTATTACTATTTACGTTGTTGTCATATATGTATATATATTTATTTTATATATATATATTATATATATATATATATATATATATATATATATATATATAATATTATATTAATATATATATATATTTATATATTATATATATATATATATATATATATATATATATATATATATATTATATATATATATATATATATATATAAAATATATATATATATATATGGAGCCGTTAAACTCGTAAGAATCATACAGAGCCTCAGTAATGTGAGGTAACTAGATCCGATCCAGGCAACAGGAAGACAGGCTTCAGCACCTTGATCACGAGTCTTTCACCAGCAGCAGCAAGAAATCCCTCTATCCACAGGCAGGATCAAATAACCTAGCAATTAACGGGAGTTAAAATCACCTATGGTCTCATCGTTTTTATGGACTAGGAACCTATTTACACATTAAAAAAATCCACTTCCACCAAAACAAACAAGAATTCGTGTTTGTCGATTTTAGCTTCACATATATTGTGAAGTCAGTGTTTTCAGTCATAAACGTGGTAAATGCAATTCATTAGTAATGATGGGATATTTGTGTCCAGATTATATTTGTCCACTCATTTGTTATTAAGTGTTATTAATTCTTAATTGAATGCTGAATGCTATGCGTTTTGCGTATATTTTTTTTCGTAAATGAGGTGTTTAAAAAAGCCCTCTGGCCTAGTTATTATTTACATGAACGAGTATTGTCCTCTATACTGAAGATACTTATTTTTAAAATATGTGAATGGAGTGTATGTGTGTGTGTGTGTGTGTATATGTGTGTGTTTTGAGTGTGATGATGTCTGTGTGGTGTGTGTGTGTGTGTGTGTGTGTGTGTGTGTGTGTGTGTGTGTGTGTGTTGGTGTGTGTGTGTGTGTGTTGTTGTGTGTGTGTGTGTGTGTGCGTGTGTGTGTGTGCGTGTGTGCGTGTGTGTGTGTGTGTGTTTAATTAAGTTAGCGAGGGTTAAGTTCCTGCTCTCGGGCCAGAAACTCAGAGCAGTCACTCCCACGTGGTGAGTTCTGGGTAATTTGGGTGACTGTCATTAACTAGTTATTCATTAAAACCAGTCGTGCATACAGTGTCTGGACAAAATGTACTTATATATGGGATCAAATTAGATTATAGCTTTCCAGGGGCACTCTGTGATCCTAAGGTCATAGGGAATATAAGAGACAATAATGCTCTTGGGTCACCCTCTTAATCTTCTGCTGAATGGCCTTATCTGGAGTTATCGTATCTTCTGCTGGACTCGAGTACCACTTCCGCTTAATTTTGTTGTTCTCAAGTCTGTTTCTGCTTTAAATATGACGTTCCTCACTATTTCTGCTTTAACTGTTCCCTTCTCCGAACCCTTTTTTTTACTCCACTAGTCTGAAACAATCGAAAAACAGCTAAGTATCTTTACCAAGCGGCTATATCCATATTTTCCATCTGTGTCCCCATCACTCCAGTTCCATTCACTCTGAACAGTAGGTACGTTCGCATTTATACATTCATGTATGCATGTATGTATGTGTGTTTACATTTGTATAAATTTATGTAAGTACGCATGCATTTGTCTCTGTGCGTGGGAAATTAATCTTGATGTTAGTTATTCATCAAAATTCGATGGATAATAATGCATATGCAAATCAGCCACTGAATATTTAAAAGTCAGACATGAAAATGTGATATTACCATATATATGAAATATTAATGACATTGAATTCACATCACGTGTGATGCCCATAGAAAACTTATTACTGGAAATTAGTCCCATAAATTAGAGGATTTATTGGAGAGAAAATTCCAAACCTGTACTGTTGCGGTAGTCATTTTTGAAATTATAAATTATAACAGCTTCTCGTAAATAGACTATTTGGCCGTATATGTCGAGATTATCATCACATTCGCAGGATATATACCCCGAGAAGTGTGTGTTTACCAGTGTATACTCACTGTGGGTTTACTATAATCCCTATTTTAGGGATTAAAGTATTCTTCACTGGTGGTGTGCAGGTAATATGCAGTCTTAATGACCTTCTTGTAGCCAATAGTCTTTATGCCCAATTAACCAACGCACCAGTACATTTATCAGCAAGCGCTAAACCTGTAAGGGTCATACAGCGCTAGGGGAATGTGACATAATCCGGTGTGACCAGAGTAACAGAAGTGCAGCTTTAATTTCTTTGATTAACATCCTTTCTCGTGCATCAAAGTGCATCCCTCCTCCTCCTCCTCATCGTCTCTATAAGACTCGTAAGACTTTTCTTGCACTAATGCAGATAGTTAAGAGCACAAAGACACTAACTCCATGAGAACTGCAATGCGACTGCTCCCACAGCTGAAAGAACTGACGTATTAAGAGAGTACAGAAATAACACGCACATAGGAGAAAGAAAATTATAACGACGTTTCGGTCCGACTTGGAGTATTAACTAGTGTGTGGCTAGTTAGTGGTCCAAGTCGGTCCTAAACGTAGTCAAAAGTTTCTTTCTTTTGTGTGCGGGTTATCTGTGTATTGCTTCAGTTGCGGTATTGTTCCTAAGAACTAAAACTCGTGGCCTGAGAGGAGACCCAGAGAGACATAATATCCATGATTGTCGGAGAATTTAACAGGAAAGTCTGTACATGACTGATATTATATTATATATATATATATATATATATATATATAAAATATATATATATATATATATATTATATATATATATATTATATATATATATGTGTGTGTGTGTGTGCATACAATAGAGTCGTCGACAGGATGAAAATATTTAGTGTTAGACCTTTCGCACTCTCATACGTCGTCAGGAGCTATGCAATATTGCCAGACAGCAACAGATATGAGAGGAAATTCTGTAAGGCATGGCAGAAGGTATCAGTGGCAGCCCATGACACATGGTCAAGTGTCTATCGACAAGCTCCTCTGACATCCCCTAACTAACCCACAAAGAGAAGAGAGAGTGAGAGAGAGAGAGAGAGAGAGAGAGAGAGGAGAGAGAGAGGAGAGAGAGAGAAGAGAGAGAGAGAGAGAGAGAGAGAGAGAGAGAGAGAAGAGAGAGAGAGAGAAGAGAGGAGAGAGAGAGAGAGAGAGAGAGAGAGAGAGAGAGAGAGAGAGAGAGAGAGAGAGAGAGAGAGAGAGAGAGAGAGAGAGAGAAAGCGAGAGAGCTAAGAAATGGGTAATGAAGAAAGATTCGTAACGGTAAAGGCATGATACTTAAATAAATAGACATCACAAAAGAAATTAACATTTCCTAACATCATAAGCATAACAGGATACTTAGTCGTGCAGAATATTCATTCAAACTAAATTTTTATTCACTCAGAATATTATTTCGCCCTGAAAATTCATTCTCCCTGAATATTCATTCACCCTGAATATTCATTAACCCAGAATATTCATTACAAGGAGATAGACAGAGAGAGACTGGAGGCAGTCTTACTTCCTTTGTGATATGAGGAGTAATAATCCCTTTGTCTGTAAACATATCCCGGGTCGGAGGATCGATTCCAGGACCGTGTCGTTAAAGGGATAATCATCGTGCCAAAGGTCTGGGATCCATCCCAGGTCCTTACCAAAGGTCGAAGATATTGCGTGTTGAGAGTTCTAACAGTTACCGTCGACTTATGAAACAGAACTGAATCGTAACCTCAGTTCTGTGTGTAATCTTTTGTTTACATTTGTGTTATTTGCGCGTTTATTGTATATGTGCTTAAGTATTAAAATAATTGTATACAGTACCTATAAGGTGAGGAATTAGACAAATGTGCAATACCTGGGTATCTTTATGTAAAGACGTTTTGCCAACAAGTGACCTTTTTCAACTCAATACAGAGATATCATCTCTGTATTAAACTAAAAAAAAAAGGAACGTGTTGGAATAATTTCTTCAAATAAAGATTCATAAGTGCTGCACATGCGTCTAAGTCTCCTCGATACTTTCTTGTTGCTGCGTCGTCACCGGAAAGAAGCAAGCGTCGGTGACACTGGCCTTTGTTCCCCCTTTCTCCCCCTCAAGATATAACAGTGGATCAGTCGCAAGGGACAATCATACTGCCGTATTCTTATACCATAATTTTTAAAGGGGTGGACCGGTAAGCCTGCGAAAGGCCTCGGTTAGGTGACCAAAAGCTCCAGCTGCGGGTTATCACACGACAAAGACCTGCGTCAGGAAACACTTGGTCCTGTTTCCTGACGAACCTTACCTAACCATATTACCGCCATTACGTTCACTTACGTTCACAACGATGCCTCACTTTACTCACCCCTGACTGGAATTCCAGTCGCATAATCATTTTCTCTCAGATCAATAAGATAAAAAATAAAAGAGAACTTCTTGAAATTTACATAAATATTGATATTTGCATATATTAATTTATTCTAAATCATCCGAAGAATTAATACCATTTCCAATTTTATTTTTGATCCCTATATTAAAATTAATTATCTCTAATGCATTCATATTTTCTTTTTATTTCACTATTGTTTAAATACATGTTAGAGAGTATTTTGGCAAGTATTTTTTCATGTGCACTTGAGAGCAGGTGGAAGGAGCGCGCTGATTGGTGCAGAAAAACATGAAAAAGTGCTTAAAGAGAAGCTTTATTAAGGTTAATAAGCGAAACTTTCTTGGAAAGACAAATGCAGTGTAATATATTTAAAGTTCGGGAGATTTTTCGCCCACACATTGGACGAAACGTGACTAGAGACATTCATCTATCTGTGATTTTTGATGATGGTCACTGTGTAGGCGAAACGTCAATAAACGATCGCATTATATTACATCTGTCTATTTCTTTTCCATCGTGTCGGTATTTTATACGATTTCACTCCGAAACGTTGCTATAAAAATGGATGACTCCTTTTTATGTATCTTTGCCTGCATGTCCGTACATGCTTACATTACATATGCAACTTTAGTACGTAGAGATAAGACAGCATCAGAATATGTTCTGAAGAATAATTCCCGTACACTCACTACCGCATCCGCCTTCATACATATAAAACTTTTTTAATCTAAGGACCGGAAGCAATAGCTAAACTTTTTTGAAGAGAGGGGAAAAAAAAAACGAAAATTTGGAAGCACAGTTTTCAATAGGGAAGGTTTTACTTACCCTCAAGCAATGATTTTCTGCTCTGAATGAGGCAGCAAAGAGGATAAAACTTTTCTGAAGCTTTTAACTCTCCTGAGGAACGCACTACCGATGTGGTCTATCATACTTCGTGATGAACTACGAGGTACTTTTCGCTTGTGTGTGTGTGTGTGTGTGTGTGTTTGTATTCACCTAACTGTACTCCCCTAATTGGGGTTGTGTGTTTGTGTGTGTGTGGTTCTGAGTTGGGGGTTTAATGGTCTGAAGCCGATCAGAAGAGACATTCACCAGTTATTGCATGGAAATCCCACGTGGAAGAAGCTCAGATACGCTCGATGGATAGCGAAAGATTGAGAGAGTCGTGTGAGAGAGTCGTGTAACAGAGGGAGTGGAGGAGGCTCAACTCTCCGTCAAATAATAGCGGTTTTATCTCCCACCAGTCAAACTGTTGGTGCTCGCTACCACATGAGAACAAAAGACAAGCTGTATGCCCAGATGAGCCACAAAGATGTTAGGAAAAACTCCTTCAGCCTAAGGACAGTAAGGAAAGATTGGAACGAATTAAAAGTGATGGATGCAATGGTTATACACATTTTCAAGAGGTCATAACTGTCATTAGGTCTAACCTGACAGCCTGATCTGCATCAGGCTAAGAGATAATGTTGTGAGCTAAGGATCGAACCCCACATGTACAACCCGCACAATTAGACACATTGATTCCAGGGCGGATTTGAAACGGAAAGAGAAACTAAGAACATTCTGTACCATATAACAATAAAATAAAAGACAAAGCCTGGAACTAGAGCTGAAATCATGCAAACAGTGATCAGGAAGAACACATTCACGCAAGAACACATTCGTGAAAGAATAAAAACACCCAAACACAGCTCGGTAAGAACACACACACACACACACACATACACACACACACACACACACACACACACACACACACACACACAACATACACACGCGCAAAAACATGCAGACACAATCTGGTAAAAAAAAAATGTAAGGAGACACATGCAACCACAGCTCGGTAAGAAAACACTCATTTAAAAAAAAAACATACACACAAACCCAAACACAATCTGGTAAAAACACATGCAAAGACACACATGCAAGCACATCTCGGTAAAAACACACTCATTCACCAAGACACTCACACAAACACAGTTGGGTAAGAACCCACATTCGGTCCCTCCAGACCGTATTGCAAGTCTCTGGTGTTCGCCAAAAGAAAATATAAAAATGGCACGAGATAATCCGGGCATAAATAAAACACGGGAATTGCGAGAGAAACTCGAAATAACCCTTATTTAAGTTGGCTGACATGATAATAAAGTGCGAGAGAAGTGTACACGGTGGAAGGTCTCACGACGCAGACTTAATCAAACGGAGGCACGTAATTGCTGGTCGGGTATATTGCATGTGTCACCTTTCTCCATACCGCCCGCTTGTTTAGTGCACCATCCAATGCAACTGCTGTTGCCGTCGCATGTGCGTGTCATGTGCATTAACGATTGGATACGGGTCAGTGAGGGATAAGGGTGCACCTCAGGTCGTTGTTGCTTCTGTGTGTGTGTGTGTGTGTGTACTCACCTAGTTGTATTCACCTAGTTGTGGTTGCAGGGGTCGAGTCACAGCTCCTGGCCCCGCCTCTTTACAGGTCGCTACTAAGTCACTCTTCCTTCTCCATGAGTTTTGTCATACCTCTTCTTAAGCTATGTATGGATCCTGCCTCCACTACATCACTTTCCAGATTATTCAACTTTCTGCCATCTCTGTGACTGAAGAAATACTTCGTGTGTGTGTGTGTGTGTGTGTGTGTGTGTGTGTGTGTGTGTGTGTGTGTGTGTGTGTGTGTGTGTGTGTGTGTGAATGTGCGCGTACACACACATTAACTGTTTGTTTATATTTACATTTGTGAATGTGAATATGTACACACACATTAAAAAACACAGTCAAGCGTCCACAAAATACTATTCTCCACACCAGCGGGTCTTTTGACTTTGTTTTCACTACTTTTTCACTGTGTTTTCTCTGTGTTTTCACTGTGTTTTCACTGTGTTTTCACTGTGGTTTTCACCGTGGTTTTCACTGCATTTTCACTGTGGTTTTTACTGTGAGTTTCAGTGTGTTTTCACTATATTTTCACTGTGTTTTTACTGTGGTTTTACTGTGTTTTCACTGTGGTTTTTCATTGTGTTTTTCACTGTGGTTTTAAGTTTGTTTTCACTGTGGTTTCCACTGTGTTTTTTAGTTGTTTTCTCTGTGTTTTCAGGGTGTGTTACTGTGTTTTCATTGTTTTCACTGTGCTTTTCACTGTGTTTTTCATTGTGTTTTTTACTGCGTTTTCACTGTGTTTTCACTGCGTTTTTCACTGTGTTTTCACTGTGTTTTACACTGTGGTTTTCACTATGGTTTTGCTGCCTATGTGATGTCCCTATATTTTCCGTGGGCTCATAACCTATTTATTCGGAAAGTTTAAACTTTGTTTTAAAGTTGGAACATATAAAAATTATTTTGAATTTGCTAAAGGGATGAATTTAACCATAAATCAAAAACCTACAGTAAAAATAAACGTATAAATCACTAGTACAAACAAAAAAGAATTAGATAAACACTGTCGGAAAAAAAAAATCTGATACACAAATTCCAGTTTATCCAACTTTATATTTATTGAGCAAATTTTTGCAGTTGCAGTGAGTTGCATTTGTTTGTCAGACCAGCAGATGTTCACCAGATCGCCTGGTGCTTGCTAGGTGTTTGTCAGATCATCGGATCCTGCCACATGTTTGTCAGATCACCAGGTGCTTGCCAGATGTTTGTCAGATCACCAGGTGCTTGCCAGGTGTTTGTCAGATCACCAGGTGCTTGCCAGATGTTTGTCAGATCACCAGGTGCTTGCCAGGTGTTTGTCAGATCACCAGGTGCTTGTCAGATGTTTGTCAGATCACCAGGCGCTTGCCAGGTGTTTGTCAGATCACCAGGCGCTTGCCAGGTGTTTGTCAGATCACCAGGTGCTTGTCAGATGTTTGTCAGATCACCAGGTGCTTGCCAGATGTTTGTCAGATCACCAGGTGCTTGCCAGATGTTTGTCAGATCACCAGGTGCTTACCAGATGTTTGTCAGATCACCAGGTGCTTGCCAGGTGTTTGTCAGATCACCAGGCGCTTGCCAGATGTTTGTCAGATCACCAGGTGCTGGCCAGATGTTTGTCAGATCACCAGGTGCTTGCCAGGTGTTTGTCAGATCACCAAGTGCTTGTCAGATGTTTGTCAGATCACCAGGTGCTTGCCAGATGTTTGTCAGACCACCAGGTGCTTGTCAGATGTTTGTCAGATCACCAGGTGCTTGCCAGATGTTTGTCAGATCACCAGGTGCTTGCCAGATGTTTGTCAGATCACCAGGTGCTTGCCAGGTGTTTGTCAGATCACCAGGCGCTTGCCAGATGTTTGTCAGATCACCAGGTGCTTGCCAGATGTTTGTCAGATCACCAGGCGCTTGCCAGGTGTTTGTCAGATCACCACGTGCTTGTCAGAAGTTTGTCAGATCACCAGGTGCTTGCCAGATGTTTGTCAGATCACCAGGTGTTTGCCAGCTGTTTGTCAGATTACCAGGTGCTTGCCAGATGTTTGTCAGATCACCAGGTGCTTGTCAGATGTTTGTCAGATCACCAGGTGCTTGCCAGATGTTTGTCAGATCACCATGTGCTTGCCAGATGTGTGTCAGATCACCAGGCGCTTGCCAGGTGTTTGTCAGATCACCAGGCGCTTGCCAGATGTTTGTCAGATCACCAGGTGCTTGCCAGATGTTTGTCAGATCACCAGGTGCTTGCCAGATGTTTGTCAGATCACCAGGTGCTTGCCAGATGTTTGTCAGATCACCAGGCGCTTGCCAGGTGTTTGTCAGATCACCAGGTGCTTGCCAGAAGTTTGTCAGATCACCAGGTGCTTGCCAGATGTTTGTCAGATCACCAGGTGCTTGCCAGATGTTTGTCAGATCACCAGGCGCTTGCCAGGTGTTTGTCAGATCACCACGTGCTTGCCAGATGTTTGTCAGATCACCAGGTGCTTGCCAGATGTTTGTCAGATCACCAGGCGCTTGCCAGGTGTTTGTCAGATCACCAGGTACTTGCCAGATGTTTGTCAGATCACCAGGTGCTTGCCAGATGTTTGTCAGATCACCAGGTGCTTGCCAGATGTTTGTCAGATCACCAGGTGCTTGCCAGATGTTTGTCAGATCACCAGGTGCTTGTCAGATGTTTGTCAGATCACCAGGTGCTTGCCAGATGTTTGTCAGTTCACCAGGTGCTTGCCAGAAGTTTGTCAGATCACCAGGTGCTTGCCAGGTGTTTGTCAGTTCACCAGGTGCTTGCCAGGTGTTTGTCAGATCACCAGGTGCTTGCCAGATGTTTGTCAGATCACCAGGTGCTTGCCAGATGTTTGTCAGATCACCAGGTGCTTGCCAGGTGTTTGTCAGATCACCAGGCGCTTGTCAGATGTTTGTCAGATCACCAGGTGCTTGCCAGATGTTTGTCAGATCACCAGGCGCTTGCCAGGTGTTTGTCAGATCACCAGGTGCTTGCCAGATGTTTGTCAGATCACCAGGTGCTTGCCAGATGTTTGTCAGATCACCAGGTGCTTGCCAGGTGTTTGGCAGATCACCAGGCGCTTGCCAGGTGTTTGTCAGATCACCAGGTACTTGCCAGATGTTTGTCAGATCACCAGGTGCTTGCCAGATGTTTGTCAGATCACCAGGTGCTTGCCAGATGTTTGCCAAGTATTTACCAGGGGTTTTAAAGTCCCCAGTTGTTCACCAAGTCATCAGGACACTGCTGGATACACACAATACTTTCCTCGTGCCCTTTGCTGTGTCAGGGACACTGAAAGTAGGTCTTTCTCTTTCAAAGTGTTTGAAGTAAATTCTGCTTTCTCATTTTTGTCTCATTTTCAGCTATTTTTATTTCGATGATATGATTGTTTAAGGCACACACACACTAATCCGCTGCATATATATGTACATATATATATATATATATATATTATATAATATATATATATATATATATATATATATATATATATTATATATATTATATATACTGTATATATATATGTATGTATATATATATATATATATATATATATATATATATATATATATATATATATATATATATATGTATCTATATATATATTATATATATGTATCTATATATATATATATATATATATATATATATATATATATATATATATATATATATATAATATATTATATATGTATGTATAATATATATATATAGTATATATATATATATATATATATATATATATTATATATATATATATATATATATATATATATAGTGTATCTATATATATATATATATATGTATCTATATATATATATATATATATTATATATATATATATATATATATATATATATATATATATATATATATATATATATATATATTATATATAGGAAGTACCACCTCTATAGCTGGAATGGGGACCCTCATCCTCAGAGAAGACAATAAACGTACCTCAGAGAAAACTCAAGGTTCTCCCCGGAGCTGTTTGAATATTTTCTTCTCCTACCACCCACTATATATTTTTTATTCTATGTGAACATTTATTAATAAACAAAATACATTTGACAGAAAAAAACATAAACATGAATACAATGGCACAATGTATCAAAGATGATGAATTTCCTCCAGCTCCTCCGAGACTGGACGTGAGCCAAGTATGCAGCAAGCATTTCCCCTCTGGATGGCGACGCTGAGGCGCTGGAACATGAAAGTGGCTGCCCTTGGGTCCCTGGTGGTGTCGATGAGTCTGGAACCCAATTCTTTAAGGAAACGTGTGGCATTTTTTCCCCATGATCCCAAGGTCTCTGATCCCACTGGGACAAATTGATACTGTTGGCTAATGTCCCTGTACTTGCTGATCTTGTACTCCTCCCTGTGGTCAGCAGCTCCTCCCTGTCGCCCCACACTGTGATGGATATAGGTGTCAGCCAGTGTGGACAACAAGGTATAGTCCCATGCTAAGAGCTTGCCATTCTTCCAAGGATAGATGGTGATCCCGTCAGGGCGGTTTGCTGGGTTGTGGGTATTGTTTGCTGCAAGTGATCGTGGCTCCCTCTCGGCAGGGCATCCAGCTGTAGCAAGGGTTCTCTTAATGATGTCGTTGACCTCATTGTGTCTTGCATGCCAGCCCTTGGTTTTGGAACATTTAAGACCATGTAGACCGTATTGGTCTGCTTGCACTTCGCCGCGAATACACATATATTCTGTGTGAATTGGGGCAGCAAGGCGCAGAGCCACTGCAATACGGAGGGTCTTAGGGTCGAGTCGCGTTCCCATTGCCGATATGGGAACTGTTTGGAGGAAGTCCCCGGAGTGAGGTGCACTCACAGCCTGGAGACGGGCAATCTCCCTATCTGATGTTGCAGCCCTGAGCATGTTGTTCATAACTCCACTGATACGTATATGTATTATTTCTCATTAGTATACATTTTTATGTAAATGAGAGTGCTAACAACAAGCATGTACAAGTATGAGTCAACAGTACACAGATAACTTGCACATAGGAATGGAACTAATGACGTTCCGGGACGACCTCACCATTAACTAGTCATGGTATTGTTCCTGTTTATTCTTTATAAGTCGACAGGTTTGATTTCTGTGGATTTAGGCTAATTCTGTCGTGCTTCATCATACGTCATGCAGTTTCATCAATCATTGTTGTCGTTTTATGTTACTCTAAAATTCCCTGTTTAGATGCTCAGCTTACTCCTGGGGAGCAGAGAGAAGAGGCAGGTGCGTGGTGTTTTTGTGTGTATGTGTGTACTCACTTATATGTGGTTGCAGAGGTCGAGTCATAGCTCCTGGCCCCGCCTCTTCACTGGTCGATACTAATTTACTCTCTCCCCACTCCATGATCTTTGTCATACCTCTTCTTAAAGATATTTATGGAACTTGCTTCCACTACTTCACTCTCCAGATTATTCTACTTCCTGACAACTCTAAGGCTAAAGAAATACTCCCTGACATCCCTATGACTCATCTGGATTTTCAGCTTCCAATTGTGGCCCCTTGTTCCTGTTTGCCATCTTTGAAACATTCGACCCCTGTCCACCTTGTCAATACCTCTCAGTATTTTATACGTTGTTATCATGTCCCCTCTATCCTTCCTAGTCTCTAGTGTCATCAGGTTGAGTTCTCTTAACCTCTCCTCATAAGACATACCCCCTCAGTTCCGGGATTAATCGCGTTGCAAATTTTTGCACTTTCCCCAATATCTTGACGTTTTTGAGTAGGTGAGAGTTCCATGCTGGCGCTGCATACTCCAGTATAGACCTTACGTACACGGTGTACGATGTCGTGAATGACTCCTTACTCAGATGTCTAAACGCCAATCTCAGTGCCAATCTCCCATATGCTGCAGCAGTTATTTGATTGATGTGTGCCTCATGGGACATGTTTGTTATAATGCTTACCCCAAGATCCTTTCCTTCAATTGACGTTTGCAGCTTTTCATTTCCTAACCTGTACGCTGTCTGCGGTCTTCTGTGTCCTGCCTCAATATTCATGACCTTACACTCATTGGGGTTAAACTCCAGGAGCCATTTGTAGGACCACACTTGTAGTCTGTCCAGATCCTCTTATAATCTTAACTGATCCTCGCTCACTTGTATTCTCCTCATCAGTTTCACATTATCAGCGAACAGTGACACTACTTCATCTATTCCTTCCACCAGGTCATTCACGTATACAAGAAACAGCACCGGGCCTAGGACTGAACCTTGTGGAACACCACTCGACACATGCGCCCACTCCGACACTTCAGCACGTATCAACATTCGTTATTTCCTTTCTGTCAAGTATTCCCTGTGTGTGTGTGAGTGTGTGTGTGTGTGTGTGTGTGTGTGTGTGTGTGTGTGTGTGTGTGTGTGTGTGTGTGTGTGTGTGTGTGTGTGTGTGTGTGTGTGTGTGTGTGTGTGTGTGTGTGTGTGTGTGGAGGCCTTCCTGCTTAGGATGCAGGAGGGGTTCGTGCTTCAGTCTGGGACTTTAACTCCATTTTAGTTACGTATAGTATACTTTTAAGCACCCATTCTGTATTCACCTGTGAGGACAGAGAGTGAGAGAAAGAGTTAAAGCAATGGCAGGGATTACAATATTCTTGACTGTACATAAATATTCTTGACTGTACATCAATATTCTTGACTGTACATCAATATTCTTGACTGTGCATCAATATTCTTCTCTATACATCAATATTCTTGAGGTGTACATCCTTGACTGATGATGATGAACAGGTGAAATGCAGTCTTTTTATATTTTGCCCCCTCGTGAATTCGGCAGGTTTTTAAACCTGATAAAGACATGAAACATGTAATTTCGAGGATGGTCCCCGCGTTCTAATTACTATAATGTGAAATGCTCAGATTCTGTCAGTTTCCTCCGTCACGTGAGGTTTTTAAAAGTGATAATTAAATCTGCTCTGGATCTCCGGTTGTCTTGAGACAAGATTTAGCTCTATTACCTCTCTCTGAAACCAGGATTCTTTCACTTTCTTTCTCTCTCTCTCTCTCTCTCTCTCTCTCTCTCTCTCTCTCTCTGTCTCACACACACACACACACACACACACACACACACACACACACACACACACACACACACACACACACACATTGGCATTGCTGATCAAAAATCGCTGGAATTTTGATGAGCTGGAGAGAGGAGACAGCGGAGAAGAAAGTGATTACATAGCGGGAACGCTTCACTCTGGAGGTCCCAAGTTCGTAATAGCAGTGATGTATAACCCACCACAGAACAGCAGGAGGCCAAGGCAAGAGTACGACGAGAGCAATGGAGCGATGGTTGACACACTGGCTAGAGTGGCCAGAAGAGCTCATGCATGCAGGGCAAAGCTCCTGATCATGGGTGACTTTAACCACAAGGAGATCGATTGGGAGAACTTGGACCCGCATGGGGGCCAAGATACATGGAGGGCTAAGATGATGGAGGTGATACTGGAAAACTTCATGTACCAACATGTAAAGGACACTACAAGAGAGAGAGGAGAGGATGAACCAGCAAGGCTAGACTTAGTATTCACCTTGAGTAGTGCAGATATCGAGGACATCACATATGAAAGACCCCTTGGGGCCAGTGACCATGTGGTTTTAAGCTTCGAATACACAGTAGAGCTACAAGTGGAGGGAGAAGCAGGAAGGCCAGGACGAATGAAGCCAAACTACAAGAAAGGGGACTACACAGGAATGAGGAACTTCCTGAACGGGGTTCAGTGGGACAGAGAACTGGCAGGGAAGCCAGTTAATGAGATGATGGAACATGTAGCAACAAAATGCAAGGAGGCTGAGGAGAGGTTTGTACCCAAGGGTAACAGGAATAATGAAAAAGCCAGGATAAGCCCATGGTTTACCCAAAGGTGCAGGGAGGCAAAAACCAAGTGTGCTAGGGAATGGAAGAAATATAGAAGGCAAAGGACCCAGGAGAATAAGGAGAGCAGTCGTAGAGCCAGAAACTAATATGCACAGGAGGCCCAAAGACAATATGAAAATGACATAGCAGCGAAAGCCAAATCTGACCCGAAACTGTTGTACAGCCACATCAGGAGGAAAACAACCGTCAAGGACCAGGTAATCAGACTAAGGAAGGAAGGAGGAGAGACAACAAGAAATGACAGTGAAGTATGTGAGGAACTCAACAAGAGATTCAAAGAAGTGTTCACAGAGGAGACAGAAGGGGCTCCAGAAAGACGGAGAGGTGGGGCACACCACCATGTGCTGGACACAGTGCACACAACCGAGGAAGAAGTGAAGAGGCTTCTGAGTGAGCTAGATACCTCAAAGGCAATGGGGCCAGATAACATCTCTCCATGGGTATTGAGAGAGGGAGCAGAGGCGCTATGTGTACCCCTAACAACAATATTCAATACATCTACCGAAACAGGGAGATTGCCTGAGGCATGGAAGACAGCAAATGTAGTCCCAGTCTTTAAAAAAGGAGACAGACATGAAGCATTAAACTACAGACCAGTGTCACTGACATGTATAGTATGCAAAATCATGGAGAAGAGTGGTGGAACACCTAGAAAGGAATGATCTCATCAACAGCAGCCAACATGGTTTCAGGGACGGGAAATCCTGTGTCACAAACCTACTGGAGTTCTATGACATGGTGACAGCAGTAAGACAAGAGAGAGAGGGGTGGGTGGATTGCATATTCTTGGACTGCAAGAAGGCGTTTGACACAGTTCCACACAAGAGATTGGTGCAAAAACTGGAGGACCAAGCAGGGATAACAGGGAAGGAACAACAATGGATCAGGGAATACTTGTCAGGAAAACAGCAGCGATTCATGGTACGTGGCGAGGTGTCAGAGTGGGTACCTGTGACCAGCGGGGTCCCACAGGGGTCAGTCCTAGGACCAGTGCTGTTTCTGGTATTTGTGAACGACATGACGGAAGGAATAGACTCTGAGGTGTCCCTGTTTGCAGATGACGTGAAGCTGATGAGAAGAATTCACTCGATCGAAGACCAGGCGGAACTACAAAGGGATCTGGACAGGTTGCAGACCTGGTCCAGCAATTGGCTCCTGGAGTTCAATCCCACCAAGTGCAAAGTCATGAAGATTGGGGAAGGGCAAAGAAGACCGCAGACGGAGTACAGTCTAGGGGGCCAGAGACTACAAACCTCACTCAAGGAAAAAGATCTTGGGGTGAGTGTAACACCAGGCACATCTCCTGAAGCGCGCATCAATCAAATAACTGCTGCAGCATATGGGCGTCTAGCAAACCTCAGAACAGCATTCCGACATCTTAATAAGGAATCGTTCAGGACCCTGTAGACCGTGTACGTTAGGCCCATATTGGAGTATGCGGCACCAGTTTGGAACCCACACCTAGCCAAGCACCTAAAGAAACTAGAGAAAGTGCAAAGGTTTGCAACAAGACTAGTCCCGATGAATGGTTTGAAAAACCGACAAGTTGAAGATTGAGACACTTATGCAGCATATGGGAATCTTTATTCAGGAAACGTTTCGCCACACAGTGGCTTCATGAGTCCAATACAAAGAGGAAGGCGTAAGGAGAGGAGGAGAATGAGGTAATCAGTCCCTCAACCTGGAGTCGATGTGTTCAGTCCATCAATCTTGTAGAATGTACAGCATACTGCCGTAGACGTGGCTTATATACTGTAGTGAGGTGACGTGAAGCAGATGGAGGCGGGGTCATAGTGGTACCATCCACTAGTCGAAGTAGGTCTTCGTCCAAAGGTTGAACAAGTGTTGAAGAATTCTTTGTAACAAGACCCCATGATGCTGCCGTGTCTGACAGTTGTGATGAATGGTTTGAAAAACCGACAAGTTGAAGATTGAGACACTTATGCAGCATATGGGAATCTTTATTCAGGAAACGTTTCGCCACACAGTGGCTTCATCAGTCCAATACAAAGAGGAAGGCGTAAGGAGAGGAGGAGAATGAGGTAATCAGTCCCTCAACCTGGAGTCGATGTTGTTCAGTCCATCAATCTTGTAGAATGTACAGCATACTGCCGTAGACGTGGCTTATATACTGTAGTGAGGTGACGTGAAGCAGATGGAGGCGGGGTCATAGTGGTACCATCCACTAGTCGAAGTAGGTCTTCGTCCAAAGGTTGAACAAGTGTTGAAGAATTCTTTGTAACAAGACCCCATGATGCTGCCGTGTCTGACAGTTGTGATGAATGGTTTGAAAAACCGACAAGTTGAAGATTGAGACACTTATGCAGCATATGGGAATCTTTATTCAGGAAACGTTTCGCCACACAGTGGCTTCATCAGTCCAATACAAAGAGGAAGGCGTAAGGAGAGGAGGAGAATGAGGTAATCAGTCCCTCAACCTGGAGTCGATGTGTTCAGTCCATCAATCTTGTAGAATGTACAGCATACTGCCGTAGACGTGGCTTATATACTGTAGTGAGGTGACGTGAAGCAGATGGAGGCGGGTCATAGTGGTACCATCCACTAGTCGAAGTAGGTCTTCGTCCAAAGGTTGAACAAGTGTTGAAGAATTCTTTGTAACAAGACCCCATGATGCTGCCGTGTCTGACAGTTGTGATGAATGGTTTGAAAAACCGACAAGTTGAAGATTGAGACACTTATGCAGCATATGGGAATCTTTATTCAGGAAACGTTTCGCCACACAGTGGCTTCATCAGTCCAATACAAAGAGGAAGGCGTAAGGAGAGGAGGAGAATGAGTAATCAGTCCCTCAACCTGGAGTCGATGTGTTCAGTCCATCAATCTTGTAGAATGTACAGCATACTGCCGTAGACGTGGCTTATATACTGTAGTGAGGTGACGTGAAGCAGATGGAGGCGGGGTCATAGTGGTACCATCCACTAGTCGAAGTAGGTCTTCGTCCAAAGGTTGAACAAGTGTTGAAGAATTCTTTGTAACAAGACCCCATGATGCTGCCGTGTCTGACAGTTGTGATGAATGGTTTGAAAAACCGACAAGTTGAAGATTGAGACACTTATGCAGCATATGGGAATCTTTATTCAGGAAACGTTTCGCACGGCAGCATCATGGGGTCTTGTTACAAAGAATTCTTCAACACTTGTTCAACCTTTGGACGAAGACCTACTTCGACTAGTGGATGGTACCACTATGACCCCGCCTCCATCTGCTTCACGTCACCTCACTACAGTATATAAGCCACGTCTACGGCAGTATGCTGTACATTCTACAAGATTGATGGACTGAACACATCGACTCCAGGTTGAGGGACTGATTACCTCATTCTCCTCCTCTCCTTACGCCTTCCTCTTTGTATTGGACTGATGAAGCCACTGTGTGGCGAAACGTTTCCTGAATAAAGATTCCCATATGCTGCATAAGTGTCTCAATCTTCAACTTGTCGGTTTTTCAAACCATTCATCACAACTGTCAGACACGGCAGCATCATGGGGTCTTGTTACAAAGAATTCTTCAACACTTGTTCAACCTTTGGACGAAGACCTACTTCGACTAGTGGATGGTACCACTATGACCCGCCTCCATCTGCTTCACGTCACCTCACTACAGTATATAAGCCACGTCTACGGCAGTATGCTGTACATTCTACAAGATTGATGGACTGAACACATCGACTCCAGGTTGAGGGACTGATTACCTCATTCTCCTCCTCTCCTTACGCCTTCCTCTTTGTATTGGACTGATGAAGCCACTGTGTGGCGAAACGTTTCCTGAATAAAGATTCCCATATGCTGCATAAGTGTCTCAATCTTCAACTTGTCGGTTTTTCAAACCATTCATCACAAACTGTCAGACACGGCAGCATCATGGGGTCTTGTTACAAAGAATTCTTCAACACTTGTTCAACCTTTGGACGAAGACCTACTTCGACTAGTGGATGGTACCACTATGACCCCGCCTCCATCTGCTTCACGTCACCTCACTACAGTATATAAGCCACGTCTACGGCAGTATGCTGTACATTCTACAAGATTGATGGACTGAACACATCGACTCCAGGTTGAGGGACTGATTACCTCATTCTCCTCCTCTCCTTACGCCTTCCTCTTTGTATTGGACTGATGAAGCCACTGTGTGCGAAACGTTTCTGAATAAAGATTCCCATATGCTGCATAAGTGTCTCAATCTTCAACTTGTCGGTTTTTCAAACCATTCATCACAACTGTCAGACACGGCAGCATCATGGGGTCTTGTTACAAAGAATTCTTCAACACTTGTTCACCTTTGGACGAAGACCTACTTCGACTAGTGGATGGTACCACTATGACCCCGCCTCCATCTGCTTCACGTCACCTCACTACAGTATATAAGCCACGTCTACGGCAGTATGCTGTACATTCTACAAGATTGATGGACTGAACACATCGACTCCAGGTTGAGGACTGATTACCTCATTCTCCTCCTCTTCCTTACGCCTTCCTCTTTGTATTGGACTGATGAAGCCACTGTGTGGCGAAACGTTTCCTGAATAAAGATTCCATATGCTGCATAAGTGTCTCAATCTCAAGACTAGTCCCAGAGCTAAGAGGTATGTCCTACGAGGAGAGGTTAAGGGAAATCAACCTGACGACACTGGAGGACAGGAGAGATAGGGGGGACATGATAACGACATACAAAATACTGAGAGAATTGACAAGGTGGACAAAGACAGGATGTTGCCAGAGATCGGACACAGTAACAAGGGACACAGTTGGAGTTGAAGACACAGATGAATCACAGGGATGTTAGGAAGTATTTCTTCAGCCACAGAGTAGTCAGTAAGTGGAATAGTTTGGGAAGCGATGTAGTGGAGGCAGGATCCATACATAGCTTTAAGCAGAGGTATGATAAAGCTCACGGTTCAGAGAGAGTGACCTAGTAGCGATCAGTGAAGAGGCGGGGCCAGGAGCTCGGACTCGACCCCCGCAACCTCAACTAGGTGAGTACAACTAGGTGAGTACACACACACACTCACACACACACACACACACACACACACACACACACACACACACACACACACTCACACACACACACAGCACCAGTCTGGAACCCACACCTGGTCAAGCACGTCAAGAAGTTAGAGAAAGTACAAAGGTTTGCAACAAGGCTAGTCCCAGAGCTCAGGGGAATGTCGTACGAGGAAAGGTTGAGGGAAATCGGACTGACGACACTGGAGGACAGAAGGATCAGGGGAGACATGATAACGACATACAAGATACTGCGGGGAATAGACAAGGTGGACAGAGATAGGATGTTCCTGAGAGGGGACACAGGAACAAGGGGTCACAACTGGAAGCTGAAGACTCAGACGAGTCACAGGGACGTTAGGAAGTATTTCTTCAGTCATAGAGTCGTCAGGAAGTGGAATAGCCTAGCAAGTGAAGTAGTGGAGGCAGGAACCATACATAGTTTTAAGAAGAGGTATGATAAAGCTCAGGAAGCAGAGAGAGAGAGGACCTAGTAGCAATCAGTGAAGAGGCGGGGCCAGGAGCTATGAATCGACCCCTGCAACCACAAATAGGTGAGTACAAATAGGTGAGTACACACACACACACACACTCGACCCCTGCAACCACAAATAGGTGAGTACAAATAGGTGAGTACACACACACACACACACTCGACCCCTGCAACCACAAATAGGTGAGTACACACACCGTTATTCTTGTCCACTAGGCTCACCCCTTCTCAACAGTACTAACAGTACTTAACAAACCAACCACGCCCACCCTCGCCCACACCCAGACTGGACTACCACGCCCATTCACGACTACCTACGCCACGCGTCACAACACTATATCACCACCACGCTCACCCAAACTGGACCACCACGCCCAATCACGGCTACCCACGCCATGTCCCAACGCACGCCATATCAGAACTATATCACCACCACGCCCACCCACGCCGCATCACACGCCTCATATCATGGGAAATCTTCCATGAGCATCTGAGCAATTCGGCTAAAATGTTATGAACTGGCGGTGGCTTCGCAGCACAGATTGTGGTCCAAAATATTGTCTCTTGCATTTGATTCTGTATGTGACTCTCTCAGAGGTAGTAAATGGGAAGGGTACGAGGAAGAGAGAGATGAGGAGGGAAGAACGTGAGAAAGAGAAAGAGAGATTGGTGATGGAAGGAAGAGAGAGAGAGAGAGAGAGAGAGAGAGAGAGAGAGAGAGAGAGAGGAGGAGAGAGAGAGAGAGAGAGAGAGAGAGAGAGAGAGAGAGAAAGAGAGAGAGAGAGAGGGTAGAAAGAGAGGTGTGCTACACTTAGTAGGTAGAGAGGATGGAGTGACAAACAGTGTAAGGGATATAGGTGGAATACTACTATTTGGAATACTGCTATTTATTGCACAGTTATTGTTCTGCATATTGTGATATCTCCTGTTTACTGTGATCCTATTTGCATATATTTATATATTATATATATATATATATATATATAGTTGTATTAAACCAGAGTATATATAATGATATATAATATAATTATATATTTTTACATATATATATATACGGCCCTTTATCAGTCTCTGAAATAGAGAAATTCAGGTTCGTTTACCCACTCACATTATCAAGACACATAAATGTATCCCAAAGGGAATATATACAATGGGTCGTCTTCTGTACCTCACTATCAGAATCCCCAACGGTTTTAAACACGGGACGGCGACCTCCCAACTTGGATAGGTTTTTCCTTTGCCAACCCCACCCAAAGGCTATTTAAAAGAATATATTTTATATAAATTATTTGTATAGTGTATTATATAAATTTTCCAAATTATATATATATGGCCTAATGTTAAAAAAAACAAAAAAAAATATTATAATATATATAAATATATATATTATAATATATATAATTATATATATTAATATAATATTATATATATATATATATATAATATATATATACGCAAAACTAACCATCTGAAAGAATAGAGAAATTCAAGCGCTTTCGTGACTACTTCACTTATCAAGGAACTATGAAAGTGAAGCATCCAAGGAAGCTATATAAGGGTCTGCCAGCACCTCACTATCAGATCCCACAACGGTTAAACACGTGACGCGCGCCGACCCAACTTGGATAGGTCCTTTGCACAACTCACCCCCAAGCTATTCTACCAAGAAAATTTTTAAATTATTTGTCCAGTGTATTATTAAATTCTTCCCAAATTCTATTAATTATAAATGGATCTAATTTATATAAACCAAAGGAAATATTCATATTATTGTCAAAACTGCTTTTTATGAAACAAGATTCAATTATATTCCTGTCGACCATGGACTTGCTTGATACTACTTTCTCAACTTTTTGAAAATCAATTGGATGGTTAAAATCTCTTACATGAATAAATAGAGCATTGAAATCTTGTCCAGTTCTAATGCTATATTTATGTTGTTTTAATCTTAGTTCGAGATTTTTACCAGTTTGACCGTAATAAACTTTATCGCAAATTTTACAAGGAATTCCTTGTAAAATTTGCGATAAAGTTTATTACGGTCAATATTTCCTTTGGTTTATATAAATTAGATCCATTTATAATTAATAGAATTTGGGAAGAATTTAATAATACACTGGACAAATAATTTTAAAATTTTCTTGGGTAGAATAGCTTGGGGGTGAGTTGTGCAAAGGACCTATCCAAGTTGGCTCGCCGCGCGTCACGTGTTTAACCGTTGTGGGATCTGATAGTGAGGTGCTGGCCGGACCCCTTATATAGCTTCCTTGGATGCTTCACTTTCATAGTTCCTTGATAATGTGAGTAGTCACGAAAGCGCTTGGAATTTCTCTATTCTTTCAGAGTGGTTGTTTTTGCATATTTTGAAATCACCTGTTTACTGTGATCTTATTGCATATATAATATATATATATATATATATATATATATATATATATATATATATATATATATATTATAATATATATATATAAATATATATATGTGTGTGTGTGTGTGTGTGTGTGTGTGTGTGTGTTTACTAGCCTTCACTTGTGGAGGCTAGTACACCAAACGGAAAGTAGAATGAAATTAGCTCTGAGGCACCCACACCATCGTATGTCCTCGGATCACGGTACAACATCTAGCTCTTCTGGGTGCGTGATCTTTGTAGGATTGGGTAGTCCTGTGGGTTAGAGCGTCGTGTGATTTTCGCTCACCACGAAGCGGGCCAAAACAACACGAGTTCAAGCCCTCGACTAATGTTGAGCGGAAACAATCTCTACACTTTTAGCTACAAATATTTTAAAGCAGACAGGCAATTATGCAAACATACACACACAAGCACTCCAAAATAAAAGTTCAAATGACACACCACACACATACACACACACATACGCACACACACACCCCTACACACACACATACACACTAACACACACACACACACACACACACACCACACACACACACACACACACACACACACACACACACACACACACAAAACAGGTTAATCTCTAACTACAAGTACCTTTAACAACCAGTAACTAACAAACTCACACAAGCTGAAGGAAACGTCCAACAAGTGGTTGCTGGAAATCAATCTACGCAAGTGCTTCTGAGGATGAGTCAAGACGTAGAAGACCAGGAAGGAGTAACACTTGAATGGGAATCAAATCGTTGTTCTTACATCGTTGTGTTTACAAGCTAAGAGCTGTTATCCTACCCCGGATCGTTCCAAAGGCAATCATTGTCTAAGGAGTGCCTTTGGGTCGTATCCCAAGGGGTAGTTGTTGGCATACCAGCAAGTCTCCTTTGGGATGCTACCCACAGCAGTCGGCTACTTACTGCTAGGTGAACAGGATCATCAGATGTAAGGAAACAAGGCCAACCTTTCCATTAGAGCAGAGGATCGAACCGTGGACCTTCAGCGTGTTAGAAGAGGTCGTTACCAACTCAACCACGAGAGAGAGAGAGAGATCAAGGGGGAGGACATCACATCAGATCGTAATTCCAAAAATGATATACTGCCTACGGTAGTGAAGAGAAGACACGCATAGCAGAGCAAATTTGCATTTGGGCCACATTTCTCTCTGTGAAAATCTTTATCATGATGAAGGTCCACACAGAGAGAAGCGTTGCTGGTTCTGTAACATGCGTCCTCTCTTCACACAGCACGTTTCTCCCGAGACTGCGATAAAGAGAGTCGGGAATCTTTTGAAGGAAGAATTCAGATTACTTGATTGAAACAGAAATGAGTAAACTTACATCACCTTCAGCGTAAATGTTTCGCTCCTAAGACCACTCCACTTACAGGACCGAAACGTTTAGAGTAATGCTGTCTTGAGTGTACTCATTCACGATCTTTTTCCTCAAGATGTCGACTGTCACCTGCCAATAAAAGCTTCTTCTGAAATGTGTATTTCATCTATAACATATCTCTGCCTCATGGAGTATCCTGCACGTCCTAACCATGTCTCCCTTGGTTCTCCTTTCTGCATTTCTACGTGATTGCGTACGTTTGTCATGGAACCGGCAGTTGTTTGGACGCTGATATCACACACAAATTTCCCAGTTATTAGGCAAACGACGTGACAGGTCAATTAAATATTAATTTTGCCTAATGCGTTAAACTTGTTGCCTAAGCGATGAATTATTTATTTTAATGGTTAATAATAACATTTGATGAATTAAATCATGATGATTTTTCCTGGATGTTAAAGTGAATTATTTTTTCATTCTTGGGAAGAATATATGTAGGCTGATGGATGAGGGACGATGACGAGTGAAGATTAGAGGTGAAGATGACGGGTGAAGATGAAAGGTGAAGATGACGGGTGAGGATAAAGGGATCAAGACGAGATGATACTTGTACATGTCCCAGTTACTCTTTATTCTTTATTTTTTCCCTCTTCTCCGGTTTACAGTATTGCTCTTTGCTTCCCTTGTCGTCATTCTCTCTATTGTTTTTATTTAATCAAAGCCCCGGCAAACACAACACTGTTTTTTCTTGCCTCAGTGTAGTTCTCTCCCAGGTTTTATTAACCTTTTTTCTCTCTCTCTCTCTCTCTCTCTCTCTCTCTCTCTCTCACACACTTTTTTTGCACAAATTTCTACGAGGTTAGGTGTAAGATTCCTAATTTTATTTGCAGGCTAAGAGCTGTTACCTATAACAACTCATTTGCAACCCTTTTTAATTGTTTAAGACCAACAAATAGTCGGCAAATGAAGATGAGCCAGCTGGACCCAGTGTGAGCCACTGTAGGCCCGTTGTGGGTCAGCTGGGACCGCTGTGGGGCCCGCGATTCATTTGGTCAACTGACTTTTTTTCGTTCATGTTTTTACTGTATGAACCTGTTCCAGACTCGAGCCATCCAGGACAATAAATGACTCAGATGAAGTGATGTTCTGGAGATGTTCAGAGTGTGTTGCTGCTTGCTGCCCGTCTTGTTGTGTAGAAGCCACTTCTCGTGTCCTCGGAGGGGGCCCTTTTGGTACTTTGCAATATTGGCCCTGTACATACATTAAGCCGCCCACTCCCTCCGGGTTGAAGGGTCTGCTGTAGGGGCGATCTTCCAGGCTGGTCCAGGCAAAGAGAGGCGTCTTGCTCCTTTTCTTTTCTGCCAAGAAAATCGTAAATGGAGAGGGCAGGGGTCCTGAAAATGGAGCATATCAAAGGTGTGAGCGTAATTGTGCCTCGTATAAAACTTTCAACTTCTACTGTCGAACAGATGCGAGATATTGAGAGAAAATGAAGAGCGGCAGAGCCTGGACTGCTTTTAACGGACTGTGGATCGAGCCTCCATCACCCTTATAGTTAATGACGCTCTCAGGTTTAGCGTTCCATGACATACAAACCCACAACACGAGTTCCCAAGCTCACCCAAAAACTGCCTCCAAACGGGTACCAAAACACACTAGCATCACCACAACTAGCACTACCATAACTACCACCACCACAACTAGCACCTCCACAACTAGCACTACCGCTCCTACCATCACTACCACAGCTAATATAACGAGGGATCTTCCTGGATAAAATGATATTAAAAATTTTACCAACACTACTTCTAGTTCCATCTTGACACCACGTGTGGAATATTTATGGCTTAATATTCCAACGAACCTACATGAATTAATATACTGGTTTAATATCCAATAATATTATTAATGTAGTCATAACTAACTGCTAAGCCCAAAAGGGTCATATAACATATCCTATAATAATTAAAAGAGATAATATAATTCACTCCTGAACGTCCTTACGTAATTACAGCAATATATGTAATACAAGAAATTAATATGTATATAAATATAAATCAGTGTCATGTACTGTGAAGGCTTACTCAGCCCTGTAACAACTTCAGACAGTATTACCCAGGCTGGCTCCTCCTCAGGAAAATTAGTGAATAGAAAAAGAAATAATAACAGACAAACATAAACACTTTATTATATAGAAAATATAAAATGTAAAACACTTAAATATGAAATATTAATCCTACATTAAAGAAAATGAAAAAATGAAAAATATAAATAACTGAATTCAACGCTAATTTAAATGTATATAAAACGTGGGTGTCTGGTGTTGGTGACACTGTTGTTGAAATCGTAGCCGTTGCTGATGATGGGGGGGGGGGTCGCAGGTGTTGGTGACCACCACTGGCTAGATCTTCACAGATTAACGCCGTGAGTATAATATCCCGATGACAGGAAAGCAGGTTCTTTACCGCTACAATGATGTGGGGTTATGTCCTGCAATTTCATACAGGTGCACAGGTACTTCAATACAAAATGGAGAAGTCTCTGGACGTTAGTCCTTCTCCTGTTCTGCTCGTTGATTGCCAGGTGACCCTCACTGACATCCAAGCTGGAAAGATAGACAGGTTACTCACTGCTTAAATAATCACTCTCCATGGTAAGTCTGATACTTAAAAGATGTGGTGATTATTACAACAGTCAACATAGAGCGAGGCTGAAAAGACTAAGTTTATTATTGATCAAAAGTGAAGCTTTCAACCAATAAATCCACTAGAATACAAGGCAGGCATGTACTTACAGTAGAGTTGGGAGCTGTGAGTCTAGTGATTTACTGTTTAACCAGAGCCCCACACATCACCTTTCGGGGGGGGGGGGAAGGGAGGGGAAGGGATAGCGGGAGCTAGACTGACCCTACCTTAACAAGCAGCCGGCAGTCAAACTATCACTTTCAGGGAGGGGGAGAAAAGGTGGGAAAAACGGGAGCTTGACTTACCCTACCTTAACTAGTAGCCGGCAGACAAACTATCAATTTAGGGGTTGGGGGAGAAAAGGCGGGAATATCGGGAGCTAGACTGACCCTACCTTAACTAGTAGCCGGCAATGAAATTATTGTTAATATATATATATATATATATATATATAAAATATATATATATATATTATATATATATATATATATTATATATATATATATATATATATATATATATATATATATATATATATATTCCCTCTCTACTCCTATCTATTGAACTTTTCCCTCACATGTACGCATGACAGTGCGCCATGTGGACGCTCGGGTATATGTTTCTTCCGTAAGAGAAACTAATTTTTAACTTTAAAGGGGTGGACCAGTCAGCCAGCGGAAGGCCTCGGTCAGATGACTAAAAGCTCTGGTGGAAGGGTCATCATATGACTAAAATCCGCACTAGGAAACAATCGTCCTCTTTCCTGAGGAACCTCACCTAACCTCTAGCTTAAGGCTACACCCGAAATCAATTGCTCTTATCCTTTGGAATACGGATTTTCCTAGTGAAAAAGGAGTAAATACAGCGGAGACCTTATTTGTGCAACGTTTCCTTTGGGTGAAACGTTGTTGTTGTGTTTTTCACCAACTTTCGGCATCTTGCCACTAACTCCACCAAAAATTTCCTCCAGACAACATTTCTTTTTTTCCACAGTTACACACAAGAGACTTTGCAGTTCAATTGAAACAACGAGTTTATAAAATTTGGTCATTGACTAATTGTGGGATGTAAGTGAGACTGGCAACATATGTCACTGAGAGGGAGGGGGTAACTAGAATGCCGAAGATAGAGTAGAGGAATAGGGTGTACATAGGTAGAGCGAGAGAATGTACTTCGTAGTGAGAGAGAGAGAGAGAGAGAGAGAGAGAGAGAGAGAGAGAGAGAGAGAGAGAGAGAGAGAGAGAGAGAGAGAGAGAGAGAGAGAGAGAGAGGTGGGCGTTGAGAGTATTAAGGGATAGTTAACTAGGAATGGAAAGACCCTGACCCACCCATCTCCTCACCCCTTCCCCGTCCAGCGCCCTTTCTTATCTTCATCAACTCTTCCTCCATTATTCCCACCCCTGTTATTCTCCTACCCTTATTACATCATCATCTTCAAGGTGATAATTTGACGTCAGCATTCCCACCTGCGGCCATCTCACACCTGTCCGCCACCCACGGTCCCACCTGCATTCATTTCTTTCTTAGAATTCCTGGTACATCACCTTGTTTATTCTGCTTTCTGGTTCACCTATTTCTCTTCCTAATTTTCCCCTTACTTATCCTTTTAATTTGTTCAGTTTCGTTATTGATCGTCATTCTCTTCTATTTGATAATTATTTGTCTATTGCAATTTACTGTCCAAATAAATGAAGAACCGAAACGAGTAGAGAAGAACGTTTCGCTCAGTGTAGAACTTTATTGGTCTCAACTAAGAGCGAGATGTTTTTTTAATAAAAACTTGTTTTACATCCGTGTCTCTCCTTCGTTGTAATTATTGTACAATTACTTTATATCACTCCTCTCCCTCATATACATTATTCACCTGTGTCTCTACCTACCTTCTTCCTTAATTCGTTTCATAATTTGATCATCTTCTTCTTACTTATCTTCATTCTCTCTTCGTATTTATCTAATAGTTACCTCTATCCACTTACTCTCTTCAATCCATGGCTCACCCGGCTAAATAATACACGATAGTCCTTGATCTAGATAGTCCCTAATCTAGATAGTCATTGATCAAGATGCTAGGGAAGAAGCTATCGGCAGATTGCCTCTGTGTGGGGCTTCCATGTCCTCTGCTATTTTTCTTTTTATGTACCCTCATGTACTCTCATGTGCTTTCATGTACCCCATGTACTCTCATGTACTCCCATGTACTTCTATGTACTTTCATGTATTCGCGTGTGCTTCCAGGTTCTCCCATATACTCTCATGTACTCCCATGTGTTCCCATGTACTTCAAACTTCTTCTGTTTTTTTCTTGAAGTAGTCCGTGTGTTGTTGGGTCTAACGCAGAAGGTCGTACGTCAAAGAACAAAGAATACAAAGGCTCTTGCAGTTAATTAAGAAAGGTATTCCCATATTCAGTAAGTTGAGGCTTCTCTGTCTCAGTGATTTGAGATAGGGATCCCCTTAAGTCATAAGCACAACCCACTCTACTTCAGTGGAAGTGAAAGGAATAGTGCAGAGTGCAGCATACTGAAGTTTTGACGTCAAAAGCATTCAAAAGTTAGTGCATAGAAAGTAATATCCCGATTTCTTCATTAAAAACTTGTACCTATACAGACCATAACCATATCGAACTTTCCACAAAGCATCAAACTCAAGGTTTGAAAGTTTAAAGACTATCAGAAGAGGCATTGTCTATTTGTTGCCCACGAGACCAATATGCAAAAATCCGCCAACAGTTTGAAGGTGTTCAGAACCTGCATGCTTGTGTTATCAGCGTTGATGGTTTAAAGGCGATCGAATGAGGCATTGGCAAATAATCGCATAAAAACCAATGCTTCAAATTTTCTGTTGTCATCGCCAAAATTTGCAAAATGACACCTACAATGGCCATAATCCATCAAAATCTTTGTATAACATTCCCAGCATTTAACGGTTTAAGACGATCGGAAGAAGCATTTCTCAGTTATTGTACCAAAAAAAAAAAAATATTTAAAAGTATTTCCAATTTGAAATTTACAAATCCAAAATAAATACAAATGTTTCTTTGAGACTACTAAAAGTTCAACGTTAACCAAAAGATGGATCCTCCAGTTATCTCACAGATACTAGCAGTTTCAGTTTCATGAACCAGGTTAGTAAATTGGCAAATGTGCAAATTTACCTCCTAAACCCAAAGAATGATTTTCTTTTCAACATATGCCTCGGCGTTTTAAAGACTGAGGCTGTTCAGAACAGGAATACTCAAGTTATTTCACGGAAAACAATACCACGCCATTTTAAAAATGAAATTGGCAAAGTGTCATTTACACACTTCACAAAAACCGTAAATTTCATGAAAGAATGATACACCGGTTTTCATTTTTTAAGCCGAGCAGACGAGGCTTTCTCAGGTTATCACATGACAAGCAAAATCGGGAATAGAATACTAAAAATTGACCAGAAGGAACCTACAAATACCAATATTTCTTTGACTTCTTCCTTATAGATCGAATGAAGCGTTTTCGGGTTATAAACAAAACCATGAAGGCAGGAAAAGAAAAAGGACTCACCATTTAAAGGTACCTTTTCGTGAATACAACGTACTGGTTGTGGAACCTTTACCACTGTTATAACATCTGTTGAACAATACCACAACACGAGTCTCATAACACTCCTCTAGATCCGCATCGTCCTATGATATTTCTTACATGTATTTAATCTCAAAACACTTCCCTAATACCGCCTTACTTTGCAATAACCCATTAGATACGCTTCCCTATCATAAAAAAAAAAATACATTCTCTCACTCCATTCCACAACATCCAATCACACAATACCTTTACACTTATCATATCTCATTATAACTAGACGAATCACATCATACAATATCCTACAGCGACTACATCCCACGATACTGCGTCACCAGCACACTTCTACACAACGCTCTTTCACCAGCACCCTTCCACACCTGCTCTGCTGCCGTCACCACCAGGACCCACTAAACCTTCCCTTGGTGCTTCCACTCCACTGGTAGTCTTAATTACCTGTGTGTACCTGCATGGTATTGCCTGAGGAACCAGCTGAGACAGTCTGCCCTACATTTCTCCCTGAGCTGCCTGGTCTGGTTATAGTGATGCGTGTGGTTGTGGTAACAGTGGTAGTGGTGTTGGGGGAGGGTTAGTGGTGTGTGATGATCGTGGTGGTGTGTGTTGATGGTGGTGGTGTGTGGTGATGGTGGTGGTGTGTGATGGAGCTCCTTTTTTCTCACATAATTTCTTTTCTTCCTCTTGCTCCTTCCCAACTTCCTCCTCCTGCTCCTTGTCCTCTTCTTTTGTAATCCTGCTTCTCTTCCTCCTCCTCCTCTTCACTCCTCGCCGCCCTTCCTCCTCATTCTTCTCCTCCTGCTCTTTCCCCCACTCACCCGCTCATCTCAACATCAAAGGAACCCCTCTTAACTCTTTTCCTCGACTAAATTTGTATTCGTGAAGGTACGCGTAGAGAAGTATCTGTGGAAGCCCCCGCCTCACTTCTTTAAGTGTTTTCCACTTTCTAAGCAGATGGAATTGTCTTTTTTTTCAACAATTTGTTCGTAACTTTCTAGAACATACGCGTTTTCGAGTAGGTAATAATTAGGTATCCTCGGTAGGGTGTTTTTCTTCAGCTTTTAATTCGAGTTTTCTTCTGAAGGAGTTTTTCCAGACAGAAGGAACGAAGTATCGATCCTACAACACAATCACAGAAAAGGTTAACTCGTTCTTCAACACGATGTTACGTCAAACACCGTCCTATACCGACCCAGTGAAGTACATCTCTAAGTTCATACACATTACACAGAGTTTACTTTAATCTATATATTAGGGAATAGAGTATTTTTGACAGGTAATGTATAGGTAAAAAATCAATGGTAATGATGATAGTGTAGTCGATAAGCTTCATACCTAACACACGAATATTGTGTAT
>NC_069416.1:38702587-38730087 GCF_026875155.1 Cherax quadricarinatus | reverse complement strand
TCCTTGTCCACCTTGTCTATTCCACGCAGTATTTTATATGTCGTTATCATGTCTCCCCTGACCCTCCTGTCCTCCAGTGTCGTCAGGCCGATTTCCCTTAATCTTTCTTCATAGGACATTCCCCTTAGCTCTGGAAACTAACCTTGTTGCAAACCTTTGTACTTTCTCTAGTTTCTTGACGTGCTTTATCAAGTGCGGGTTCCAAACAGGTGCTGCATACTCCAGTATGGGCCTGACATAACGGTGTACAGTGTCTTGAATGATTCCTTACTAAGGTATCGGAATGCTGTTCTCAGGTTTGCCAGGCGCCCATATGCTGCAGCAGTTATCTGATTGATGTGTGCTTCCGGAGACATGCTCGGTGTTATACTCTCCCCAAGATCTTTCTCCTTGAGTGAGGTTTGCAGTCTTTGGCCACCTAGCCATATACTCTGTCTGTGGGCTTCTGTGCCCTTCCCCTATCTTCATGACTTTGCATTTGGCAGGATTAAATTCGAGAAAGCCATTTGCTGGACCAGGTGTCCAGTCTGTCCAGGTCTCTTTGAAGTCCTGCCTGGTCCTCAAACAGATTTAATTCTCCTCATTAACTTTCACATCATCTGCAAACAGGGACACTTCTGAGTCTAACCCTTCCGTCATGTCGTTCACATATACCAAAAATAGCACTGGTCCTAGGACCGACCCCTGTGGGACCCCCGCTCGTCACAGGTGCCCACTGTGATACATCATTAAGTACCATGACTCGTTGTTGCCTCCCTGTCAGGTATTCTTGATCCATTGCAGTGCCCTTCCTGTTATATGCGCCTGATGCTCTAGCTTCTGCACTAATCTCTTGTGAGGAACTGTGTCAAAGGCCTTCTTGCAGTCCAAGAAGATGCAATCAACCCACCCCTCTTCTCTTGTCTTACTTCTGTTATTTTATCATAAAACTCCAGAACGTTTGGGGACACAGGATTTGCCTTCCGTGAATCCGTGCTGGTTGGCATTTATACTCCTGTTCCGTTCCAGGTGCTCCACCACTCTCCTCCTGATAATCTTCTCCATAATTTTGCATACTATAACACACGTGTGTGGTGTGTGTGTGTGTGTGTGTGTGTGTGTGTGTGTGTGTGTGTGTGGTGTGTGTGTGGTGTGAGGGGTGTGTGTGTGTGTGTGTGTTGTGTTGTGTGTGTGTGTGTCTTGTGTGTCTGTGTGTGTGTGTGTGTGTACTTACCTAATTGCGGTTGCAGGGGTTGATACTCAGCTCCTGGCCCCGCCTCTTCACTGACCGTAACTGGGTCCTCTCTCTCCCTGCTCCATGAGCTTTATCATTCTTCGTCTTAAAACTATGTATGGTTCCTGCCTCCACTACATCACTTGCCAGACTATTCCACTTCCTAACAACTCTGTGGCTGAAGAAATACTTCCTAACATCCCTTTGACTCATCTGAATCTTCAGCTTCCAATTGTGACCCTTTGTTTCTGTGTCCCATCTCTGGAACATCCTGTCTCTGTCCACCTTGTCTATTCCACGCAGTATTTTGTATGTCGTAATCATGTCTCTCCTGACCCTCCTGTCCTCCAGTGTCATCAGGCCGATTTCCCCCTAATCTCTCTTCGTAGGACATTCCCCTTAGCTCTGGAACCAATCTTGTTGCAAACCTTTGCACTTTCTCTAATTTCTTGACGTGCTTGACCAGGTGTGGGTTCCAAACTGGTGCTGCGTACTCCAGTATGGGCCTGACGTAAACAGTGTATAAAGTCTTGAACGATTCCTTACTGAGGTACCTTAACGCTATTCTCAGGTTTGCCAGGCGCCCATATGCCGCAGCAGTTATCTGGTTAATGTGTGCTTCTGGCGACATACTCGGTATTATACTCACCCCCAGATCTTTCTCCTTGAGTCAGGTTTGCAGTCTTTGGCCGCCTAGCCTATACTCTGTCTGCGGTCTTCTTTGCCCTTCTCCGATCTTCATGACTTTGCATTTGACGGGGTTAAATTCGAGGAGCCAGTTGCTGGATCACACGTCCAGTTTGTCCAGGTCTCGTTGTAGAACTGTCTGGTCAGGATCTGATTTAATTCTCTTCATTAACTTCACATCATCTGCAAACAGGGACACTTCTGAGTCTATCCCTTCCGTCAAGTCGTTCACTTATACCAAGAATAGCACTGGTCCCAGGACTGACCCCTGTGGGACCCCGCTCGTCACAGGCGCCCACTGTGATACCCCATCACGGATCATGACTCGCTGTTGCCTCCCTGTTAGGTATTTGTGAGGAACTATGTCGAAGGCCTTCTTGCAGTCCAAGAAAATGCAATCAACCCACCCCTCCCTCTCTTTTCTTACTTCAGTTTCCTTGTCATAAAACTCTAGTAGGTTTGTGACACAGGACTTGCCTTCCATGAATCCGTGCTGGCTGTCGTTTATAACCTTGTTCCGCTGCAGATGCTCCACCACTCTCCTCCTGATAATCTTCTCCATGACTTTGCATACTATACACGTCAGTGACACTTGAGGTTTCCTTATCGTACGTTTGCATATGATAAGAATATGTATGTTATATATTATATATATATATAGATATATATATATATATATATATATATATATATATATATATATATATATTTTATATATATATATACACACACAGTCGATAAGAGAACATGAAATTTCTCATGTAATTACACACATACATAAATTTATAGATACGAATTGTAAAGAAGTAAACGTTAGGGTGTTGGAACGGAGTGTGGGATTGAAAGATATTGGATCCAATACAAAGTGAGAGTAATCTCAGTAGCACTTCGCTGATGACATAGCTCTATTTGAGGGTTCTGAAGGCAAATTATAAAAGTTGGTGGATGACTCTGGCATGCTATGTAAAAAGGGGGAAAATTAAAGGAGAACACAGAAAAGAACAAGGTGGCGAATGGAACACGAAGTCTATGCAATGGAGGATTGATTATCAGATGGAAGGGAGGGAGGGGAAAGGAGTATGAAGGAGGAGGATGTATTTAGATGTTTGGGAGCGAACATTTCAGCAGATGGGTGCCTGAAAGTGTGTTAAAATATCCGCAGAAAGAATGTTTATGTGTGGAAGCCAACAACAACAACAAAAAAGAACGTGAAGCATGGATGGATTTTGAATGCTGCAGAGAAGAGACTTCTAGAAGCAGCATGTTTGAGAGCAATGTGTGGTGTGAATATCTTGCAGAGAATTTGAAGAGTAGACATTAAAAGGCGAAGCGAGGTGACCAAGCGTATAATTCAGAGTCGAGGAGGGGTTGTTGAGGTGGTTTGGGCACGCAGCACAAGGATAGGTTAATGAAGAGGGTACATAAATTTGGGGAAAGAAGGGAAAGGGGTCGTCGCGGGAATGGTTGGAGGGAAGACTTACAAGTGGCTTTGAATTTAATGGGCTTGAGCATTCAGCAGGCTCGTGAGAGCTTTAGATAAAAGTAAATGGAGACAAGTGTTTTTTTAATAGACGTATTGTTCGAGTGTAAGCGGGTGGAACCTTTCATGAAGGCATTCAAGGAAACTGGTCAGCCGGACATGCGTTATGGAGGTGGGAAGTGGGAAGGGCAGTGCCTGCGCTCTGAAGGAGGAGTGAGGATGTTGCAGTCGGACCGGTAATCTTATTGTGATGTCAGCGCACTTCTGGTAAGTTGGTAAGTCAGCAAGTGAGTAAATGTTGTCGAATGTGTTTTCTTCTTTGGTCAACATGCCTTGGCAACAGTCACATCGAATATAAATATAATATATATATATATATTAAATATATATTATATATATATATATATATTTTATATATATATTAAATATATATATATATTATTTTGTGTAATGAGGAGCGGGGATCGATAGTATGGGCCGACACACGCGAGATCACATCTATGGCAACTAGGCCACTAGCCAGAGATGTCACTGCTCACGCTAATTGCAATATATGTGACCGCTGGCAACGGCTCCTCCCTCCTACCATCACAATGCATGAAGGAAAGAAGAAGAGAGGAAGAAAGTCGGAGAGGAGAATGAGGAAGAGGCTAGAAGGGGGAGGGAGGAAGCGAGAATAGGGAGAAATGGAGAGAAATATGCTAGGGAGAGAGACAGAGAGTTAGGGAGGAGGAGGATGTGAAGGACAGAGAAGGAATGAACAACATTTTTTTCACGGGAAAAATATTTGGTTGCCTCTGATAGGGCCAACAAAAATACTCGTGACATTTTTTTCCCCGAATTGGCGACTGCTGTAAATTTTGGTGGTCTTTTTTTTTTCCTTTACACTGTTTTTTAGTGTTTTATTGTATTTCTATTTTTTTTGACAGCTGTGTATATACATACTCAGTGAGTGGTGTATGCGAGGGGGTGGAGACTCTGCTCATGGCATGGCATTAATGTCCGACACACAGTCGATTCTCTTTATCTTGTTTCCTTCTTTCTTGTGGGCAAGCTTGAAGAAAAAAAAACGTTTATTTTTGCTTTTTGCTCTATCAAACGCTTGTATAGGTAATGACAAACGAACGTTGCCCCTCCGAAGAAAATATCTGAATACTTAATAAACCTGTCAACACTAACTAAACTGCCCAGACTTCTTACTTCTTGAGACCTAGTCTTTACCCATTATACTCTGTTGAGAAGTTGCTTCCACCCCTTCCTCTTCCAGTTATTGTTACTCTTCTACTCTTAGGCTGAATAAATATTGCTTAATATCTGTGGCACATCTATGGCCTCTTGTTTCAAACACTCCTTCTAATGAATTCTTGAGAATCTCTCACGTCGTGGTTATGTTTTCTCTTCTAGGAAGAAATAACAGTTCAACGCGTAATTGCAAATATGAAAAAAATATCACAGTGAAAATAGTAAATAAAACTGAACTGAAGATGTGTGTAAACACATGAAATCACTCACGTTTAATTTTATCTTTATATTTAAATTTGTAAAGATGCAAAATTTAATTCCTTTGGTCTTGCCTCTTAACTCGTTTCAGTCAGCTACACACTTAGCCTAGGCGATATGCTATGGATGACACGATGGTCACTCTCAAAAGGGTATATTTCACAGTACATTTATGCCGAAAGCTTACTTTAATCCTTGTTTTAGGGACTAATATATTTCTGACTGGTGGTGAACAGTTGATCGGCAGCCTTTATGACCTTTTGACTAGTCGGCAGGATTTATAACCAATAACCAATCAGTCAGTCCTGGGACTTTTCAAGCTACTGCGCGTGCCTCATCAGCCGTGGACGTCACACTGGTTCTGCCTGCGTACTCGGCTATTGAAAATACTTCCGTTGATTGATTTTCTGTTTGAATTTGCGGCGGAGGGGACAAAGTGAGCTCGAACTCTTGGTCTTTTTCATATTTTTTTTAAGATCGAAGCATATATTTAAGCCCACTACATAACTATTTTCGACGGCTTCTATACGATGTCTGCTTCAACTGTTTTACTGTTCAGTTCATTCCACTTATTTACGTTGTCTAGTATTCTATAAGATTCCACGTTACTGATCCTTAAAGCAATTCTTTTGAACATAAGTCCTCCATAGGCTGTTGTTGTGATGTGGTTGACGTCCTGTGATAGACATGATGTGGTTGACGTCCTGTGATAGACGTGATGTGGTTGGAATGAGTCTCAGGTGATGTATTGGGCTATATATTCTTCCTTAAGATATTTTTCTTTTCTTTCCATTGTTTAAAATATATCCTTCGATACTTTGTCGAAGCTACTGATTTTCTCACTGTTCTTCTCTTCAATTTTCCAGACTTCACAGTGTTTATCCTCGAATTCTAGTAGCTACTAATTGGACAAATCCTGAAGCTTGTTTACGTTCCCCCGCAATCCATCTGCATCTTCCACTGATTGTGGTAATAAATGGCGTACTGCCGGCAACAGTGAACGCAAAACACAGGGAATAAACAAAACTTTATTGAGACATTGTTAAAGTGTAATAAAGTCTTACACAGACATAAACCTTCCAATAAAAGTTCTGCAAGTCTCTTATTATTCCACTGGTCGTCTTCTCATTACGTGTACTTAAGCTGAAATCTTCTATTAGCAAAGCTCAGTCTCGTTGGCTGCCATTATCTAAATGCTGATGAAGAGCTATTGATTCCAGGATATGGAGAAACATTCTCTTTCACTAGATCAAACCTGACTGCCTTTCCTTCCCCAAGCGCTGAAATGACTGAATGGATTTAGAGCTTCCCGATAAATGTAATAATGGTCGGTAGGAAACATTTATCAGAAACAGACAAAAAAGATTTGATATTGATCTCTGGGAAAACTCGGTCATCACTCTGGCCCAGTTTGACACTTTCTCCTACACAGTTACAATCTGTCTTGTGTTTCTCAGATATTTCTTGAGTGTTCAAGGCCTTTACCCCCTTGATGTTGCCATCCGTTTTAGTGTGTGTGTGTGTGTGTGTGTGTGTGTGTGTGTGTGTGTGTGTGTGTGTGTGTGTGTGTGTGTGTGTGTGTGTGTGTATGTGTGTGTGTGTGTGTGTGTGTGTGTGTGTGTGTGTGTGTGTGTGTGTGTGTGTGTGTGTGTGTGTGTGTGTGTTTGTGTGTGTGTGTGTCTGTGTGTGTGTCTCTGTGTTTGTCTCTGTGTACGCGCAACATATGTACAAGAGACATACACACGAAAAAAATTGGAAATGTGCATTGGAATAGAAAGGGGCTTAGTGCTGACGTACACACACACACACACACACACACACACACACACACACACACACACACACACACACACACACACACACACACACACACACACACACACACACACACACACACACACATACACACACACACACACACACACACACACACACACATACACACACACACACACACACACATACACACACACACACACACATACACACACACACACACACCACACACACACACCATACACACACACACACACACACACACACACACACACACACACACACACACATACACACACACACACACACACATACACACACACACACACACACACACACACACACACACACACACACACACACACACACACACACACACAAGACAGCAAATGTAGTCCCAATCTTTAAAAAAGGAGACAGACATGAAGCATTAAACTACAGACCAGTGTCACTGACATGTATAGTATGCAAAATCATGGAGAAGATTATCAGGAGAAGAGTGGTGGAACACCTAGAAAGGAACGATCTCATCAACAGCAGCCAACATGGTTTCAGGGACGGGAAATCCTGTGTCACAAACCTACTGGAGTTCTATGACATGGTGACAGCAGTAAGACAAGAGAGAGAGGGGTGGGTGGATTGCATTTTCTTGGACTGCAAGAAGGCGTTTGACACAGTTCCACACAAGAGATTGGTGCAAAAACTGGAGGACCAAGCAGGGATAACAGGGAAGGCACTACAATGGATCAGGGAATACTTGTCAGGAAGACAGCAGCGAGTCATGGTACGTGGCGAGGTGTCAGAGTGGGCACCTGTGACCAGCGGGGTCCCGCAGGGGTCAGTCCTAGGACCAGTGCTGTTTCTGGTATTTGTGAACGACATGACGGAAGGAATAGACTCTGAGGTATCCCTGTTTGCAGATGACGTGAAGTTGATGAGAAGAATTCACTCGATCGAAGACCAGGCAGAACTACAAAGGGATCTGGACAGGCTGCAGACCTGGTCAAGCAATTGCTCCTGGAGTTCAATCCACCAAGTGCAAAGTCATGAAGATTGGGGAAGGGCAAAGAAGGCCGCAGACGGAGTACAGTCTAGGGGGTCAGAGACTACAAACCTCACTCAAGGAAAAAGATCTTGGGGTGAGTATAACACCAGGCACATCTCCTGAAGCGCACATCAACCAAATAACTGCTGCAGCATATGGGCGCCTAGCAAACCTCAGAACAGCATTCCGACATCTTAATAAGGAATCATTCAGGACCCTGTACACCGTGTACGTTAGGCCCATATTGGAGTATGCGGCACCAGTTTGGAACCCACACCTAGCCAAGCACGTGAAGAAACTAGAGAAAGTGCAAAGGTTTGCAACAAGACTAGTCCCAGAGCTAAGAGGATGTCCTACGAGGAGAGGTTAAGGGAAATCAACCTGACGACACTGGAGGACAGGAGAGATAGGGGGGACATGATAACGACATACAAAATACTGAGAGGAATTGACAAGGTGGACAAAGACAGGATGTTTCCAGAGATTGGACACAGTAACAAGGGGACACAGTTGGAAGCTGAAGACACAGATGAATCACAGGGATGTTAGGAAGTATTTCTTCAGCCACAGAGTAGTCAGTAAGTGGAATAGTTTGGGAAGCGATGTAGTTGAGGCAGGATCCATACATAGCTTTAAGCAGAGGTATGATAAAGCTCACGGCTCAGGGAGAGTGACCTAGTAGCGATCAGTGAAGAGGCGGGGCCAGGAGCTCGGACTCGACCCCCGCAACCTCAACTAGGTGAGTACAACTAAGTGAGTACACACATACACACACACACACACACACACGCCCACACACACACACACATACATACACACACACACACACACACACACACACACACACACACACACACATACACACACACACACACACACACACACACACACACACACACACACACACACACACACACACACACATACACACCAGAAGACGGGTGCTGGAGCAGATAAGGGTGGGTGTGAGGAGAGGTATCAGGGCAGGCCGGCCACAATTCACTGCTCTCTCTCTCTCTGCCGGGTTCATGAATTTCATTTTCGACACCATTTACATGTAGCTTCCACTGTCTCCATCCTGCCATGTACATCCCGCCGTGAGCGCCCATTGGCAGGGAAATCTTATGGCAATGGAGGTCCCATGACAACGGGGACCCATGACAATGTTACCCCAGAGCAACAGAGCCTTCCTGACAACGGGGACTCCCATGACAAAGGGTTTGCATGACAACCGAGATACAATGTAAAAATTATTATTATTATTATTATTATTATTATTATTATTATTATTATTATTATTATTATTATTATTATATTATTATTATACATATATTCATGCGAAAGTATTATGCCAGAGAATATCATGCAGATCCCGGGAATAGGGAGGCAATCGGGTTTGATTCGAGGAACCCATCCCTTGGTGTTATTTTGAGGTATATGAACCCGCTTGAACGATATATCGGGATATAGGGACCTTCATAGCTACTATATCGTGATATAGGGCCTTCATAAACACTATATCGTGATATAGGTCTTCATAGGTACTATATTGTGACAGGGGCCTTCACTGGTTCTATATCGTGATATAGGGGCCTTCATAGGTGCTATATCGTGATATAGGGGTCTCCATAAATAATATAGTGTGATATAGGGGCCTTCATAGTTGCTATATCGTGATATAGGATCTTTCACAGACTCTATATCGTGGTATAGTATCATACATTACAAAGGTAACTCAAGGCACAGCGATTACTGTTATTTTTTCGGCTCTGTAATGAACTAGTGGAATGTTTACTTACGTTTGAGAATTCCTTGAAATCTTTGTTCCACGCAGTGGTACCCAGCGAACAGTGCTACCCAACGAGCGGTGCTACCCAGCAAGCGGTGCTACCCAGCAAGCAGTGCTACCCAGCAAGAGATCCGGGCATGCACACAACGCCCACCGGAAAATTTACCAAACCCCCGGGAAAACCACCGCCCCCCCGCTGGTAATTGCGTATTCGTTTTCCCCGCTGGTAACGCAAATTGACTGGGAAAATCCCACACAGTTACCTCCCTTAGTACACACCGCGTGCGTCCACCCGCCTCCTTGCTCGCAGTGAAAAAGCAAGAACACCATCCCCCTTTTCCTCCCCAACCCCATCCCTCAATCCTTCCCCAAACCCATTCCTCCAGCCCATTTCCCAGGGGGGAGTATAAATCAAGCTTGAACATTACGAACAACTATATGCTCTTACCTTTTAATGGAATGACCTGCAGGGGTTTCTACCAGACTAGAGGTACATGTCTATATTATTATTACTGAAATTATTTTTTTTATTATTATTAGTAATTATTTATTATTATTTTATTATTATTATTATTTTTATTTTTTAAAAATTATTATAATTATTATAAAATTTTAAATTTTTTTATTATTAATTATTTTATTATTATTATATTATTATTATTATTATTGTATTATTATTTTTTTTTATTTTATTATTATTATTATTATTATTATTATTATTATTACATATACGTTGAGTTTTTTAATCTTCAGTTCTGCGCTCACGCATTTAAAGTCATTCCGTTTCCCCTTTTTGTTTTACTTGTCTTGAGGTACTTCGGGACATATATAAAGGGTCTTTCAAAATGAGGGAAATAAATTTCCAAGCACTGCAAAACGTTCAGAGTGAGCAAAAGCGCTCACTCTGAACGTTTTGTTGGATTCATCCTCTTTTCTGCAACACTGCAAGTCCTGTATGTTTGATTGCAACACAAAAAGGCCTAGAGACTTTTAACCCCCTGGTTTGTTTTGCATTCGCTTCGCTTTTCCTTTTTTTTTGGAATATAATATATATATATATATATTTATAAAATAATATATATATATAATATAAAAATACATATATTATATATATATATATATATATAAAAATTATATATAAATATATAAATATATATAACACACACACACACCCCACACAAATATATATATAATTTTTAATATTTAAAAATATTTATAAAATATATATATAATATATATATATATATTTTATATATATATATCCTCTATAGCGGAAAGGGGGACCCTCATCCTCAAGAAGACAATAAACGTCTCAGGGAAAATCAAGGTTCCCCCCCGGGCTGTTTAATATTTTCTTTTTTACCCCCCCCCTTATTTTTATATTCTAGTGAACATTTATTAATAAAAAAAATACATTTCAAAAAAAAAAACATAAACATGAATACAAAACACGATGAATCAAAGATCATGAAATTTTCCCCCAGCTCCCCCGAGGTGGGCGCGAGCCAAGTATGCAGCAAGCATTTCCCCCCTGGATGCTACGCAAGCCTGGAACTAAAGTGGGTGCCCTTTTGTCCCTGGTGGGTCGATAGTCTGGGAACCAAAAACTTTAAGGAAACGTTGGCATTTTTTCCCCCTGATCCCAAGGGCTCTGATCCCACTGGGACAAAATTTTACTGTTGGTTATGTCCTCTACTTGCGTCTTTGGGCTCCCTGTGGTAGCCCCTCCCTGTCGCCCCACATGTGGGATATAGGTGTCACCAGGTGACACAACGTATAGCCCCCTGCTAAGAGCTTCCCTTCTTTCCCAAAGGGAAAATGGGTTTTCTGGGTTGTGGGGATTGTTGGCTGCTATGTCGGGCTCCCTCCGGCAGGGGTCCAGCGAGAAGGGTTTTTCCCTTAATGAGTCGTTGACCTCATGTTTCTCATGCCCGCCCTTGGTTTTGGAACAGTTAAATCATGTAACCGTTTTTGGCTGCTTTTCACTTCACCGCAAACACGTATTTTTCTGTGTGAATTTGGGGGAGCAAGGGCAGGGCCACGCAATACGGAGGGTCTTAGGGTCGGTCGTGTTCCCATTGGGGATATGGGGAAAGTTTTGGGGGAAGTCCCCGGAGTGAGCGCGCTCACAGCCTGGAACGGACAAATTTCCCTATCTGAGTTGCAGCCCCGAGCATGTTTTGGGAACCCTTTTCGCAATGGGCCATCCCAGCTTGACTGTTTGTGAGCCGTGCTGCACTAGGGGTTTGGGGTGGAGAGCAAGATTCCCCTTTGGGGGTGGCACTAGCATGCTAGGGTCTTCTATTTTCCCGCGAGTCACTGAGGGTTCAGGAAGAATTTGTCTTATCAAATCGTTTGAGCTATGGAAGAGGATGGGAAAACTGGTAGAGCAATCGGAGGATCTGCGTACCCTAGTCCTCCAAGCCTGACTGGGAAATGGGCTAGCAAACCACTGCCATCGTCAAGGAAAGATTCAATTATATATATATAAAATATATAAAATATATATATTAAATATATATTTAAAAATAAAAATATAATATTTTATATATTAAAATTTAAAATTTAATTTATTATTATATATATATATATATTATAATATATTTAAAATAGATATATATATAATTTTTATTATATATATATGTATGTTTTATATATATATATATATATATATTTATATATATATAAATATATTATTATATATATATAAATATATATATATTATATAATATATAATATATATATAATATATAATATATATATATATATATAAATATATATATGCATATATATGTATTTATATATAATTATCTTATATATATATATATATATATATATATGTATGATATATATATATATATATAGTAATATATATATATATATTTATATATATATAATTATATAAATATATTATAATATATTATATATTATGAAATATATATAATATATATATATATATAAATAATATATATAATTATATTTATATATATATTACATATATATATATATATATATATATATATATATATATATATATATATATATATATATATATATCGTGCCGAATAGGCAGAATTGCGATCTTGGCTTAAATAGCAACGCTCATCTTGCCATATAGGACAAGTAAAATTTGTGTATGCAATAATTTCGCCAAAATCATTCTGAACCTAACAAAAAAAAATATATTTCACTGTGTTTGTTTAGTATTAAATTTCTGTAAACAAATCTAAAATATATTTAGTTGGATTAGGCTAAAATAAATTGTTCTTGTTATAATAAGGTTAGGTAAGTTTTCTAAGATTCTTTTGGTGCAAAATTAAAATTTTTTACATTAACATTAATGAAAAAAATATATCTTTAAACGTATAAGAGAAAATTTTAGAAAGGACTTAATTTTAAATGAGTTCTTGCTAATTGACCAGTTTTACATATCCGGCACGAAATATAATATATATAATATATATTATATATATAATATATATATATATATATATATATATTATATATATAATATATATATATATATATATATATATATATATATAATATAATTATATATATATGTTATATTATATTATATATATTTTTTTGAACAGTATTTAGATAAGGTAGGGAATTTTTTTGCATTTATGGATTTAGAAAAGTATAGAAAAGAGTGGATGGGGGCAAGTGGCTAAAGTTGAAGGTATGGAATAGGGGGGAAGTTACTAATTCGAAAAGAGTTTTTATGAGGATGGAGGCTCGGTTAGGTGTGTAAAAGAGAGGGGGGACTACTTCCCCGGGTAAAAGTAGGTCTTGCCCGGGATGTGAAGTCACAATTGTTGTTTAATATATTTATAGATGGGGTTGTAAAAAAGTAAATGTAGGGTGTCGGGGGAGGGGTGGTTTAAAATTTATGGGGAATCAAAACAAAAAGGGAAAATTGACACGTTACTTTTTGCGATGTACTTTTTTGTTAGGGGAATTCTAAAAAAAAATTGCAAAGGTTAGGGCAAATTTGGGAATGTGTGTAAGTGAAAGTTAAAAGTGAACACAGAAAAGAGAAAGGTGATGAGAATATCAAATTTTTAGATAAAAAAAAATTTGGAAAAAATTGGGGGGAGTAGGAAAAAGTGAAAATTTTTCAAAAAATTTGGGAGTTGAGTGCAGCGGATGGTTTTTTGAAGGATGAGTTGATAATTAACATTTTGCAACCTTTGGGTGTCAACTTATCAAAATGTCGGTTCTCTGAAACCCTTCATTACAAACATGAAGGATGAGGTTAATCATAGAAATTTATGAAAGAAAAAAAAAGGGGGAGTGGGGCTTGAGGATATGTGGAGGCAAAAAATGTTACATTTAGGGAAAAAAAAGAAGTATGAAAAATATAGTAGTACCCCCACTTTATATGGGTGTAAACTTTGGTGGTAAATGCGCAGCGAGGAGGGGTTTGGAGGCATGGGGGATGTTCTGTCTAAGGGCAATGTGTGGTGAAATATTTTGCAAAAAATTCGGAGTGTGGAAATTTGGGGGTGTGGAGTTTAATAAAGTATTTGTTAGAGGGGTAAAAGGGGTTTGAGGTAGTTTTTGTCATTTTGAGAGAAGGTCAAGTAAATGACTGGAGAGCGTATAAATCTGTAGGGGAATGAAGGCGGGGAGGGGTCGTCCCCGAAAAGGGTTGGAAGGAGGGGGTAAAGGAGGTGTTTGGGCGAGGGCTTTGGGTTCCAGCAAGCGTGCGTGAGCGTGTTTTGATAGGATGAATGAGACAAATGGTTTTGGAACCCGACGATCTTTGGAGTGTGAGCAGGGGAATATTTTGTGAAAGGGGTTGAGGGAAAAAAGGGTTTTTTTATATAACCGGACTTGAGCTGGTGGGAAAACACAATGCCTGCCTCTAAGGAGGGGTTGGGATATTTGGGAGTTTGGGAGTTAGTGATTTTATACGTATATACTTTCAAAAAGTTTATTCTGGGGACCCCTGCAAAAACATGATTTTTTGTAGTGAGGTGAAAGTGTTGAAAATGATTAAAGAAATTTTTTTTGGGATTTTTTTTCTCTTTTGGGCCCCTGCCCGGTGGGGCGGCCGATTGTTTAAAAAAAAAAAAATTATATTATATATATATATATAATAATTTTTTTTGTGGGGGTGTGTGTGTGTGTGTGTTGGGTGGTGTGTTGTGGGTGTGGTGTGTGGGTGTGGTGTGGGGTTGAGTGTGTGTGTGTGTGTGTGTGGTGTGTGCCCAAAAGGTAAAATTGGGCAATTGCAGAACTATCTAAATTAAGTCCAAATTTAAAAATTTTCTCAACGTATAATTTTTTTTTATTCATGTTAATGGAAAAAAAAATAAAAGTTTTACTAAAAGAACCTTTCAAAACTTATCATAATTTTTTTATAACAACGAAATTTAAATGAAATGCCTAACCCAACTAAATATAGTTTAGAAAAAGCTAATTAAATTGCGTTTGTTACGATAAGAGGAAAGTTTTCAAAGGGCTTTTTCGGTAAAAAAATTATTATTTTTTATTAACAACATAAAAAAAAAAAAAAAAATAATTTTTAAAGTAAAAGGAAAATTTTTAAAGGAAATTTAAATTTTTAAAGGGTTCTTGTAATTGACCAGTTTTCCTTTGGAAACCCACGACATAACACACCAAAAACAACACACACACCACACTCCACCCCAAAAAACACACACACACACACACACACACACACACGTATTTTTTTTATTGTTTATATAATAATTAATATATTATATTATATATATATTATATATATTGTGTGTGTGTTGTTGTGTGTGTGTGTGTGTGTGTGTTGTGTGTGTGTGTTTTGTGTGTGTAAATAGGTGAAAGATGGTAGACAGAACCCAAAAAAAGGGGTTACCATACTGCCGTGAGTGTAAAAACGGAAACCCTGATTTGTTATACATGATGGTGGGTTTTCTGGTGTCTTTTTTTGTTCTTAACATGCAAGTTTGTGTAGTCTTGCTACTTTATTTCCTTAGGTCACACTACACTGCATGTAAAACATATGTACACACACCCCTCTGGGGTTTCTTCCATTTTCTTACTAGTTCTTGTTCTTCTTTATTTTCTTTTATCTCCATGGGGAAATTGATCAGAATTCTTCCTCCGTGAGCCATGTGTATTGTGAGAGGCGACTACAATGCCGGGAGCAAGGGGCTAGTAACCCCTTCTCCTGTATGAATTCTAAATTTAAAAGGAAAAACTTTTGCTTTTCTTTTTAGGTCACCTGCCTCAGTATGGTACGGCCGGTGTGATGAAAAAACAGTAGGAGCTCCGTGTCCCTGACATGACCCATCAGAATGCTGAAGGACGCAACAACAATAACAGCCTTGAAGCCCCTTCTCAGTGTTAAAAGCCTATGTTTTACATTAACGTTCTATCTCTTGGATCCCGAATGTATTCACCTGTTAATGGACATCGTTGTTCACTCGCGGCCGTGTTGAGCTTCATCTTATCTGCTGTTGAATTAATGGATGGAATCCAAACCCACTGTATCTCGTTATAATGTATTCCAATTATCTTAAAATTGTTTTTGAAAACCGACAAGTTGAATGAGACACTTGCTCAAGATTTGGGAATCTTTATTGAGGAAACGTTTCACCAACCAGTAGCTTCTTCAGTCCAATGCAGAGAATACAGAGGAGTTTGAGGTAATCATTCCCTCAGCCTGGAGTCGATGTGTTCAGTCCATCAGTCTCAAGACTGATGGACTAGCACTCTTTTTTATTAAGTAAATTTTAAGGAATATCACTAAGAATGTGGTTCAAATTCAGGGGAAAAAAGATGTGTTCCCTCGCTCTGATCCTACCCATATCCAGTATAGTTCGTCTGTCTTTAAGTATCTTATATGCTGTGATTATGTCTCCACTAGATCATCAATCCTCTGGCGAGCCAATATTTTCACATCCTCGATTTCTTTAATTTTTAAGTTCATAAGAGGGAGCGCAAAAGCCGGGGGGGGTTTATACAGAAACTGAGAAAGGGGTATTTTTTTGCGTTTATTATAAAGGAGGGGACAGGCTAAAATTATTTGGTTCAGTAGCCCCTAAATAGAAAAAGGTTTGATTCCCCCACCTATAGAAAAAACACAAAAAGCAATCTTAAATTTTCCGATTCATTAGAAAAACGAACCAATCTCTAGTTTTTGCAATTTCTATGTCGTTAGAGTCACTTTTGAATTTCTCTAATCTCGCATGTATTTAGAGGAAATTTAGCAATCTCTAAAAACCTTGCGTGTTTTGAGAGGGGGACATAGACGCAATCTCTGATTCATTTGCCCAACTTAAAGTGTTCCTACTCGGGCTATTACAGGGGGGAATTCAACTTTTTGTTTTAAGTGGGTACGCTCTGTCGGAAATAATGTATATTACCCCCGGGGGTTTTTCCTCCTCTCTCCTTTGTCTGCTGTCAGTTTGTTGTTAGTCTTTCTGTCTGTCATTTTGTTGTTAGTCTGTCGGTCTGTCTCTGTCTGTCACTCTTCTTTCACATTAGAAAAACTTCTCTAAGCCCTTCGACATGGTTTCCTTAGGAAAAATGTGAAAATTTGGCTTACCCTTTTCCCGTGGGTCTGTGACGGGTTTATATTTTGAAAAAAAAACCGGCCGGGGGCTTGGACACGGGGCCCCGGGGAAAGGCACAATTCGCCTTTTTGTCAAAACAAAACTTTACCCCAGAAATAATCTTCGTGACCGTTTTTCTCCTCATCAAGGGCCAAAGTCTTTTATTTTTTAAGAAAAATCAGAGAAAAAAACAGTGTTTAAAAAAATCACCTCTTTTTTTTGCGCAAAAAATACCTTTACGAAATATGGAAAACTTGGTAAACCTGACATAAAAGGGGTCCTCTCTGTTCACCTGCACGTTGTTTGTATATTCCATTTTTTTGATAATGATTTGATAAAGCGAAATGTCATCTTTTAAATAAAGCTTTTTCAAAAACTCCTTGGATATCTTACTTATTTATTACATTCAAAAATTTATCCGGGACCCATTTCAAAAATTTCATACCCACAATTTGGGCTCAAATCTTTTGCATCAGTTTACTTTTTTTAAAATTGTAGGGGTTCAGTTATGTAGGAATTTACACGGGGGAAAATTTTGAGGCTATTTTTTGTAAAATTTAGAGATTTATCAACAGAAGCTTTAGGTACAATTTTGGGGGAAAAACTTTTTTAAAAACTATCAAAATTTCTTTCTGAGTCTCTTTAACATTCATAGCTCCAGACGAATTTCAAATTATGCTGGAACACAAAATTACTTTGGTTTTAAAGAATTTCTAGAAAAATTTTAGGTTTTCGGAAAATTTAAACCCCCCTTTATTAAAAGGGAAAGTGATTCTTCAGTTATTTACCTCCTTTAAAATTAACTTTGTTTACCAACCCCCAAACCTGTTTCTGGCGAGTCTTTTTACTTTTATTCTGGGGTTGTTTTTCCCTGAGAATAGGACAGGTAGGGGCCCCCTTTTGGGTGAGTCTCCATAAATTAATATTCCCCCCCCATCCTATTTTACTTTGTTTTCCCAATGATTAAAATTGCTTTGAAACAGGTGGCCCCGCTTTACGCGTTTTGTTTTTAATAGGGAAAAGTTTTTCGGGTTATCCCATTCTTTTTTGTTTTCGTTTTCCCTACAAAAAATTATATTCATCACTCACCTAAAAGCTAAGGAGGGAAAATTTTTTAAAGGTAAAAAATTTGTGTAAAATATACGAAATTTTTTAGGCCTAGCTCTATTCCCCTCATTAATATTGTAGAAAAAAACAGGTTTTTCGGCTTTTATATGCATTTAAAATGAAAAAAAGGCGGGTTTCAAAACCGGGCTTTTTTAAGCGGGGCCCTGCTCTATATTATTGGGGATTTCCCCTCAGATAGTTTTTTTATCTCAGTACTGTCCCTGCCATCTTAGCGGTTTAATTTTTTGTTTTTGTTGTTTAATGTTGAAATTTTATATTTTTACGTTGTTCAGAAGGGGGGTTTAAATTGGCAGGGCCAGGGTGTAAAACCACTGTCCCAGCTGGCCTCGGAGTTTAAAAATTTAATTTCCCAAGAGTTCGAACAACCCCATTTTCCCTTTGTTTTGTGTTTTCCACAGTCCAAAAAATTAATCCTGAGGACGGTGACTGTTTTTTTCCCCAAAACGCCTTTGTATTATTTTCTCAGTAAACCCCCTTTAAGCCCACTCTAAGTTTTTCCACCCCCTTTTCCTCTCTCTCTCTCTCTCTTTTTTTTTTTTTAAAATTATATATATTATATTTATATTTTTTATATATATATATTTAAAATTATATTTTTATTTTTATATATATATATATATTTTTATATTATATATATTTTTTAAAAAGATATATATTTATATATATTTATAATAAAAATATTAATATAATATATATTTAAAAAAAATTTTTTTTCGGGCCGTCTCCCCCCGGGGCCCAGGGTGACCCAAAAAAAAAAATAAAAAAAAAAATCCCAAAAAAAAAATTTACTTATTTTCCAACATTAAAACACTTTCACCTCACTCACACGTAATCACTGTTTTTGCAAAAGGTGTCAAAAAAACAACAGCTTAGAAACAATACGTATAAAGAAAAAAATTTTCCCCCCAAAATGCCCTTTCCCCCCCCCTTTTGGGGGGTTTTTTCCCCCCCCCGGGCCAAAAAGCTATATAAAAAAACCTTTCCCGAAACCCCCACTAATATTACCCTGTTTACACTCCAAAATTTTTTCCCAAAAATTTTTTTTCACTCCTTTTAACCTTCCCCCTTTTCCGGGCCCCCCCCCAAAAAACCCCCCTTTTCCCCCCCTTTTTTTTTTTCCCCAATTTCCCCCCCCCCCCCTTCCCAAAATTTTTTCCCCCCCCTTTTTTTTTTTTAAATTTTTTTAAAACCCCAAAAAAAAAAACCCCAAAAAACCCCCCCCCCCCAAAATTTTTTTAACCCCAAAAAACCCCAATTTCCCACTCCGAATTTCCCAAAAATTTCCCCCCCCCCCCAAAAAAAAAAAAAGGGCCCCCCCCCCCCCCCCAAAAACCCCCCCCCAAAAAAGGGGTTTTAAATTTTTTTTTTTTTTTTTTTTTTTTTTTTTTCCCGGGCCCGGTTTTTTTTTTTTCTTTTAAAAAAAAAATTTTTCCCCCCTTTTTTCCAAAAAATCGAAAAGTATATGTATATTCTTTTTTATTTTTTTTTAATTTTTAAAAAAAAAAATTTTTTTTTTTTTAATATATATATTTTTTTATATAATTTTTTTTAAAATTTTTTTTTTTTATATATAAATTTTTTTTTATTTTTTATATTTTTTTTTTTTTTTTATTTAAAAAATACCCTTTTTTAAAAAAGGGGTTTTAAAAAAAAAAAAAAAAAAATTTTTTTTTTTTTTTATATTATATATTAATTTTCAAAATTTTTAAAAAAAAAAAAAAAACCCCCCCCTTTTTTGGGCCCCTTTTTTTAAAAAAAAACCCCCCGGGGGGCCCCCGTTTAAAATTTTTTTTTTTAAAAAATTTTTTTTTTCCCCCCCCCCTTTTTTTTTTTTCCCAAAAAATTTTTTTTTTAAAAATTTTTTTTTTTTTCCCCCCTTTTTTTTTTTTTTTTTTTAAAAAAATATTTTTTTTTAAAATTTTTTAAAATTTTTTAAAAATTTTTTAAAATTTTTTTTTTAAAAAATTTTTTTTTTAAAAATTTAAAAATTTTTTTTAAAAATTTTAAAAAAATAAAAAAATTTTTTTTAAAATTTTAAAATTTTTAAAAAAAATTTTTTTTAAAAAAAAAATTTTTATAATTTATTTATATATATATATATAAAAAAAATTATATATTTAATTTTTTTATTTATAAAAATTTTTTTTTAAAAAAAATTTTTTTTTTTAAAAAATTAAAAAATTTTAAAAAAAAAAAATTGGGGTTTTTTTTTTAAATTTTAAAAAAAAATTTTAAATTTTTTTAAAAAAAAAAAAAATTTTGGGGAAAAAAAAAAAATTTTTTTTTTGGGCCCCTTTTTTTTTTTTCCCTTTTTAAAAATTTAAAAAAGGTTTATAATGGGGGGAAAAAAAAAGGGGAAATTTTTTTTTTAAATTTTTTTCACCCGAAAAATTTTTTTTTTCCCTTCCCCCCCTCCCTTTTTTTTCCAAAAACCCCCCCCCCCGGGGGGGCCCAAATTTAAAAAAGGGGGAAAAAAACCCTTTTTTTAAAAAAAAAAGGGGGGTTTTTTAAACCTTTTTTTTTTTTTGGGGGGGTTTTCAAAATTTTTTTTTTTTTAAACCCCAAAAAAAATTTTAAAAAAATTTTTTTCCCTTTTTTTTTTTTTTTTAAAATTTTTTATATTATAAAAAATTTTAAAAAAATATTTAAAAAAAAAATTTTTTTTTTTTTATTTTAAAAATTAAAAAAAATTTAAAATTAAAATTTTTTTAAATTTTAAAAATTTTAAATTTTTTTAAAAAATATTAATTTTTTTTTAAATTTTAAAACATCCCAAAAAAAAAGGGGGGGGGAAAAAAAAAATTTTTCCCCCCCCCAAAAAAAAAAACCCAAAAGGGGGGGCCCCGGGGTTTTTCCCCCCCCAAAAAAAAAAAAAAGAAATTTTTAAAAATTTTTTAAAAAATTTTTTTTTAAAAAAAAACCCCCCCCTTTTTTTAAAGGGGGGAAAAAAATTTTTTTTTTTGGGTTTTTTTTTTTGGGGCGACCTTTTGGGGGGAAAATTTTTTTTTTTTTCCCTTTTGGGGAAATTTTTAATTTTAAAAAATTTTTTGGTTTTTTAAAAAAAAAAATTTTTTTTTTTTTTTTTAAAAAAGGTTTTCCAAAAAACTTGTCCTTTGTTCGTAGGTTCGATCTCCTTCAGCCAGAGAACCAGTGTTTGTGTAATTTCGCATGCTCTCGCGAATCCTTGCATTGTTCAAATCTCAGTAAGGCTGATGCATGCAGGGGATGAGACGAAAAGCTGTAAGCCTTCTCCCTGAAAGCTGGCTGCTTGGATCAAACGTGTAGCGCATGCTACAGGCCAAGGTATTGTCCAGTGTGGGTAGATTGGTAAAGCACTGCGTACCTTGTCCTAAGGTTCGTAGGTTCGAGTCTCCTTCAGCCAGAGATCAGTGTTTATATATATATAAATATATATATATATAATATATATATAATAATATATTTATATTATATATATTATATATAATATATATATATATATATATATATATATATATATATATATATATATATATATATATGCAATAAGATCACAGTAAACAGGTGATTTCAGAATATGCAAAACAACCACTCTGAAAGAATAGAGAAATTCCAAGCGCTTTCGTAACGACTCACATTATCAAGTAACTATGAAAGTAAAGCATCCAAGGAAGGTATATAAGGGGTCTGGCCAACACCTCACTATCAGATCCCACAACAGTTAAACACCTGACGCGCGCCGGCCCAACTGGACAGGTCCTTCGCACAATCCACCAACAAACTATTCTACCCAAGAAAATTTTAAAAATTATTATTTGTCCAGTGTATTATTAAATTCTTCCCAAATTCTATTAATTATAAATGGATCTAATTTATATAAACCAAAGGAAATATTCATATTATTGTCAAAACTGCTTTTTTTGAAACAAGATTCACTTATAATCCTGTCGACCATGGACTTGCTTGATACTACTTTCTCAACTTTTTGAAAATCATTTGGATGGTTAAAATCTCTTACAATGGAGCATAGGAATCTTGTCCAGTTCTAATGCTATATTTATGTTGTTTTAATCTTAGTTCGAGATTTTTACCAGTTTGACCGTAATAAACTTTATCGCAAATTTTACAAGGAATCTTATAGACACATCCATCAGCATTTTGAGGGGAATTCTTTATCAAAAGTTTTTTTACTGTATCAAGGTGAGCCTTGCAATTTATGCCAAGATCGCAAGTTCTGCCTATTCGGCATGACATATACATATATATATATAATATATATATATATATATATATATATATATATATATATATATATATATATATATATATATATTATATATATAAAAAATATATATATTATATATTTTCGGCCGAATGGCAAACTTGCATTTTTGGGTTTTTAAAACCCAACGCTCACCTTCCCCCAAAAATAGGACAAGTAAAAAATTTGTGTATGCAAAAAATTTTCCCCCCAAAAAATCTTTTCCGGGAAAACCTGAGGGAAAAAAAATATTTCTTTGTGTTTTTTAAGTATTAAATTTTGGTAAACAATTTCTAAAAAAATTTTCTTTGGGGGTTTAGGCAAAAATTAAATTGTTCTTTTTTAAAAAGGGTTTGGGAAGTTGTCTAAGTTCCTTTTGGTGAAAAAATTAAAAAAAATTTTTTACAAAAAACTTTAATGAAAAAATTTTATCTTTTAAACGTAAAAGGGAAAATTTTAGAAAGGACTTAATTTTAAATGGTTCTTCCCAAATTTCCTTTTTTTTAATTTATTCGGACGACTTAAAATTAAAATTTTATAAATATATATATATATTTTAATTATATATATAAAAATTTTATATATATTAAAAAATATATAAAATAAAATATTTTTATATATATAAAATATATATATTTTTAATAGAAAACCACAAAACCACACCCGGGGGGATAACCCAAAACCCTGTTTTTTTTAACACGCCCCCTTAGTGAGCGAAAATTTCCGGGGACGCTCAAACCCCGGCCCATTCGTTCCCAGAGAGTAGGTATGTACCGTGATCCAGGACATACGATGGTGGGGTGCTCAATTTATTTTCATTCATTTCCCCGTTTGGTGTACTAACTTCCCAAGTAGTATATATTCTGCCTCCAAAAGCAGTATTTATACGCTTGTAGGGGGCTAGTAAGCCAAATTTGGGCGCAATTGCTTGCCGATTGTGTTTTGGGCACTGAGATTGGGAAACCAAAATTTCTTTGGAAGACAGAATTTTGGAACACAAAACATTTTAAAATGTTTGTGTTGGGGTTTCTCATACTTTTGATTTTAAAAACGCATAAATTGGAATATGTAATTTTAAAGCAATCAAGTTTTTTAAGTTCTTTTAAAACAATATTTTCACAAAAAAATATTTTTAAAAATAGTATAGGGGGTTTTGGGGGAAAATAGGAAAAACAAGGGGTATTTTCGTTTGTTTAAAAAAAAAAAATTTTTTCGCTTTGTATATTTTTTAAAAAAAGAAAGGTTAGATTTTATACCAGATATACTTATATTTTTTCATTTTTTATATATATAAATTTTAAAATATATATAAATAAAATATATTTATAATATAAAATTTTATTTTTAAATATGATAGATATTGTCCTCTTCCTTTCTCAAAACGAGTTGTTTAAGCCCAATTTTTCCCCCTGATAACTTCGTGACTCAGCGGGAAAAAAGGACCCCTAGCAACGCCAGTGCCATCCGAATGGGAGACTCTTCCCTCCCTCCAGCACCAAACCAAGTGCAGCACTGGTCACAAACGTCAAGCGGGGAAAGGGGGCCCCCGATCATTGAATAGGTGCTTGCCAACATGCTCGGGGCTGCAACATCAGGTAGGGGGGGATGCCCGTTTCCCCAGGCTGTGGGGGTGCAAACCCCCTCGGGGGGAAATTCCCCCAAAACAGTTCCCCAAAATGGGGCAATGGGAACACGACTCCCCCCTTTGCCCCTCCATATTGCAGTGGCTCGGGGCCTTCGCTGCCAAAATTTCCCCAACAGAATATATGAGTATTTGCGGTAAAGGGATAAAGGGCCAGCCCAATACGGTCACAGGGCCCTTAACGGTTCTAAAAAAAGGGGGGGGGGAAATTTGCATAAAACCAATCAGCGGTTGCCCCCGAGGGGGGCCCCGTTCACTAGCGGCCAAAAAATCCCCCAAAAACCCAGAAAACCCGCCCGGGGGGATCACCTTTATAAATTGGGGGAATGGAAAAGCTTTTAGCATGGGACATACCTGTGTGTCCACACGGGGCTAAACACCAAATTTCCCATCCCCGTTTAGGCGACAGGGGGGAGCTGTTTGACCACAGGGGGGAGAAACAAGATCAGCTTTTAAACGGGACATAAGCCGAAGTTTTCAATTTGTGCCAGGGGATCAGGACCTTGGGAACAGGGGGGAAAAATGCCACTTTTTCCCCTCAAAAAATTGGTTCCAGATCATCGACACCACCGGGGCCCAAGGGCGGGGCACTTTAAAGTTCCAGCGCTTCACGTACCCCAACCCCAAGGGGGAAATTTTTGCTGCCATATTTTGGCCCCTCGTCCGGCTTCGGAGGAGGGGAGGAAATTAAATGTTTTTTTAATACATTTTTCCCATTTATTGTGTTTGTTTTTTTTTTGGCCATGAAATTCTTTTTTTACCCAATAAATTTTCGCATAGTTTAAAAAATATAAGGGGGTGGTGTAGAGGAAAATATTCAACCAGCTCCGGGAAAACCCTTTTGATTTTTCCCTGGGGTACTTTTTAATTGCCCTTCTCTGAGGATGGGGGTCCCCATTCCAGCTATAGGGGGGGTTTTTTACCTCCCTATATATTTATATTTTATGAAATTAATATATTTTTCTTTTTTCCAACACCCCGGCCTTTTATCCCCCCAAAGGGCCCGGGTGGCCCAAAAAGAAAAAAAAAAATTCTCTTTTTAAAATTTAAGTAATTTATCAGGAAAAGGGGGTTTACTAGTTTCCTTGCCCCCGGATTTTGTCGCTTTTTTTTAAAACCCACGCATGGCTTACGGAGGAAGAATTCTGTTCCTTTTCCCCAGGGCAGATAAGGGGAAATAAAAAAAGAACAAGAACTAAAAAAAGAAAATAGCAGAAAAACCCCGAAAGGGGGGTGTATATTTTTTGCTTGTACATGTATGTGTAGTTTTTGACCCCAAGTGTAAGTAGAAGTAGCAAGAAGTACCTGAAATCTTGCATGTTTATGGACAGAAAAAAAACATTACAATCCTACCATCATTAAAAAAAATTAAAAGGCTTTTGTTTTACACTCACTTGGCAGGACCCCGTAACCCCCCTGGGTTTTTTTTCTGTGACCCAAAACCCACTACCTTATATATATATAAAATGTTTTATATTTAAAATTTATATATATATATATATAAATATATTTATATATATATAAATATATATTTTTATATAAAATATAAATATATAAATATATATATATATATATATAAAATATATAATATATATTTTATATATATATATTTTATATATTTTATTTATGTGTGTATATACCCTTTTAAAATTTTTTATTTTATAAATAATAAAAAATAATATATATTACATATACTAATATATATATTTTATATTAAATTTATTTTTATATATATATTTATTATTATATTTTTATTATATATATATATATATAAAATATATAATTTATTTTTAATAATATATATTATTTAAAAAAAATTATTTTTAAATTTTTAAAAAAAATATATATCAAAGATGGGGTTTTTTTGGGGAAGTGGAAAATTCCAAAAAGGCTTCAGGAAGAAAAAAAAACCAAAAATTTTTCCTTGAAGCCTTTTTTTTTCCACTTCCCGAGGCTATGGGGTTTCCCCCAAATTTAAAACCCCAAAGGGGACCCCATCCCCATTATATATATATTATATTTTCAAACTTTAAGTGAACCCAAAAATTCTTTTAAAAAATCTCATTAAAGATTTTCAAAACTATATATATATATATATATATATAAAATATAAAATATATATATTTATATTTAAATTAATTATATATATATATACATTAATTTTATTATATATAAAAAATATATATATTTTTACATATAATATATAAAATATATATATAAAATATTTATTATATAAAATATATATAATTTATATATATTTAAAAAATATATATATATATTTTACATTATATAATTTTTATATTATAATATATATATATATATTAAAATTTTACAAAAATTTTTTTTATATATATTATATATTTATATATATATAAAATTTATATATATAAATATTAAAATATATTTTTTTATATAATATAAATATATATATAATATATAAAATATAATATATAATATATTTATAATATATATATATATAAATTTTAAAATTTTTATATTTATTAATATTATATATATTTTTCATAAACTAATTTTTTTTTATTTTAAATAATTGCTTCTTTAAAAATCAAAAAACCCCAATTTGGGAAAAAGTCAAATTCCCTTTGCTTTTTTCGGGTACGAACCCCCAAAACGGACAGTCCGGGTGGGGTTTAAAACATTTCTTGATTTCCCCAAAACTGGCGAAATTTCTTCCCGGGGAAAACCAGAAGGTTTAGAAACCCCAATTTTGTGTGGTGATTTAAACCCCCTTTAAAATGTAAATGAGCCGAATCTTTAAATTTAAAGGGGATTTCTAACAGCAAAATTTGGGGTTTTTGATTTTAAAAAAGTTTTTATTTCCCTGATAGCGTCTTTTTTTAAAGAATTTTAGTGAATATATATATATATATATTATATATATATAATATATTTAAAATTTTATATTATTAAAAATATATATATATATATTTAAAATATTTTATATATTTTTTTATTTATATATATAATATATAAATTATTTTTATATTTAATATTTTTAAATATTTATAATATAAAATATATATTTAAAAATATATAAAATGGTGAAGGGATGGCTTTGGGGGGATAGTAATGAAAAAAAAGTTTACCAAATATTTAAAATGGTTTAAAAAAATTTTCTGTAAGGGGCGAAAACACACACAAACCACACACCAAAACAAAAACACACACACACACCTTTAAAATTTAAGAGAAGAATACACCGAAACGAAGACCCGGGAAAAACTACAAGGGGTCTGGACAGGCTGCAGAACGGTCCAGCAAATTTGGCCTGGAGTTTTAAACCCCCCAAATGCAAAGTCATGGGAAAATTGGGGGGAAGGGGAAGAGGGCCCCAGACGGAAATACAGTCTAGGTGGTCAGAGACTACCAAAACCCCATCAAGGGAAAAAAATCTTGGGGTGAGTATAACACCAG
>NC_069416.1:38690087-38692587 GCF_026875155.1 Cherax quadricarinatus | reverse complement strand
ACTCACTTCATCCAGTTCCACCACAAACACACATCCCATTCACCTAACCACCACACATCAACACATCAATGCCCACACTTTTCACCCAGTTGCACCAATACCTAGTCCTCACCTATAATCACACTCAGCACGGGCATCCTTCACAGCTACACTCGCACGACTATCTCTCACACTCACACTCACAAACCAACAACTTCCATAACTATGCACCAGCTTCCCCCCCTCACACACGCACACACACACACACGCGCGCACACACACACACGCACACACACACACACACACTCACCAACTTCTGTCACTCACGGCCGCACCAACATTTCCCTTTCAGAATCACCTCCAAACACAAAGTCAAGCACTAGCAACAGCATCGTAAAGGGAATATATCACTGCCACTGTAGCACTGCTCTAGCTGTCAGAGGTTGACGATACACAATAGTCTTTATATCTCGCCTCGCAACACCAGAATACACAAAGGCTATCACAGAAACTTCGCGCTGGGTACATCAAGTGCATTGTGAGATGTAACTTAATACCAACCGAGTTCCAACTGCTGTTTATATGTTTTCGGGAATTTTATTTTTGTACCCACTTGCCTTGCATCCTAGGAGACATCAATGCCATCAATGCTGAGGAACTGAACACCTGTCAAGGTTGAAGGAGTGACCATCTGAAATCATTTCTTCATGTTTTCGTACGTTTATTCTCTGTACTGGACCGACAAAGTTAGTTACTGGTTGAAGATACCCATGTATTACTGATCGTGCTAGGAGCTGTTGTTATACCTCATCTCATTTCAAAGCCCATCCCTATATAAAGTACGCAAACTTTTCGCCACTGGATGAGACCCAAAATAGCATATTAACACGAAGGCACCTGTTTACTACTACATCAACGTGGCAAACTGGTGCATGGGAGCTTTATTCATAGTCTGCATTCGCCCGGGATTAAACTCAGTTCCTTCTGTTTCAATAAGATATTCAAGGTGCGGTTAATTAATGCTGATATTTTGGTAAGATAGCATGGGACATTGGTTCAGAAGAGTGAGTCATCTGTGTCACACTAAACTTGCATTTGTATGTACTTGCTGTTTTGTTTATGCAAGCCATGTTCTGCCGTGGTTACTCGTCTGTGCACTTGCAACAGTATAATATAAATCTACATTTTGCTCACGTTATGTTCTTTTGAAACTTTGTTTTCTCTCTATCTGTCTCTGTTTCTCTCTCTCTCTCTCTTTCTCACACACACAAAACACACACACACACACACACACACACACACACACACACACACACACACAAACTCACACTCAAGCACACATACACAAGAGCTTTTACTGAGGTTAGGTTCACAGTTTTCAGCTTTATTTACAATCTGAGAGCTGTTAACCCACCTTAAATCATTTGAAAGACTTCCTAAACATTATCTTTATTATTTTAAATATCATGAAACATATAAATAAAAAGCAGGATGAGGTTGGACTCAGCTGTTGGCCCCAGATTTCATATAGTTAAATAATTTTATTTCATTAATGTTGCTGTTCACTGCTAACATGTTCCAGATTCCAGTTATTCCAGGGATTAACAGAATTCGAGGAAGTGATGTTCTTGAAAAGGGTACAGCCAGTGAGTAGTTAATGTTTGTTGCCCGTCTTGTGGCATAGTAACTGCCTTCTCGCTGTCCGCCTTGAACATACCAGTAAATCTACTTACTGTTATGTACAAGGCCAATATTGTCAAAATACCACACTTGGATTCACTTCGAGGACAGCGTGAAACAAGCTTTTATGCCACAAGACGGGCAGAAAGCAGCAACTTCACTCTGGCTGTAACCTTCTCCAGAACATCACTCCATCTGAGATCCTATATACCCAGGATAACTCGAGTATGGAACACATTCGTACAGCATATTGATGTCAACGAGATAAAGTCAGTTGATCAAATGAAAATGCTGGCCCACAGATAGCTCCAACTTCATTCTGTTCCGTACTTGTATGTCTCATAACAATAAAAATGCTTTCAAATGAGCTGATGCAGGTAACAGCTCTTAGCTTGCCAATAAAGTTAGGAATCCTTAACCTGTAAATAGCTTGTCAATAAAGCTAGGGATCCTTAACCTTGTCAAACCCTGCGTAAAAAAAAAAAATCTCTGGTGTTGAAGGCTCTGCTGAAATGACAGAACTATTCAAACCGGATTCAGGCAAGAGGTTAATCGTCTTGCTCGGTTTCTATTCTCTCCAAAAGTCATAGATAAGACTAGGGCAGGCAGTCCAAGAAAGTGCTGCATACTCAAGCTGCGAGTGCATTTGTGCTTCGTACAGAGATTTGCAGCCTCTATTGTCGAGCAGGCACGAAATAGGCCTTATTCCTGTTAGTTTCTTGGCTGCTTTGCTTGCAGGATTTGCCAAGTGATTCTTCATATGTATATTGATGTCACACTTCACCACTAGGATATCCAACTTATCCCTTCCCGCTTCTGTCCCCCTCCCTCTCTCTCTCTC
>NC_069416.1:38670087-38687587 GCF_026875155.1 Cherax quadricarinatus | reverse complement strand
ACCTACACTGAAAAGAAGGCTAGTGAGTGTGTGTGTGTGTGTGTGTGTGTGTGTGTGTGTGTGTGTGTGGTGTGTGTGTGTGTGGTGTGTGTGTTGGTGTGTGTGTGTGTGTGTGTGTGTGTGTGTGTGTGTGTGTGTGTGTGTGTGTGTGTGTGTGTGTGTGTGTGTGTGTGTGTGTGTGTGTGTGTGTGTGTGTGTGTGTGTGTGTGTGTGTGTGTGTGTACTCACCTAATTGTACTCACCTAATTGTGGTTGCAGGGGTCGAGACTCAGCTCCTCGACCCGCCTCTTCACTGATCGCTACTGGGTCCTCTCTCTCTCTGCTTCCTGAGCTTTGTCATACCTCTTCTTAAAACTATGTATGGTTCCTGCCTCCACTACTTCACTTGCTAGGCTATTCCACTTGCTGACACTCTATGACTGAAGAAATACTTCCTAACGTCCCTGTGACTCGTCTGAGTCTTCAGCTTCCAGTTGTGACCCCTTGTCCCTGTGTCCCCTCTCTGGAACATCCTATCTCTGTCCACCTTGTCTATTCCCCGCAGTATCTTGTATGTCGTTATCATGTCTCCCCTGACCCTTCTGTCCTCCAGTGTCGTCAGTCCGATTTCCCTTAACCATTCCTCGTACGACATTCCTTGAGCTCTGGCACTAGCCTTGTTGCAAACCTTGTACTTTCTCTAACTCTTGACATGCTTGACCAGGTGTGGGTTCCAGACTGGTGCTGCATACTCCAGTATGGGCCCTAACATACACAGTGTACAGTGTCTTGAACGATTCCTTATTAAGGTATCGGAACGCTATTCTCAGGTTTGCCAGGCCCCGTATGCTGCAGCAGTTATTTGGTTGATGTGTGCCTCCGGTGATGTGCTCGGTGTTATGGTCACCCCAAGGTCTTTCTCCCTGAGTGAGGTCTGTAGTCTTTGTCCACCTAGCCTATACTCTGTCTGCGGTCTTCTTTGCCCCTCCCCAATCTTCATGACTTTGCATTTGGCTGGATTGAATTCGAGAAGCCAGTTACTGGACCACATGTCCAGCCTGTCCAGGTCTCTTTGCAGTTCTGCCTCATCCTCGTTCGATTTAATTCTTCTCATCAACTTCACATCATCTGTGAACAGGGACACTTCAGAGTCTATTCCTTCCATCATGTCGTTCACATATATCAAAAATAGCACTGGTCCTAGAACTGACCCCTGTGGGACCCCGCTCGTAACAAGCGCCCGCTGTGATACCTCTTCACGTACCATGACTCGTTGCTGCCTCCCTGTCAGGTATTCCCTTATCCATTGCAGTGCCCTCCTTTTAACATGCGCCTGAATCCTCCAGCTTCTGCACTAATCTCTTGTGGGGAACTGTGTCAAAGGCCTTCCTGCAGTCTAGGAAAACGCAATCTACCCACCCCTCTCTCTCGTGTCTTACTTCTGTTACCTTGTCATAAAACTCCAGGAGGTTTGTGATACACGATTTGCCTTCCATGAACCCATACTGGTTTTCATTTATAATCTTGTTCCTTTCCAGGTGTTCGACCACTCTTTTCCTGATAATCTTCTCCATGACTTTGCACACAATACATGTCAGAGACACAGGTTTGTAGTTTAGTGCCTCGTTTCTGTTTCCTTTCTTAAATATGGGGACTACATTAGCTGTCTTCCATTTCTCAGGTAGTTGCCCAGTTTCAAGGGATGTGTTGAAGATTGTGGTTAGAGGCACGCACAGCATCTCTGCTCCTTCTCTAAGGACCCATGGGGAGTTGTTGTCCGGTCCCATCGCTTTTGAGGTGTCAAGGTCACTTAAGAGCTTCTTCACCTCCTCCTCAGTTGTTCGTATGTCATCCAACACTTGTTGGTATATTCCCTCTTGATGTTCCCTTCTGTGCTGTCTTCCCACAGCCCTTCCTGTCTCTACTGTAAAAACTTCCTTAAATCTCCTGTTCAGCTCCTCACATACCTCCTGATCATTTCTTGTGAGTTCTTCACCTTCTGTCCTTAATCTGATCACCTGGTCTTTGACTGTTGTCTTCCTCCTGATGTGGCTATACAACAGTTTCGGGTCAGTCTTGATTCTCGATGCCATGTCATTTTCATACTGTCGCTGGGCCTCCCTCCTTACCTGTGCATACTCATTCCTGGCTCTGCGACTGATCTCCCTATTTTCGTGTGTTCTCTGCCTTCTGTACTTTTTCCATTCTCTATTGCACTTTGTTTTTGCCTCCTTACACCGTTGGGTAAACCAGGAGCTCGTTCTGGTCTTTGCGTTGTTACTGTTGCCCTTGGGAATAAACTTTTCCACTGCCTCCTTGCATTTTGTTGTTACATTTTCCATCATTTCATTTACTGGCTTTCCTGCCAGTTCTCTGTCCCACTGGACCTCCCGCAGGAAGTTCTTCAACCCTATGTAGTCCCCTCTTTTATAGTCAGGCTTTTCTCATTCAACTCCTGTTATTCTCTCCACTTGCAGCTCTACTATGTATTCAAAGCACAGAACCACGTGGTCGCTAGCTCCTAGGGGACTCTCATACTTGATGTCCTCAATGTCTGAGCTGCCCACCAGGTTCAATCTTGCTGGTTCATCCTCCTCTCTCACTCTGGTAGTGTCCTTAACATGTTGGTGCATGAGGTTTTCCAGCACCACATCCAGCATCCCGGCTCTCCATGTTTCGGGACCCCCATGTGGCTCCAGGTTTTCCCAGTCGATCTCCCTGTGGTTGAAATCCCCCATAACCAGCAACTTTGCTCTGCTGGAATGAGCTCTTCTTGCCACCTCAGCAAGTGTGTCCACCATTGCTCTGTTGCTCTCTTCATATTCCTCTCTTGGCCTCCTGCAGTTCTGTGGTGGATTATACATCACTGCAATGACCACTTTGTGTTCCCCGTCTCATCTATGCCTTCCATTATGTCGAATTTCCATCTGTTTTTTACGAGCAGAGCAACCCCACCTCCCCCCCCCCCTGCCCCTTCTATTTTTCCTCATGATCTGGTATCCTGGTGGGAAGATTGCATCTCTTATTGTCTCCGTGAGTTTTGTTTCTGTAACTGCTATGATGTCTGGGGACTTATCATTGATTCTTTCTTGCCATTCCTCATGTTTATTCGTTAATCCATCTGCATTTGTGTACCAAACCTTCAACTTCTGTTCTAATACTGTAACTGTGGTGCGAGGGGTGGAAACAGAGGGATCGGTGTGTGATGGTTGGTTTGGATTGTTCAGTTGCCTTGGGGGTGTCGTGGCTGGAGTCCTTCTGCAGGTGTTTCTAGGGGGTGCGCTTGTCCTTCCATTTGATCCTGGGTTATTCTGCTCTACTTTTTCATTTCCTCCCATTTCTCCTTTCGTTTTTGAACTCTCTCTTTCATCGTCTTCCTTTCGTCCTGTGTTCTGTGTGTGTGTGTGTGGTGTGTGTGTGTATGTGTATGTGTGATGTGTGTGTGTGTGTGTGTGTGTGTGTGTGTGTGGTGTGTGTGTGTGTGTGGAGGGTGGATGATGGGGAGGGGGATTTGACCCTAAATCTGTGTCTAAATCTGCCTGTGTGTGTTTGTGCTGCTTTGACTGTGTCTGTGTTACTCTGTGTGCCTCTTCTTGCTTTGCATGTGTGTGCGTCTGCTTCTGTGTGCGTGTCCGTGTATGTGTGTGCGTGCAGCAGGGAGCCTGAAATTCAACCCTAGTGTACGCGTTATTACTGAGAATATCGAACTACCATTGTGAACCACTGGAAGGAAAGTGAGGGAGGGAACATGACAGAGGGATAATGAGGGAGGAAACATGAAAATATTTTGAGGGAGGGAATATGATAGTGGGAGCATGAAGGAGAGAAGATGATGGTGGGAGCATGAGGGAAGGAATATGAGAACGGGAATACGAGAAAGGAAACATGAGGGAAAAAGCGTTGGATAGATTACAAAGAAGAGAAAGCTAAGAAGGGAAGACTGAGAATGGATCAACAAGAATGGAACATCATTAAGGGAAAATGAGAAGTGAAACAAAGAAAATGAACAACAGGGCGGGGACAAAAGGAAGGGAACAACAGGAAGGGTACTACCGGAAGGCTACAACAGGAAGGCCACAAGAGAAAGGTTGCAACAGGAAGGCCACAAGAGGAAGGATGCAACAGGCAGATTACAACAGGGAGGTTACAATAGGAAGACTTCATTAGGAAGACTACAACAGGAAGACTACAAAAGGAAGGCCACAACAGGAAGGCTACAAGACTGATATAAGGCATCCATCTCTTTTAGCGAACCATAATTAAATGGGAATTTTCCTTAAAAAAAACGAACGACATATTCGAATTTTTCAAATTAAAAATGCTATATAGTAAATAATGATAAATTATTAAATGTGTAACAGTGTATAATATACTGCAGTAATTAATATTTGATTGACTCCGTGCTGGAGGTGACATTATCCTTGATCGTTTACTATTTGCTTTTAATAATTACCCTTATTCATCTATATTGTCCATCTATCTCTGTATGTTTTATCTTTATCAGTTTTATAGAATGTTAGTGTGATTAACAAAATCGAAGTTTATCATCTCAAATCAAAGAATGTACTTGTTTCACACGTGTATTTGAAAAGCAGAGAGGGAATCGAGGCGCAGATCACGGACGTTCCCACTAATTACAGACTTTCTTTACCCTACCTGCCCTCTTCATGAAACTCTGTACGGTTTCTATAACTCCACTATTGTTTCTCTCGTCCCTATATCGTAACACTTCCTAATACCCACAGACCATAATAATACTTATGGAAATTCTCAATTTTCAGTATATTTTTAATTTCTCTCTATTGTACCTGTAATTTTTCACTACTGTACACCGAATTTTCTTTGCTAATACCTGCAATTACCTGAACTGAATTCTCTCTCTACTTGTGCCAGCATCTCTCTGTACTTAATAACATGGTACTAAACAGTCAACACAAAACTAGTAACAACAGATCGTTTCTAGGTCAGTTTTTTGTAAATAAATGAAAATATACCCTGACGTGTCACGTAAGAATGAATGTATTATCCCAATCCCAAAACTATCATATAGTTTGGACAGGTTTAAACAAGCACATTAATGAAAAAATACACAGATCGGATTGAAATTCACCACTCATCAGGCCGACAATAGTTTTGTGAAGGCTAATGAATAAAACGCTTTCATTAGGAGTAAGCCGCGTAGTGAGATATTACACACACATTTTACATAGATATATAATATAAATAATATATATATATATATATAAATATATATATAATATATATATATATATATATATATAAATATATATATATATCTATATATAAAAATATATAATATATATCAATATATATGTATATATATATATATATATATATAATATATATATAATATATAAAATAAATATAATATATATATAATTATATATATGTATACAAAATATATATATACATATATATATATATATATATATATATAAATATCTTATATATATATATATATATATATATATATATATATGATTATATATATATATATATATATAATATATATATATATATATATATATGTCCGGCCGGCCGGAACTTGAAGTCCTGGAGATGGGAATGTACAATTGCCTGCACTCTGAAGAGGGGTTTAATGTTGCAGTTTTAAAACTGTAGTGTAAAACCACCTTTCTGGCAAGACAGTGATGGAGTGCAAGATGGTGAAAGTTTTTTCTTTTTCGGGCCACCCGGCCTTGGTGGGAATCGCCAGTGTGATAAAAAAAAAAAAAAAAATATTCGTGCCGAATAGGCAGAACCTTGCGATCTTGGCTTTAAATAGCAACGCTCATCTTGCCATATAGGACAAGTGAAAATTTGTGTATGCCAATAATTTTCGTTCGTCGCCAAAATCATTCTGAACCCAACGAAAAAAATATATTTCACTGTGATTATTAGTAATCAAGTATTGAAACAAATCTAAAATATATTTTAGGTTGGTTTAGGCTCCAAATAAAATGCGCTTGTTATAATAAGGGTTTAGTAAGTTTTCTAAGTCCTTTTTGGTGAAAAATTTAACTTTTTTACATCAACATTAATGAAAAAGATATATCATTTAAAGCGTAATAAGAGAAAATTTAAAAAGGATTTAATTTTAAATAGTTCTGCTAATTGACCAGTTTACATATTCGGCACACCACTATATCTATATATATATAAAATATAAATAATATAATATATATATAATATATATAAATATATTATATTAAATATATATATATATATACATATACAAAATATAAATAAATATAATAAATATATATATATAAATATATATATATAATAATATTTATATATAATATATACCTATATAGATATATAAAAATATATAAAATATAATAAATATAATATATGTTTGTAAATGTATACATATATATGTCGTGCCCGAATAGGCAGAACTTGCGATCTTGGCGTTAAATACAACGCTTCATCTTGCCATATAGGACAATCGAAAATTAGCGTAAGCAATATTTCCGGCCAAAATCATTCTGAACCTAACGAAAAAAATATATTTCGCTGTGTTAGTTTAGTATAAATTACTGCAAAACAATCTAAAATATCTTTTAGTTGGGGTATGCAAAATAAAATTTTTCTTGAAGAAAATAAGGTTTAGGTAAGTTTTCTAAGATTCTTTTGGTGCAAATATTACAAAAATTATGACATTAACATTATAGAAAAAAAATTTCTTTTAAACGTATAAGAGAAAATTTTAGAAAGGAACTTAATTTTAAATGACTTCTTGGCTAATTGACCAGTTTTTACATATCGGCACGACATATATTATATGTATAAATATATAAATATATATAGATATATATATATAAAATATATATATATATATATTATATACTATAACATATATATATAATATATGTATAAATATAGATATATATATATATATATATATATATATATAAATATATATATATATATGTACATAAATATATCTATAATATAATAATATAAATAATATAATATATATATATATATATATATATATCTATATTACTTAATATATTTTTTTTTCAACAAGTCGGGCCGACTCCCCCACCGAGGCAGGGTGGACCCAAAAAAAAAGAAATCCCCAAAAAGAAAATACTTTCATCATCATTCAACACTTTACACCACACTCACCTTCGCACATTATCACTGTTTTTTGCAGAGGTGTTCAGAATACAACAGTTTAGAAGCATACACATATAAAGATACACAACATATCGCTCCTACTGCCAATATCCCAAAACCCCTCCTTAAAAATGCAGGCATTGAACTTCCCATTTCCAGGACTCAAGTCCGACGTATATGAAAATAACCGGGTTTTCACAGTGCACGCAGCCCTGAATCCTTCACTAAATATTACCCTGCTCACACTCCAACAGATCGTCATGTCCCAAGTACCATTCGTCTCATTCACTCCTATCTAACACGCTCACTGCACGCTTGCTGGAAGTCAAAGCTCCTTGCCACAAAACCTCCCTTTACCCCCTTTCCTTTTTGTCCTCCAACCCTTTCGAGGACGACCCCTCCCCCCGCCTTACCTTCCCCTATAGATTTATATGCTTTCCATGTCATGCTAACTTTGATCCATCCTCTCTAAATGATCAAACCAACCAACAACCCCTCTTCTGTGCCCTCTGACTAATATTTTTTATTACTTCACACCTTTTCTTCCTATTTTCACCACGCTCCCGAATTTTTTCTGCATAATATTTACACCACACATTTCCCCTTTAAATAGACATCTCCCTACGGCCTCCAACCGTCTCCTCGCTGCTGCATTTACCACCCAAGCTCACACCCTTATAAGAGTGTTGGAACTGCTATACCTTTCATACATTCCCTTCTTTGCTCCATAGATAACGTTTTTTGACTCCACATATACCTCAAAACTGCAACCAACTCTCGCTTTTTTCCCCATCAATTCTATGAATTAACCTCATCCTCATAAATCCATCGCCGACACGTCAACTCCCAAGTAATCAGAAAATATTCACTTCTTCCATACTCCTTCTCCCCAATTTGATATCCAATTTTTCTTTATTTAAATCATTTGACACCCTCATCACCTTTACTCTTCTCTAATGTTCACTTTCCAACTTTCTACCTTTACAACACATCCCAAACTCATTCCACAAACCTTTGCAATTTTTTCTTTAGAATCTCCCGTAAGCAACAGTATCATCAGCAAAAAGTAACTGTGTCAATTCCCATTCTGAATTTGATTCCCCAAAATTTAATCCCACCCCTCACCCGAACACCCTAGCATATACTTCCTTTTTCAAAACCCCATCTATAAATATATTAAACACCATGGTGACATTACCACATTCCACTGTCTAAGACCACTTGTAAACCGGGAAGTAAGTCCTCCCTCTCTCTACACACCCTAACCTGAGCCTCACTAACCTCATAAAAAACTCTTTACAGCATTAAATAATAACTTACCACCTATTCCATATACTTGCAACATCTGCCACATTGCTGCCTCTAACCTCCACTGCATCTATCATATGCCCTTTCTAAACATAAATGCAATAAAACTTCCCTACCTCTATCTAAATACTGTTTCACATAAATTCTTCAATGTAAACCCTGATCTACACATAACCCCCACCTCTGAAACCCCTTGCTCATTACCGCAACCTAACATTCTGTCTTACCTCTAATTCTTCAATTATAAAACCCTACCGTACACATTTCCTGGTATACTCAGTAAACTTATTCCTCTATAAATTTTTACAGTCTCTTTAGCCCCCTGTGTTCCCTTTATATAAAGGGACTATACATGCTCACCGCCAATCCCAAGGTATAAACCTTGTTCCCCTCTTTCATACATTTATTCAACAAAAAGTACCAACCACACCAACACTAATATCCCCCCGTGCTAATATATATATATATATAAATATATATATATATATATTATATTAATATAATATATTTATATATATATAAATATATAATATATATATATATATAAATAAAATATATATATATATGTATATATATATATATATTATATATATATATAAATATATATATAGATATATATAGATATATATAATCTATATATATAATAATATATATACTTTATATATATAATATATAATAAATATATATATATATATAAGTATATAAATGCAAAACAACCACTCTGAAAGAATAGAGAAATTCCAAGCGCTTATCGTGAGCTACTCACATTATCAAGGAACTATGGAAAGTGAAGCAATCCATGGAAGTATATAAGGGTCGGCCAGCACCTCACTATCAGATCCCCAAAACGGTTACCACTGATGCGCGCGAGCAACCTTGTAATAGGTCCTTTGCAAAACTCACCCCCAAGCTATTTATTTGTCCAGTGTATTATTAAATTCTTCCAAACAAATTCTATTAATTATAAAATGGATCCTAATTTATAATAAAAACCAAAGGAAATATTCAATATTATTGTCCAAAACTGTTTTTTATGAAACACCTCGCCGCGCGTCACGTGTTTACCCGTTGTGGCTATCTGATAGTGAGGTCTGGCCGACCCCTTATTTAGCTTCCTTGATTGCTTCACCTATTCAATGTTCCTTGATAATGTGAGTAGCACGAAATGGCGCTTGAATTTCTCTATTCTTTCAGAGGTGTTGTTTTGCTTATTTTAAATCACACTGTTTACTGTTAACTTTATTGCATGATTATAAATATATATATATATATATATATATATATATAAATATATATATATATATATATATATATATATATATATTTGATAAATAAATAATTATATATATATATATTTATATTATATATAAATATATAATATAAATATATACATAGTATATATATATATATATATATATAAATATATATATATCATATAAATATATATAAATATAAGTAATATCATATATTTATAATATATATATATATATATATATATATATATATATAGTATATAATACTTATATATATATATATATGTATATATATATATATATATAATATATATATAAATAATATATATATATATATATATATATATATTATATATATATGTATAAATATGGTCGTGCCGAATAGCAGAAATTGCTATTCTTGCTTTAAATAGACCGCTCCATTTTGCCATATAGGACAAGGGAAATTTGGTGTATGCAATAATTTTTCTTCTTCTCCAAAACATTCTGTAACCTAACGAAAAAAATGTTTCGCTGTGTTTGTTTAGTATTACATTATTTTGAAAACAAATATAAAATATATTTAGTTGGGTTAAGCTAAATAAATGTTCTTGGTTATAATAATGTTAGGTAAGTTTTCTAATATTCTATGAGCAAATTTAGAAAGGACTTAAATATTTAAATGAGTTCTTGCTAATTGACCAGTTTTGCAATATTCGGCACGACATATATAATATATATATTATATATATATATACTATATAAAATATATATATATAAAACTAATATCTAGTATAAGATATAATATATAATAATATATTATATGTATATATATATATTAGTATAAATCTATATATATATATAATAATTAATAAATATATATATATATATATAATATATATATGTTATATATATATATATATATATATATATATTATAATATATATATATATATATATATATATATATACTCCATGGAGAATGTGAAACAGAATTCTTCCTCCGTTAGCCACGCGTGTTGTAATAGGCGACTAAAATGCCGGAGGCAAGGGGCTAGTATGTGTATGTGTATACACCTATACATAACATTTAGGGTTTTTGCAAAACTGTACAATATTTCTCTATTATGTGGAAAATGATTTGTGGTTATTGTAGTGGACTGGCTGATGCTGGACATTAGTAATTTGCAAATTGGTATTCTAATTTTCTAATTAAGGAGATCAGTCCAATATTTCCTCTTTTTTATCGTCCCTCTCACTCACTTTCTCTCATCACATTCATTCTTCTCTCTCTCCTCTCTCTCCCTCTCTCCACATCTCTCTCTCTCTCTCGCCTCGTCTATCTCTCCCTCTCCATCCTCCATCTCTCCTTCACCTTCCTCTCTCCCCTCTCTACCCCTTCCTCTCTCTCTACTTCCTCTCTCACTCTGTCTCACTCTGTCTCTCTCCTCTCTCTCCTCCCATCAAACATGATCTGTATTACAAAATTCTTTATCATAAGGAAATGACTTAGGAGGCATAAGGGAAGTTGTGCAAGAGGAAGGGGAACAGGAGATACGATGAAAGAATAATGAACAAAGAGGGGTGTATGTGTGTGTTTGTGAGAGTGAGATAAGAGAAAGAGAGTGAAGTGAGATCGAGAGAGAGAGAGAGAGAGAGAGATAGAGAGAGAGAGAAGAGAGATGTGATGAGGAGAGGGTGAGGAGCAAGGGATAGAGAACAAAGGGTTGATAGGGGCGAGCAAAGTGCTGATCCCTCGTTTGATTAAACATGACCGTCAAGAATCCAGACTAATCACAGTATATGACTCCGTGGGAAACAAACCACGGCGCCATCTTCTTCTCCAAACTACAAGTCAGGTGCAAAATTTTTGCAATGCGAAAGCGATTTTGCACCACTGCTGCATGACTCAAAAACCATTAATATAAGGGGATACAGCACCTGACAAGTGCAGGTTTCGCCTACAGCAGCGGCTTTCTTCAGTTGAATTCAGAGAGAGCAAAATATGGAGGCGAGAAAGAGTGGATAGGATATCAGTCCATCAGCCATGAAGAGGTGGTTAGCTTCTCAGCCTTAGGAAGTATTCAATTCCACCCGTGTTCGACTCACACGGGTTTAGCGCGCATTGTTTCAAGTATGACAAGTATTCTGGCACACGCAGGACACCTGATTACTGTTGAGAAAGTTAAAAGAATAATCATCGTCCCTTTAATCTTGAAAACATTTCCTCACGATTCATCTAACATTTTCGTAATATTAGTAATGTTAGGAACATTTCGCTTGGGAACTGTCTTTGATATTTTAATGGTATCTTGGGAACTTTCTTACGATAGATCATAGGAATCTTAGAAAAATGCCCGCGCTGTATCACTGGAATCTCAGAAAAAAAAAAAAACTTTCCCTCGGTATACCGTTGGATTTTTGGAAACTTTCTCGCGACATATCTCTGGAATCTGGAACTTTCCTTCGATAATTGAAGGAATATCTTGAGAACTTTCTCTCGATATATCTCCTGGAATCTTGGGAACTTTCTTGCGACATATCTCTGTAATCTTGGGAACTTTCTTGCGATATATCTCCGGAATCTTAGGAACTTTCTTGCAATATATTGCCGGAATATATTTTTCAGAGGCCAATTGTGCTGTCTCGAGCGTTCAAAAATAACTGGTCTTAAAGGCCTCTACAAATAGGGGAGAGAAAATTGGCACTCTTTGTGAGTAACGATGGTTGTGAGGGGGGGGGGAGGGTGGCCGTTGCTTGACCTATTCAGCAGCCTGCAGCAGCAGCAGCAGTAGCAGCAGTGCCCACAGTGTCAACAGCAGAACCGACAAGGGGTAACAGCAGCTGCAGCATTAGTAGTAACAGCAGAAGCAACTCAGCCAGTTTTAAAACAGGCAATCGCAAGCATACTTTCAAGCATAACTATCATACCAGCAGTACTAGGAAAAGTACAGGCGCTAGCAGTAGTAACCAGCAGTAACAATACAAATCTATTAAGAAGTACAGAAGCAAAAGTCGCAGTTTAACAGTAGTCTCAAGAGTCGTAGCAGTAGGAACAGCAGCAGCAGCAGAAACAGTAGTAGCGAGAGAGCCGCTAGTAACAACACCCACAACAGTAACTACAGACGAAGTAGCAGTACCAGCTTTAACGACAGTCGCAACAGAAGTAGCAGCAGAAACGTCAGTGTCAATTGTAGCAATCATAGCAAGAGAAGTAGCAACCATGGCAACAGAAGTGTCAACCATAGCAACATAAGTAGCAACCATAGCAACATAAGTAGCAACCATAGCAACAGAAGAAGCAATCACAGCAACAGAAGTAACAGTGGCAGAGGCAGCAATAGCGGTAGAAGTAGCTCTAACAGCAATAGCATGAGAAACGGAATTATCAGCAAAAATAAGCAACAGCAGTGCTACCATCACCACCACCACTACCACCTCCTTCTCCTCATCCTCCACATTCTCCTCTCCTCCTCTTCCTCCTTCTCTCCCTCTTCCTCGTCTACTCACAACCAGCCAAGCATTCTATTTTCGACACCATTTGGCGCCTGACTCCTGCAGACGAGAACTCTTGCAGTCTTCCAGAGTTTCAGTTGTTGCCAGTAGCCTCTCCTTCCTCCATCCCTCACGACGAGGACAGAAACGTAAAACATAAATTCGCTATGTTGCGTCCGGGAGAACGTACACTCCCCTATGTTGCGTTAACTCGTCGTCTTGCGTCTCGCTTTGTTGCGAGTAAACTCGTCGTGCTGCGTCCAGGTGAAAGTAAAAAATTGCTATGTTGCTTGCAGGCAAACAATGAATAACGGCTTAGCCTCTGAGTTGTGAACCTTCGCCAACATAAAGTTAGTGTACTGTCCATCAAACAACTGTATTGTGCACCAGTCCCTCTCTCAGGTCTCCTCTCAGTCCTCTCTTCAGACCTCTCTCATCCTCTCTCTCTCTCTCTCTCTCAACTCTCTCTCACCTCTCACTCTCAGCAGTTTCTCTCCTCTCTCTCGCTCCACTCTCTCCTCTCCTCAATCTCTCTCTCTCTCTTCTCTCTCCCTCCTCTCACTCTCTCTCTCTCTCTCCCACTCTCAATGCTAGTGACACAATAAAAGACACACACTGCAGCAACACACAGTAGTGAGACACACAGTACAGACGCAAAACAGAGAGACACTGTACACAGGAAACACCTGTCACCTCGTTCTCATCAAAGGTGTGCACTAATTAGCAGATCTCTGAAAGCTCTCAGCTCTTTGAGAAGATCAGCTTGTTGAGCAATTTGAGCATCCTCTCCAGAGTTAATGATCCCCTGAGATTTAGCCAAGTGGAGTTTTGTCTTTAAGGGGCTATGGAATGACTTTTCAGATAGTGTTACCAGGCTTTTCGGAGCATAATTGATAGGGAAACGTTTGTGATTAGAAGCGCCACTGACCCGCGGGGGATTAGAGTATTTGAGACGAGAAGTGATTTTGACAGCTTTGTGATTAGAAAGTTTTTTCAAATGTTTGGGGTTAAAATTGTCCGCAAAATGTTTGTTGTTAGAAACGTTTGAGATTAGAGGTGACCCTCAAATGTTTGGAGTTAACATCGTTCAGGAAATGTTTGGGGTTAGAATTGTTCAGGAAGCATTTTGTATTATTGCATAATAAGAGACTCTCATTCGTTTAGGGTTGATTTTTTTTGGGGGGCAACGTTTGGGATTACAAATGATCCTAAAAAAAAGTTCTGATTAGCTTTCATCTTAAAATGCTATGATTTGTAAGAGGAACCGAAATGTTTGGGAATAAAGTGCAAAATGCGTTATAAACTACTGCAACAAACGGGAGTGAGTTGTAGAACAATGAATAAACTTTTCCCCGAGTGAAATGGATTCCATTGATTTTATTATATATTAAGAGTAGTGAAGTGAACAATGCAGTTATCCTCGTCAAGAGAGAATCACTTCCCCTTACTTTGTTTAAGGGGAAAACAAAATACACATCTTTGTCAAAATAAACTCCAGTATTTTTGATCAGTAAAGAAAAACTCTGTACCTGTCCTAGTCAAGGGGAAGACAAGTCAATAGGATAACAAATAACTATTCCTTGCTAGTAGGAAGGCAAATAACTATTCCTTGCTAGTTGGAAGGCAAATAACTATTCCTTGCTAGTAGGAAGGCAAATAACTATTCCTTGCTAGAAGGAAGCAAATAACAATTCACTTGCTAGTAGAAGGCAAATAACTATTCCTTGATTAGTTGGAAAGGCAAATAACTAATCCTTGCTAGTAGGAAGGCAAATAACTATTCCTTGCTAGTAGGAAGGCAAATAACTATTCCTTGCTAGTAGGAAGGCAAATAACTATTCCTTGCTAGTAGGAAGGCAAATAACTATTCCTTGCTAGTAAGGAAGGCCAGATAACCTTAGAAAATTTTTCCTTGCTAGTAGGAAGGCATAATAAACTATTCCTTGCTAGTAGGAAGGCAAATAACTATTCCTTGCTAGTAGGAAGGCAAATCACTTTCCTTTTCCTGTAGGGAAATTAGTGATAGTCACAGGGGAAAATATCCACCAGGTTACACTGAGAAAGTTAAAAGCTAAAACTTTCTCGTATGTTTCACTTTATTGAAATGACCTTTCCAAGATAATTTTTTTTAAGTGGAACCAAAGTAATTTTTCCTGTAAGTTATAGTATAGCCCCCAAAAAAAAAAGTAATTTTGAACATTGTCAAATGTTACTCAGAGTAGTTTTTAGAATCTGTAGTAATAAGTGGAGTAATTTTAAGTGATAACGTGAGCCCAGCACACCATGTTAAGTGGAAACTCGAGGAAAAGTGAGTATTTTAAGTCCATGATGCCAGTAAAGGGCTCTGGATCCAAGGAATTGAGTTTAATTGTGTATTGTTATGTCTCGTTGTAATCAACTGTGCCTACCTAATTTTGCTTGCAGGGGTCGAGTCATAGTTCCCGGCTCCGCCTCTTCACTGGTCGCTGCTAGGTCCACTCCCTCACTGCTTCATGAGCTTTATCATATATCCTCTTAAAGCTTAAAGCGTCTCGTGTTACTGTGTCTATTGATGTCTCATGAACTGGTGACTTTTCGTGTTTCATATTGTAACTTATGTCTTAATGTCTTGTGTCTTGTTGTGTCCTTTGTCTTGTTGCGTCCTCTTCTTGTCTTGTCGTGTCTTGTTGCATCCTCTTGTCTTTTTTCATGTCTTACTGCGTCCACTTGTTGTCTTGTCGTGTCTTGTTGCATCCTCTTGTCTTGTTTTTGTCTTACTGCGTCCACTTGTTGTCTTGTCGTGTCTTCAAACAACATGATTATTGGATATGACGACAAATGTGCCACCTTCACTCTTTTTTTTTATTGAAAAGCCTGCTGTTTTTTTTTTTTTTTTTTTTTTTTTTTTTTTTTTTTTTTTTTTTTTTTTTACACGGGTTTGACAAGGTTAAGGATCCCTAGCTTTATTGACAAGCTATTTACAGGTTAAGGATTCCTAACTTTATTGGCAAGCTAAGAGCTGTTACCCACATCAGCTCATTTGAAAGCATTTTTATTGTTATGAGACATACAAGTAGGGAATAGGATGAAGTTGGAGCCATCTGTGGGCCAGCATTTTCATTGATCATCTGACTTTATCTCGTTGACATCATTATGCTGTAAGAATGTTCCATGCTCGAGTCCATCCAGGGTAATATGATCTCAATGGAGTGAGTTCTGAGAAGGGTACAGACAGAATGAAGTTTGCTGCTTTTCTTCTGCCCGTCTTGTGGCATAAAAGCTGGTTTCTCTCTCTCTCTCTCTCTCTCCTCTCGCCCTCTCTCTCTCACTCCTCATCTTCCCTCTCTCCTCTCTCTCACTCTCCTCTCTCATTCCCCATCTCTCTCTCTCTCTCTCTCCTCACCTATTCTCCTTCTCCTCTCTCTCTCTCTCTCACTAATCTTTGTTTGTTTGTTTCTTTCTTTCTTTCACACACTCCCTCTACCCACCCTCTCCTCTCCTCCAACCAGAAATAAGTTTCAGTGCCGTATAGCTTCACAACAAAGAGGAAGCCATCCATTTAGCACAGAGAAGGTCAGGGAAGGCGAAATTTGGTCCTTTCCCCCTTCTTGAAAGATCTCAGGAGGGAACGTCTGATTGTCAGAGAAGAGCTTTTATTATTCCAAGAAAATTGAACCGCATCCGTAACTAGAAACATATCCTCCAAGATTCATATACCCGTAACTGTTTAAAAACACGGAGGTAGGAATTCTGGTGTCTTTTTTTCTGTCTCTAAACATGCAAGATTTCAGATGCATCCTTGCTACTTCTTACTTACTCTTAGGTCACACTACACATTGCATAAATCAAATACATATACATTTATAGATATATATATAAATATATATTATATATATAAATATAGTATATATAATATATATATATATAATATATATATATACATAAATGTATATATATATATATAATATATATATATACACATATATGTATTATATATATATATAAAATATATATATATAAATATATATATATATAGATATATATATATATACATATATAAAATATATATATATATATATATATATATTATATAACTATATAAATAAATAAAATATATAATATATATATATATATATATATATAAATCTAGTATATAATATATTATATATATATATATATATATAACATATATTATATATATATATTATATATAATATATATATAATATATATATACATATAAGTATATATATATAATATATATAAATATATAATATATATATATATAATAATACATATATTTATATATATATATATATATATTATATAAAATATATATATATATAAATAAAAATAATAT
>NC_069416.1:38617587-38665087 GCF_026875155.1 Cherax quadricarinatus | reverse complement strand
GATTGATGGGATAAAGATAGAAATGTTAAAAGCAGGTGGGGATATAGTTTTGGAGTGGTTGGTGCAATTATTTAATAAATGTAGGGGAAAGGGTAAGGTACCTAGGGATTGGCAGAGAGCATGCATATTCCTTTGTATAAAGGCAAAGGGATAAAAGAGAGTGCAAAAATTATAGGGGGATAAGTCTGTTGAGTGTACCTGGAAAAGTGTATGGTAGAGTTTATAATTGAAAGAATTAAGAGTAAGACGGAGAATAGGATAGCAGATGACAAGGAGGCTTTAGGAAAGGTAGGGGGTGTGTGGACCAGGTGTTTACAGTGAAACATATAAAGTGAACAGTATTTGATAAGGCTAAAGAGGTCCTTTGTGGCATTTATGGATTTGGAAAAGGCGTTTTTGACAGGGTGGATAGGGGGGCAATGTGGCAGATGTTGCAAGTGTTTTGGTGTAGGAGGTAGGTTACTGAAAGCAGTGAAGAGTTTTTACGTGAGGGATAGTGAGGCTCAAGTTAGAGTATGTAGGAAAGAGGGAAATTTTTTCCCAGTAAAGTAGGCCTTAGACAAGGATGTGTGATGTCAAACCCTGGTTGTTTAATATATTTATAGATGGGGTTGTAAGGAAGTAAATGCGAGGGTCTTGGCAAGAGGCGGGGGAGTTTTAAAAGATAAAGAAATACACACAAAGTGGGAGTTGTCACAGCTGCTCTTTGCTGATGACACTGTGCTCTTGGGAGATTCTGAAGAGAAGTTGCAGAGATTGGTGGATGAATTTGGTTAGGGTGTGCAAAAGAAGAAAATTAAAGGGGAATACAGGAAGAGTAAGGTTATGAGGATAACAAAAGATTAGGTGATGAAAGATTGAATATCAGATTGGAGGGGAGAGAGTATGGAGGAGGTGAACGTATTCAGATATTTGGGAGTGGACGTGTCAGCGGAAAGGGTCTATGAAAGATGAGGTGAATCATAGAATTGATGAGGGAAAAAGAGTGAGTGGTGCACTTAGGAGTCTGTGGAGACAAAGAACTTTGTCCTTGGAGGCAAAGAGGGGAATGTATGAGAGTATAGTTTACCAACGCTCTTATATGGGTTGTGAAGCGTGGGTGATGAATGTTGCAGCGAGGAGAAGGTGGAGGCAAATGGAGATGTCATGTCTGAGGGGAATGTGTGGTGTGAATATAATGCAGAGAATTCGTAGTTTGGAAGTTTAGGAGGGGGGTGCGGGATTACCAAAACTGTTGTCCAGAGGGCTGAGGAAGGGTTGTTGAGGTGGTTCGGACATGTAGAGAGAATGGAGCGAAACAGAATGACTTCAAGAGTGTATCAGTCTGTAGTGGAAGGAAGGGGGGGTAGGGGTCGGCCTAGAAGGGTTGGAGGGAGGGGGTAAAGGAGGTTTTGTGTGCGAGGGGCTTGGACTTCCAGCAGGCATGCGTGAGCGTGTTTGATAGGAGTGAATGGAAAACAAATGGTTTTTAATAAATTGACGTGCTGTTGGAGTGTGAGCAAAGTAACATTTATGAAGGGATTCAGGGAAACCGGCAGGCCGGACTTGAGTCCTGGAGATGGGAATACAGTGCCTGCACTCTGAAGGAGGGGTTTAATGTTGCAGTTTAAAAACTGTAGTTTTAAAGCACCCTTCTGGGCAAGACAGTGATGGAGTGAATGATGGTGAAAGTTTTTCTTTTTCGGGCCACCCTGCCTTGGGGGAATCGGCCGGTGTGAAATAATAATAAAAAAAAAAAATATATATATAATATATATATATATTTATTTTATATATATATATATATTTAAAATATATATATATATATATATAATTATATATATGTTTAGTATTCAATGACTTACTCAACTTCCCTGTGGATAGAATCCGCATGAAAAATACTCTCTGGTTCCTTTTAACGTTGCCGATTCGAAATAGATTTCATTTTCAATTTAAAACTATGAAACATGTGCTGCATACGGAATGGCGCCTCTACCACCACCACTACCACACTGTTCCAGGCTGCCTCAGCTCTTGACTGTGTGGAAGTGCAGTTATCTGATCTTGTAGGCGCTTGACTCTGGCTCTGGTTGTGTACTCTGGCCCTGACAGAGTATTCTGACCCTGTTAGTGTAACATGGCAATGATGTTACAGTATGAAGTATTCACGTGCTTGAATTGGAAGCACGACAGCGACACTTGTATATCATTAGGTGATCTGAATACTGAAAAACTACAATTCACCCACTGCAGTCAGTGGCTCCACCTGGCGCTAATTTACCTATCCTTCTATATTACGAGTGACGAAAGCATATGCAAACATAGCGACCTCTGAATTTACCCTCTCATTCCCTTATTTCCAAGGCAAAAATATATCTCACATTAAATATAAAATAGTGCTGAGATAGCCTGCACTCTTTAAAGATGGACCGGAATAGTACGGTTCGAAGGACTATTTTAATTGTAATGTTCTCGTGCTGCTAGCAAGAGAACAGTTGAAAGAATGATTGTAAATGTGTTTCCATCATTCGGTCACTCTGTTCTTGTGGTGGCAGCCAGACGATGTGGTAAAAAAAAATTCTGCCTCTGATATTATTTTACGAAGGTGTTGTCTGCTATAAAACTGATAATTATATTTCATCAATATTCTTGGTAAATAAAAATATCTGCACATGCATCTATTGCCACTGTCAAAGATGTGTTGTTGAAAATAGGCTTGATGTTAAAAGTAGATAAGAGTTTAATTGAACTTTGAGAAAAATAATTAGAAAAATTACTCAGTCATGGAAGTCGTAGATGCTTAGAAAAGGAGCACTGGTCATCATCTACCAGGGCATCATCTACCCAGGTCATCATCTACCAGGTCATCATCTACCAGGGTATCATCTACCAGGTCATCATCTACCAGAGCATCATCTACCAGGGCATCATCTACCAGGGCATCATCTACCAGGTCATCATCTACCAGGGCATCATCTACCAGGTCATCATCTACCAGGTCATCATCTACCAGGGCATCATCTACCAGGTCATCATCTACCAGGGCATCATCTACCAGGTCATCATCTACCAGGGCATCATCTACCAGGGCATCATCTACCAGGGCATCATCTACCCAGGTCATCATCTAACAGGGCATCATCTACCAGGTCATCATCTACCAGGGCATCATCTACCAGGTCATCATCTACCAGGTCATCATCTACCAGGGCATCATCTACCAGGGCATCATCTACCAGGTCATCATCTACCAGGGCATCATCTACCAGGTCATCATCTACCAGGGCATCATCTACCAGGGCATCATCTACCAGGTCATCATCTACCAGGGCATCATCTACCAGGGCATCATCTATCAGGGCATCATCTACCAGGTCATCATCTACCAGGGCATCATCTACCAGGGCATCATTTACCAGGGCATCATCTACCAGGGCATCATCTACCAGGGCATCATCTACCAGGTCATCATCTACCAGGGCATCATCTACCAGGTCATCATCTACCAGGGCATCATCTACCAGGGCATCATCTACCAGGTCATCATCTACCAGGGCATCATCTACCAGGGCATCATCTATCAGGGCATCATCTACCAGGTCATCATCTACCAGGGCATCATCTACCAGGGCATCATTTACCAGGGCATCATCTACCAGGGCATCATCTACCAGGGCATCATCTACCAGGTCATCATCTACCAGGTCATCATCTACCAGGGCATCATCTACTTGTAATAAAAAAATGTAGTATTACGAATTTTGATCCATTTTTGATCCAAACTCAAATAATTACAAATTATCCAGAAAAAAAACAAAATACGGAATATGTCTATCTATCTACCTATCTACCTATGCAATATGTAAAATATCCACAGTGAAAAAAAAAAATTAATTACTCAGAGTTTTCGTGATTTCTCACATTATCAAGGAACATTAAAAATAATAGAACAGCAGAAGGGTTAAAAGGTTTATAAACCTACTGCTGTCTTATTATATTTACAGTTCCCTGATAATGTAAGAAATCACGAAAGTGCTTAGAAATTCAGTATTTTTTCATAGTGGTTATTTTGCAAATTGTACATTGGTACATTATATCTTTGATAATGTACCACTGTATTCATATTTGTATTTTCTTTGTAACTGTATTCCGTCTATAAATAAAGTTTACATAGAATACAGAGTATAGGGGTTTATTATATATATATATATATATATATATATATATATAATATATTATATATATATATTATATATATATATTATATATATATTATATATATATATATGTATGTATGTATGTATGTATGTATAAATAATATTTTATATTTCGTTATTATTTATATAATTGTTTTTTATTTTTTATTTTTTTTTCAGACTGCTGTCAATATACAATAACAGTGCGTGACAACCGATCTGCATTCCGAGTTGTATAATTAAACACAATTTTCTCAACTTGCGCCAATTGGGCCATGTCACTGAGTGCGTTGCAAAGGGTATAATTAGAGAAACATGAGGCTGGTTGTGGACGATATTGTGTTGTGTGGAGAATTAATTGTTTGAAGTTTGACTGGTCGATCTCTCGCCCTAATTGGTCGCAAATGAATTTTGTTGTTTCTAAGAAAGGGGCAAATCTGTGTTGTTTACATTGTGTTCCTTTTAGTGTTTGTACTTCATAGATTGTGCTTATGCGTGCAAATACATGAACACACTCATGTGATTATGAATACACACATACACACATATTCGCACACTCACTCACACACACTCACACACACACACACACACACTCACACACACACACACACACAACACACACACACACACACACACACACACACACACACACACACACACACACATGAGAACTCTATGCGCTAGAACTAGACTACCAGATACTACAGAAACCTGTTGTAGAAGGAGAAGGAGATATGCTAGCTACATGCAAAATACTCTCTCGATAAGAGAAAGATATAGGCTGACAGAGAAGAGAGTTTGTGACTCTGAAAGAAGAATCTAACATATAAACCTTTAATCCACAAGCAAACCACATGTCTTAGACAATGAAGTGGCACTTCCCAGGGAAGAAAGAAATAATCCTCTTTCTAACTTGAATCTAGTGACTGTGTGAGGATCTCGTAGCCCTGGGGCAAGTGAAGCGTGACAAGGTTACATCTCTGACCTAAATCCTGTGCTTGGGCAAGGACGTGCTTGCTCCAGGATACGGGAGGTGTGGTTTAGAGAAAGGTCACCACTGTGACCTGAATCTTGAGTCTACGCGAGGTCCTCCTAGCCCCAAAGAGGAGAGAAAGGTCACTTCTCAGACCTTAATCTTATGCTTGCGTGAGCTGAGGCTCGCAGCCTGCAAGCAATTAGCTCCAGGTGAGTTTGGGATGGGATGCTGGGAAAAATGAGATGGGGCTCTAAGATGAGTGATAATGATGTTAAACAGGAGGGAAGGTTGGGGGGGGGGGGGAGGGAGGCAGGAAAGAGAGGCAAGAAAGGAAAATGAGCAAACGAATTTTGTGCTACAAAGACGTCGGATTAATACGTGTGAAGATTACCGACTAAATGAGGGTCATTAAGATTGCACTTAACCTGTTCACCACCAGCCAAGAGATAATTAAGCCCTAAAATAGCGACTAAATTAAACCCTCAGTATATATATACACACTAAGAGCCATACACCTCTAGGTGTATATAACCTTGTATATATGGAGGTGATATTGGTATTAGAGAACCAAACTTGCAAACAATGGTAATAAACAATAATGTTTATAATAAAATGCTGTTATTTATGGACACTAATAACAGTCGGTGAGAACCTATGGAAAGTTAAAGTATAAGCGAGTAATAATAAGAATAAAAACATTAAAACATATAATAATAATGAAAATAATGATGGTAAAAATAATAACATGTTATATAATAATTATTATTATACTTAGGAAGAAGTAGAAACTGAAAAAAAAACTTAAACATGATAAATGAGAGTAAAACCTGAAGTGAAATTGGTACGAGTGGAACCGCGCCGAAAGAGGTGAGAGTGAATGGAGTAGGAAGATAAATGACAGAGAGAGAGAGAGAGAGAGAGAGAGAGAGAGAGAGAGAGAGAGAGAGACAGACAGACAGACAGACAGAGATGAGGGAGAGAGTATAAATGTCTGTGCCAAAGGTGATAGAAAGAGTAAGAATAATGAAAGTGAAATAGGAAGGGAGGAAGGCTGAAAGAGACTATCACACTGTTTCAAATACATTTTTCCCTCTACAAACTAAGCTTTGTTATCTTTTCTCTCTCTCTCTCTCTCTCTCTCTCTCTCTCTCTCTCTCTCTCTCTCTCTCTCTCTCTCTCTTCTCTCTCTCTCTCTCTCTCTCTATCTATCTATCTATCTCTTTCTCTCGCTTGATTTCAAAGCTTGACATTAGCGGTTTTTCAAGATTTAGGGTGTGAGCCATGAGGCGATCCACTACAATAACACCCAGGTACCTAGTAGCTAGTGCTAGATGGACAGGGACAACAGGTGTAATTAAATATGGCTGTACGTCTTACCCAGCACAGGATGCTACCCACAACAGTATAACAGTATAACACAGGCAACAAGTGTAAGGAGACTTGCTTATACGTCTCATCTAGCATAGGATGCGATTCACAACAGTCGATGAAAACCCAAGTACCTAGTACTGTTAGGTGTACAGTGGCAGCAGGTGTAAGGTGACTTGCCTATAATCCTCCCTGCTCGAAATTCGAACCCGAGTTCTTTCGATTTTGAGGGAATACTCTCACTATTGAGCTACAGGACCCATGTGATGGAAGTGAAGGAGTGAAGAAAGAGATTGAAAGCATGGTAGAGGGAGGATGAATAATGAATGTGAGAGGGAGATGTAATTGAGGAGAGGCACGGAGAGAGATGGAGGGAGTGTGAGAGAGCAATGGGGGTGATATAAAAAGCGGAGGGTGAGGGGGAGGAGAGAGTAAAGGGTTAAATGAGAAAAAGAGATAAATGGAAATGAAGAAGAAAGGGGTAAGATAATGTAGATGAAACAGAAGAGGTAAAGTGACGGAGAGAGGGAAAGAGCGAGGGAGGGAGGGAGGGAGGGAGGGAGGAAGGGAGGGAGGGAGGAAGGGAAGGAAGGAGAGTGGGAGGGAGAGAGAGTTGAGGTGACAGGAAAATTAATGGACAGGCACAAGATTGCTCAAGAAGGTCACAACGAGGATGACGATAAAAAAAAAAACTGCTACCTCACTGATGATGGAAACGCGAAAGAGCGAAGTAAAGAAATGGAGAAGGAAAAAGGGAGAGAGGCATATTGAAAGTGAGAAACTACATGAGAGTACACAGAAGAGACTTTCCAGTCCACTGAGTACACACCAAGTGTATTTCCCTCAGTGAACATGTACTGAAAGTGCCTGACTACCTATTATAGAGATTAAAATATTCTTGTCTGATGGTGAGATGGTGACGGCAGTGAAGAGACTTGAGCTAGAGTTCGTCACGGCCACGCTAGCTGGAGATTCGTCTGTAAAAACTTGCATTTGTGGTCACAGTGGTGCCTGTGCTAACCTTCCTATGGTGTAGAAATATACTTAGTTGGACGAATCTTATTGTGTCTAGCTGGTCTAGTGGCTAACGCGACGGGCTGGAGTTTTGAGAACCACTGTGAGCATGAAACAAAAGATGAAAAATTACAAAACCTCAATGGAAAGAAAGATCGACAAGGAAAGGAAACAGGGAGATTTCACGAATTTTTTTTCTTTGCATTTTATATGAATCGCTAAACTAGTGTGGGTCATTTAGCTCAGGGAGTGATGGGGGCTCAAAACTCCGACCGCTAATGTCTCTGACCTTGTCAGAAGGAACAAAAATATACAATTTTCGTGCACACCATACTAGTTTGACGATATTCTGTCAAATGGAGAATGGTGAGCATTTCTGCACTGTGAATGGTCGTATGAAGGAAGTTAAGCTATGAACTCTGGTCTGATGAAGGGACAGAATTCATCGATTCCAACAAGGTCAGTTTGAAAGCAGTGCACTGAAAATAAGCTCCACACGCGAGACACTCAAGGAATGAACGATCACTGATGAAGTTATATCCTCGAAAAATGTTCACGATCAATGAAACTTCGGAGACGACCTGTTTTTCTCTACGTAAAGCTGGACCTGATGGCCGACCCTAAGACAATGTGCTCATAGCAAGCAGTAAGGTTACCTCCATTCCTTTATCTCACTATTATATCTCTGTCTCGTCTAGTGCCTGTTTCTCTGTCTTTCACTATATAATAACAACATCCACAACTCCCTAACACACCACAAACTTCTCCTTCACGCCAATATTCTCCTTCACGCCAATATTCTCCTCTTTTCCAGCCACAGGGAATTTTCTTTACTGTTGGAACTTCGAAAACAAATCTAATTTTACTGCTCATTAGAGATACTGTCGACCTTTCTGTTGCCTCTACACCTTCTCCCTCAACTGCTTTCCCCTGCTCTATTTTCCCTTCCTCCCTCTCCCTTTTCGTTCTCATCCTTTCCCCTTCTCCTATCTTTTTCTCTTCTTCCTTTCCTGTTATCCCTTCCTTCTTCTTCCTGCCTATCTCTTTTCCCTGTTAGTGCTTTCTCTTTTAATTCATTCTGCTCATTTCTTTCCTGTTTCCCTTTCTTCTACTCCTCTCTCTTCTTTCACTCTTTCCCTTTCTCCCTTATTCCTTTCTTTCCCACCTCTCTCGCATTTCCCTTTTTTCCTGTTTTCCCTCTTCTTCCTTACTGCCCTTCTCTAATACTTCTTTTTTTCCGTGTCTTTATCCTGCCTCTTAGCGCTCCATCCTCTTTTTACAGTCTCTAGTTTTTTTTCCTCATCCTCTGTCTGCCCTTCCTCTCATCCCTCTTTCTCTCTCTCTCTCTCTCTCTCTCTCTCTCTCTCTCTCTCTCTCTCTCTCTCTCTCTCTCTCTCTCTCTCTCTCTCTCTCTCTCTCTCTCTCTCTCTCTCTCTCGTTCTCTACCATTTCCCTCTCAATTTTCTTCCAATTCTGGACTTCCTCATCATAATTTCACTCCTCTCCCTCTTCTTCCTCTTTCTTACTCTCCCCAACTTCTTCCTCTTGTTATCCTCCCTCCCTCCTCATTCCTCTCCCTCTAAAGGCAAAGAAAATACTGCTTTAGACCACTCATTAATTGTTTTTTGTATAAAAGTCTCCGACGACATTAAGTCCAAGAAAGATAACTGAATAGTCGAGACTGTTTTTAACCTTGAAATTAACACAAGGAGAGCGTTGCCATGACTGGTGTCGACGGCAGGATATATACACCTCACCTACTCGGTGTGTACATATCCTGGGAGCTTACTTTAAACCCTTTTTTGCTGATTAAATTATTCTCCACTGGCTGTGAATAGGCTAGATGTAGCTTTTAATAATAACTAGTGTAGTCGATAGGCTTTAAATCCCGTTAACTAACGAACTGGTGTCGACGAGTATGATTTTAGACACGCGACATCGTGTGTACACGATTGTAGTTGAAGTATGACATAACCGACAAGTGGTAAAAAGGCTCACACGGCAAAAGGAGACGTTTCACCTTGATGAAGTGAAATGCAGGTCAAGTGCAGCACTAGTAAAGGTCTTATTTTGCTGGATGTTTCCTCTTCAGAATACATACAGCATGCTTAGACGTTCCTTCTCCTTCTCCTCTCGGTGACTACAAGAGCTGTGATGTGCAGTGATTCCAGCTGCCTTGGTTCAGTGATGTCTGTTGTCCCTGCAGTTGCTTGTTGGAATCATCATCCTAGTTTTGTGCCTTTTGGCACAAAACTAGGATGATGATTTCACAATACTATGGCACAAGACTAGCCAGCTCAATCTGGGACTGGATGGGTGTAGGTACGCAGCCCTTCTGGTTAAGTGGGTGAGGTTTTAGAGAGATTATAGAGGAAATATTTATGCTGGTGGCGTATTATTCGGTAATGAGCGAAACATCGTATTGTCTCGTTATCTGAGGTGGGTAGTAATTGAACAAGGATAATTCAGGGGAATAATAATAATAATAATAATAATAATAATAATAATAATAATAATAATAATAATAATAATAATAATAATAATAATAATAAAGGCGTTATTGACGTGTTTCTGGGTAATTAAGGGAGTCATTGGGTTATACAGAAGTTTATTATTATCAAAATCATAATATAAATACAGTAAAAAATATAACCCAAGATGTTAAATAACCGGAAGATGTTAAATTTGATAAAACCTAAGCAAACAAAGTTGTACAAATAGTGTTGATAGTTGTGTGCAAAAATTATAACTATCTTTGCGGATAAAAACTGTGTCTGTCTGTCTGACTGCCTTTGTCTGTGTGTGTGTGTCTGTGTCTGTCTGTCTGTTTGTCTCTCTCTCTCTCTCTCTCTCTCTCTCTCTCTCTCTCTCTCTCTCTCTCTCTCTCTCTCTCCTACGTACTTCCGGCTTCTCAGCAACGCTCCTCACCCCACGAGAAAAATAAACAAGTTTGAGAAACAATTCTTCTCTTCACTTGCCCTTCAGGGAAAGTTTTCGCAAGTTGGTAATTTCCTAACGCAGTTTGCCTTCAGAGTACCATTGAGACCTGAGGCTGAGGATGGGGAGAGGAGGCTCTGATGACGAGGCAGTGATGAGGATGCTCGGATCACGACGCTGAGATATGGAACACTGTGGTGAGGATGCTGAAATGAGGAGGTTCCGTCGAAGAGGCTGAAAGGAAGAGGCAGTGGCGCAGAGAATGAGGCAGTAATGAGGAGAATGAAGTAAAGAAATGTGAATAGGATGACATGATGACGATGATTCTGAATGAGCAGGTGATGGAGTAGCTGGGACTAACGGATGACTAGGTGGTAAAGCATATTCCTGGAGAAATGTTGGTTGAGCTGGGAGTCATGCTAGACTTGAAGTGTACTGCATTTGTTAGAGTGTTTGATGAACAAGCTTGAAGGGTGATAGAGGATTTGGTGAATAAACCCGAGGAATGTTGAAACACCTGGTGGTGTTGCATAAGGGGCGTGGAAACTTTTGGAGCACTTAGTGGTGTTGCTCGTCAGTGCACTCCGGCAGAAGTTGCAAGAGAGCAGGAGAGTCATGAAGGTGCTCGGCCATGTAGATCGACAGAAGAGAAACACCAGCAGAGAGAGCAGCAAGTTCCTATCGCTTGCAGCAAAGACCTATAAGACTTTATAGCCTTCAACAGAAATCAGTAGAATTTTGTAGCTTCCAGCAGTGATCAGTAGATTCCAGTACCTGGCAGCTGAGGTTTGCAGGCTCCTGATGCTTTCAATACCAACTCTTGCAACAGAACATGATTGTTTATTCCTCAAATATCCCCCAGCAAAATCACTTTGTCGATTATATGCGTGTGTATGTGTGTCTGGCTTTCCTTCCATTAGTGTTTAGGATTTCAAAGGTCTCAAGCTATTGCCTCCAGCACGGAAGAGTGGTTCATTTAAGGCCACGGATGGAAACGTATTGATTTTGGTCGAGATAGGGCAAGGTTCAAGGTAACAGGGTCAAAAGTTACACGGAACTGACTGATTTGAGCTCACACAAGACTTTTGCCTTTCTTTAATGGCTTCGCTAAAAGGCCTTTTATTCGTAGCCAATTATTTCAAGAAATTTTATTATGTGATGGATTGAGAAACAGCTAGAGTGAAGACCATCACAGAGCCTGAAGCTGCAACGACGGAAGATGTAATCATGATTATTTTTTGGTGATATATATAAAAACGTCAGAATGGATTGGAGGCGTAATTGGAGCCTAGTGTAAACTACCAAGGCTGTGAAAAAAAGGAATAGGAATAAATTTGGAAAATTGAAACATCAATCGCTACAACACATGTGAAAGGCAAAAAATCTATTGAAAGAAATAATAAAATATATCATCTTAATGATGTAAATTAACTCGTTTAATGAAGAGGCGAAGCAAGAAAAATACTCGAAACTCAGGTGGAGACACTGGGAGGGAGTCCGAGAGGAGGATCAGGGAGGAAGAAACAGGAGGAGGAAGTAGGAAAGGAGGGAAGGAGGACAGAGATCGCTAGTAATATTAATGTTTCCTCGACTTGGCAATATCAGGAAAACAGCAAAAGTTAAAAAGAAAGGTTGGCCATATAGCGTGTGGAGCAACGAGCCGCTGGTTGTTATAACATTTGTGACCAAGTTATCTCTGCTTCCTGCTGCTGCCTCTGCTGCTGCTGTTGCCTCTGCTGCTGCTGTTGTTGTTGTTGCTGCTGCTGCTGCTGCTCTTCCTTCTCTCTCTCTCTCTTTCTCCTTCAAAGCCCACTTCTCACTCTTTCTAACTACATCTCTACTTCACACTCTCATTTATTCGAGCTTTCATTTCCCTCCCTCCATCCCTCTCCAAATTTACTCTGTCTTTCTTTTCCTTCTCAATCCATTTCTTATACCTTACCTCATAAGGCCCTCCCTCTTGTCTTCTATTTTTCATCTCTCCCTTATTCCATATTTATTTCCTCTCCCCCCAATACAGTCATCCTTTTCCCCATTTCTTCTATTTTTCTCCCTCTACGACTTCGCTCCCACTCTATCCCAGAGCAATCTTAGAGACAGTATGCTGAGCGCGACTGTCTGTGGTAACTATTACAAGTCTTCTGGGGCTTCTTGAAATTGTTGATGAATTTAAATTGGTTATTTATGCAGTTGGCTAAGGAAGACTGATGGTGGACCTTCTTATTTATGCACTGGAGCCACCTACACCCTTCGATACTCCAATCTTTGCAAGAAGGGTAAAGGAATAATGTAAAAAAAAACATATTTTGGGTTAAAATTTCATGTTTATTGTTTAAAGGCGCGTCACTCAGCGTCTCATTATAGTATTCATATTCGGTATTGTTGATGGAAGGAGACTAATGCGGCAAACGATGGCAAAGATGTTCGCCAATACCTAGGCCTCTGGTAGCGCTAAGATTTTAGTAACTCGTTGATGTTTGAAAGAGACCTGACACGTTAGAATGTTAGTAACTCGCTGATGTTTACCAGAAACTGACCTCTGCTCACGTTAGGATGTTAGTAACCCGCTGATGTTTGCCAGAAACCTTAGCCTCTGGTTACGTTAGGATGTTAGCAACTCGCTGATGTTTGTCAGAAACCTGATACTTTAGGATGTTAGTAACTCGCTGATGTTTACCAGAAACTTGACCTCTGCTCACGTTAGGATGTTAGTAACCCTCTGATGTTTGCCAGAAACCTAATTTATGCTCACGTTAAGACGTTAGTAACTCACAGATGTTTGCCAGAAACCTAACCTCTGGTCACAGTCACTTCCAGCCCCACTGACCCTCAGAAGTTCAAAGGTGATTACCAAAAACCTGGCCACGCTAAGACATCATAAAGCTGCTATCTGGTCACATTAAGACATCAGCCACAAAAAAATGTTTACCAGAAAGCCGACTTCTAGTATCAAAACATCACTTACATAAAGATGTTTACATCTGATCACACTAAGGACACATAAACATCATCAGCACACAGATATTTACCAAAGATCAGTCCTCTGGAAGCACTGGGCACACACACGGCCATCAGTAGCTAAAATTAAACCTCGATAAGCTGCGTTAGCAGTATAATTGTCCATAAACCTCCAGACGAAGGTGCAATAAAACCCACATTAAATTTCACACGGCTTTTATGTGTGTTTACATTTAAAACAGGTTAATGTAAAAACAAAAAAAAAATGCCGAAATGCATCGCCTCACCTCTTGTTATTAGGGAGATACAGTGCTGCTTATTTTTTGAAACAAATTAACTAAACCAAACATTAAAACATTAACCAAGAGCTCTACAGCGAGGAGGGGAGGAAATAAATCCACAGGCGTTAAATCAAACCCTAAAACAAATTTACCTTTTTTTACAAGATCAAAACAAACAAAAAACAGCGAGAGAAAACCAAGAGCCTTCAGCGAAAAAAAGAAGCGATAAGTTCCACAAATAAAGAAAGGCCCACAGCATAAAACCGATTTTCCCACAGAAATAAACCACGAATGCACAGCGATAAAATAAAGTTTCACAGCATAAAAACCTACAACGGTAAAGCAAGAGTTTCACACAAATAAATCCACAACATGAAAACCCGAGAGTTGCCAGCAAGATAAACCACAACAATAAACCAAGAGTTTCACAGAAAAAAAGCCAAGAACCCACAACAGAAAAACCAAGAATCCACAACATGATAAACCAAGAGTTCCCCCAGCAAGATAAACCAAGGACCCACAACATAAAACCAAAGCTCCACAACAAGATAAACCTATCTCATTTTCCTTCACCAAAATCCATTCCTTCCCATTCATCACCAGAAGTTCAAATGAGCCAAAAATTTGGGGAAAGAATTCCCTTCAGTGGGAAAAATATACAAAGGGATAAACAAAGGGGATGATAGAGACCAACGCAAAAAAACGGTTTACAAAAGAATAGAGAGAGGAGAAGAAAGCTGAAAAATTTGGGAAGGTTTTAAAAAGATGTGAAGCCCCGAAACCAAAGATAAGCGCCCCGTTAATGAAGTCAAGATGCCCACATCACATATGTGCAATGTGTAGTAATATGTAATTGCCTCTGCATGGAATCATGTGTCAACGACCTTTTACTTACAGGAATTGTCAAAGATTTTATCACCTAACGTTATTACCCAAGGGGCATCACTTTACATCAGCAAAAAAAAAAATTCAGAACTAACTTTGGAACATTTGTGGTCTCCCGGCGCAGCAGATCGAAACAAACATTATTAGGAAACTTTTATTATATATTTCATGCTTGTTGCCACGCGGCTTTCATGTACTTAATAGTGACCCCCAAGAAAAAATTCATTATATATTTAAAGCATTTTTACGTAGTTCCCCCGTACCAAATTTAAAATTTTCTAGTTCGCCTCATGCCGTTCTCCTCTCTCTCCTCTCCTTCTCTCTCTCCTCTCTCTCTCTCCCCCTCCTCTCTCTCTCTCCCACTCCTCTCTTCTCTCCCCTCTTTTTTTTTTTTTTTTTTTTTTTACACGGGGTTTGACGGGGGAAAGGGACCCCTAGCTTTATTGACAGCTATTTACGGTTAAGGATTCCAATTTTATTGGAAAGCTAAGGCTGTTCCCCTACATCACTCTTGAAAGCATTTTTTTTGTTATAACATACAATAGGGAACAGGAAATTTGGAGCCATCTGGGGGCAAGCATTTTCATTTGATCAACTACTTTATCTCGTGACATCATTATCTGTACAATGTGTTCCATACTCGGTCATCCGGGTATGAAATCTCAATGGAGTGATGTTCGGAAAAGGGGTACAGCCAGGTGAAGTTCTGCTTTCGCCCGTCTTGTATAAAAGCTTGTTAAACCGTCCCGAATGGATCCAATGTGGTATTTTAAAATTTTGGCCTTGTACATAACAGTAAGGCCACCCACACCCCTCTCTCTCCCCTCTCTCCTCTCTCCCCCCCTCCCTCTCCTCCTCTCCTCTCTCTCTCTCCCCCTCCTTCTCCTCCCTCCCTCTCTCTCTCTCCTTTTTCCCTTTTCTCTTTTTCTCCCCTTTCCCCCCCTTTTTCCCTCTCTTCTCCTCCTCCCCTTTTCGACCACCCAGCAGATTACCCAACCAATTTTTTTCCCCTCAGGGTACTTCTCCAAAAAAGCCCCAAAATCACCTCCTCAGCCACCAAATTTTACTCTTTACCCTTTAAAATTTTAATCCCCACACCCTTAAAAAAAAAAAAAAATAAAATTTTGCTCGAATAGACACCCCCTTAATCACCCCACCACCACCATTATATATCCCACACCACCCCCCATTTTCTTTTTCTTCATTGGTAACAAAAAACATCACCAAAGGGGAATTATCAGAATTACACACAACAACAACAACAAAACAGCAGCAACAAAACACGCAAGCAGAAAAAAACAACAAAGGCAGCAACAACAAAAACAAACAGCAGCACAAAAAACAAAACAGCACAGCACAACAGCACAAAAAAGCATCCATGGGGGTAAGATATGATAAAGTAGCAGAGGTTCAGAGCAACCCAGCAGGTCAAATCAGGGGCAGCAACAGCAAATACTTAGGCAGGACAGAAACAGCAAGAGCAAAAAAAAAAAAAAAATTGGGGTTGAAGTAAAACAGGCAGGGGCAGCGTATCAAGCAGTAAGGGGGAAACAGCAGTAAGACATAGTATATGACACAGAACCAGAAGTAAGCAGTACCAACAACGCAGCAGAAAAAGCAGAAAGAGAGTGAACTGTCATAAAGTTTTTGTGGTGTGTGGGGTTTTTGTGTTTTGTTGTGTGTGTGGGGTGTGTGTGTGTGTGTTTGGGTTTTGGGGTGTGTGTGTGTGTGTGAGTGAGAGAGAAATGCACAGACACGAAATTTTGTCCTGGGGGACCCGCCCCTGTCTTTGGGTGAGGGACTCATGTCAATGTTTTTGGCACGAAAAAAAAAAACGAAGTAATGTACTCACCTATTGTTGAGGTTCGGGGGGCGAGTCCGAGCTCCTGGGCCCCGCCCCCTTCACTATCGCTACAGTCACTCTCCCTGAGCCCTGACTTTTTTCAACCCGTTTAAAAGCTATTTTTGGATCCGCCTCCACTACATCGCTTCCCCAACTATTCACTTTCGACTACTCGTGGCTGAAGAAAAACTTTCCAAAACATCCCGTGATTCATCTGTTCTTCAGCTTCCAACTTGGGGCCCCTTGTTTACTGTCCAATCCTGGGAAAACCTGTCTTTGTCCACCTTGCAATTCCTCTCCTTTTTTGTATGTCTTATCAGTCCCCCCTACCTCCTGTCCTCCATGTCGTCAGGTTTTATTTCCCTTAACCCCGTAGGGGAAAACCTCTTACTCTGGGACTATTTTTGAAATTTTTGTTTTTTTTAGTTTTTGTGCTTTCTGGGGTGGGTTTGGTGGCTACTCTGGGAAAATACCGGTTTTTCACCTGAAAAAATTTTCCTTTTTAAGGTTGAATGTGTTCGGGTTTGCCAGGGCCCCCAAAGCTGCAGCAGTTATTTTGGTTTTAAGTGCGCTTCAGGAATGTCCTGGTGTTAAACTCATCCCCAAATCTTTTTCCCTTAGTAAGGTTTGTATCCCCCTGCCCCCAAACTGTCTTTCCCTCCGGTCTTCTTTGCCCTTCCCCAAACTTCAGATTTGCACTTTGGGGGGAAAATTAACCCAGGGCCAATTGCGGGCCAGGGTTTTTGCAGCCTGCCAGATCCTTTGTAGTTCTGCCTGGCTTCGATCGAGTGAATTCTTCTCACAAATCCGTATCTGCAAACAGGGAAAACCCAAGCCATTTCCTTTTGTCATGTCGTTCACAAATACCAAAACACACGGGCCTAGGGCTGACCCCTTGGGACCCCGCGGGCACAGGTGCCCACCCCAAAACACCCGCCACGTACCTACTCCTGCTGTCTTTCCCCAATATTCCCTGATCCATTGTATGCCTTCCCGTTAACCCGCTTGGTCTCCATTTTTTGGGACCAAGAAAATCAATCCCCCACCCCTCTCTTCTTTTCTTTCTCTGTCACCAGTCAAGAACTCCAGTATTTGTGACACAGATTTCCCCTCCCGAAACCCGTTGGCTGCTGTTGATAGATCGTTCCTTTCAGGGGTTCCCCACTCTTCCCTGATAACTTTTCCATGAAATTTTCAAACTATACAGTCAGTGACACTGGGGCTGAGTTAATGCTTCATGTCTGTCTCCCTTTTTAAAGATTGGAATACATTGCGTCTTTCCCTCCCCAGGGAACTCCCTTTTTTGAAGATTATTGAAAATTTTTGTTAGGGTACACCCCAGCACCCTGCTCCCCTCTCAATACCCATGGGAGATGTTACTGGCCCCATTGCCTTTAGGAAACTAGCTCACCAGAACCCTTTACTTCTTCCTCGGTGGGTTTTGCACGGTCCACACTTGGGTGTCCCCACCTCCCCCTCTTTTTTGGATCCCTTCTGTCTCCCTGTGAACACTTCTTTGAATCCTTGTTGAGTTCTTCACATACTTTTAAAGGTCATTTCTTGTTGACCTCCTCCTTCCTTCCTTACCCCGATACCTGGTCCTTACTGTTGTTTTCCTCCTGAGTGGGTGTACAACAGTTTTGGGTCAGATTTGGGTTTCGCGCTATGTCATTTTCATATTGTCTTTGGGCCTCCCCTTTTTATCTGTGCATATTTGTTTTCTGGCCTACATGGTCCCTTATTCCCTGGTCCTTTTTCCTTCTATATTTTTTTCCATTCCCACCACTTGGGTTTTTTCCTCCCTCACCTTTGGGTAAACCCGGGCTCATCCGGCATTTCATTATTCCGTTACCCTTGGGGACAAACCCTCCTCAGCCCCTTGCTTTTGTTTTTTACATATTCCATCACTCAATAATGGGCCCCCGCCAGTTCTCTGTCCCACAACCCCGTTCAGGTATTCCTCATTCCTTGTAGTCCCCTTCTTGTATTTTGGGTTCATTCGTCCGGCCTTCCCGCTTCCTCCCCCCATTGTAGCTCTACTGTGTATTCGAACTTAAAAAACCCCATTCCTGGCCCCAAGGGGCTTTTGTATTTTTTTGGGGGGTGTTGTGTGTTGGGGTGGGGTGGTTGGGGTGTGTGTGTGTGGGGTTTTTTGTGTGTTTTATGTTGCGTGTGCGTGGGGTGAGTGTGTGTGAATGTGGTGTTTTGTACTTACCTATTTTGCTACCTATTTTTGATTGCAGGGGGCAGTCACAGCTCCTGGCCCCGCCTCTTCAATGGTCACTACAGTCCATTTTCCCCCTGCTCCATGCTGTACGTACCTTTTTAAACTTTTTTGAATTTTTGCCCCATTTCATCACTCTATAAATTTTGTTGTGGTGTTTTTGGAATTTTTGAATCTTTCGCAGATTCAAAACAGCCAATTGTATTTACCCCAAATTTAAAACAATCAAAATTTTTTCTCAGCTGACTTTCTGCAAAACATTGTATCTACTCCCAAAATTCCCCGCAACCACCTCACACGATTTACTCTCAACACTGATTTGACTCCGAAATCCCCCGGAGTTAATCAATACTGCTCTTAATTAAGGGAACCATGTAATCAAACCCTCATTACAAGCCACCATAATTACTCTTTTTTTCATTATCTTATCTCATCATCATCACACACTATAACTATCATAAAAACTACAACCATTACTACCCCATCTATCACAGCCACCATTAGGACCACCACACCCATAATATTTTGTCAAAACATTTAAAAACAAGACTTTGGAGTAATGTTGAGCAAAATATACTATTGTGTTCATTTATAGTGGTGATAAACAAAGTTTTAATTTGTTTATCATAACATCAACACAGTTTTAGCAAGCTTAGGTAACTTAGCTCAGTATTGAAACAAATTTCAATATCTTACCTCATCTTCATGTAAACTGAATTTGGGACGAAGTTATGCTAAATGCTTTCCATACTTCCTTCATGGTTGAGCTAATCCGGGGTGGGTGGGTCATTGGGCTAATCCGGGAGGATGGGGGGGGGGGACATGGACCTGCTCCGCCTGTTGCAGTGTTCCTTCTTTCTTATGTTCTTATGGTTGTCCAATCACAAAATTATGGGACTCGAACCAATGGCAAGCAAATCATAAAGCTCGCAGGCCAGTGTGTTAACTACTTGACCACACCGGCGTGGCAGAATTCATCCAGCCAGGTGTGTTTCTGTACGCCACATAAAGGGTTAGCAAGGTCCAGTATTAACTTGCCACGGATTCCAGAGTTATTTGTAATAGTGTTATTACGATTTCGGGAATCATAATTGTCTCTAGAGGTCACACTTCGGTTATCATTCTGTTGTGAAGTATGAAGCTGAGTTGTAAACAACTGCTGAAACTGCAAAAATAATTTTTTAATAAAGGCAAAGAAGCTTGAAAACATCATACATAATTGATTAATATTACTATTTTATGCCACATCTAGTGATCTTCAAAGAGTTTAAGTAAAAGGACATTTTCCCTTTAAAATTTATAAATTTAAAGAAACTTCTGTTGATGATCTGTTAATAAATTTCAAAATTAACAGACGATATTCAAGCATGAAGAGTGAAGCATCAAGATGTTAGAATGATATTTTGTTATTTACAGAAATGCGGTGACCTCCAACGAGGGAGTACACTATAATGAGCATGTACTGTGTAAAACGTGCGTGTGCATGTCTTACAGTGCGACACCTCAGTAAAATCCAAAACTCTATTACCCTCATGTAAGTACAAAGGAGGAGGAAATAACTAGGAATTTGTAGAGCTCCTCACTGACACATGTAGAGAGTGAGACAAACTCTCACAGTACACATGTATCACAGTTACAAGAAAGTAGAGTGACACATACATTGCAAATATCTGTCCGTAGAGATGAATACAGAATGGGTCCTTGAAGTATACTATACTTAAATGGAGTTAAACTCCTACTCTAATGCGGGAATCCTCCCTGCATTCTAAGCAGCAAGACGTCCACAAATTGCCTCTCTCACTTTCTTCCTCTCTCTCTCTCTCTCTCTCTCTCTCTCCTCTCTCTCTCTCTCTCTCTCTCTGCTTCCAAGCAAAAGACTTAATATCTGGGAAGAGAATTTTAGATTAACATCACAAGAAGGCGGCAACTATGACTGAAGGATGTATGTGTATGATGACGCATGGCTACGTCACCACACATCAGTGAACAGACGAGCAGAGCAAAATGTACACAAAAAAACACATATACACACGAATCTCACCTGTCCTGCCCGTGTCAACTTAAACTTGTACTCATCCAGTCCTACCTCCCCACTCACATTTACATAACAACATCTATATTAATACATATCCTATCACATGGCTTATAAATATTTCTTAAATCTGTAATATCTCAGTTGCAGAAATGTAAATAATAATATATACAGAGTTTAGCATTAAACTTAGAGAAATAAAGAAAACACTATTATAAACCCAAAGACACAAGTGCATAAGGTCGGCCAGCTCACAAGACAGAATTAAAATGAAAGCATTAATAATTTCATTTAAGTTGGTAGACCCGGAATTTGTTGATGAGAAATGTATTTTAGATGCTAAAACTAAAATGTTTTATGTTTAACCGCTGCAAAAATAACAAAAGCTTAACAAACATGTGAGATTTCCTTAAAAACTGGTTCGGAATGGGAGGTTCCCCTTCAAGGGAGGTAATTGAAGCTGGTGAAGAACTCTTGATCCAAGGAATTAGAGCTATCTTCCTCAGATTAAGCATTGGTTACCTTCACTTTCCCAAGGACCACCAAAATGAATATAAAAATACGAGAGGTTGCAACCCAGCTCGACTCCTGGGGTTTCCTGGGAGAAAAATCAGAGTGTGGTACGTAACTGTGAAGAAGAGAAGAGGCTCTGGACGTGAGAGTAGAATGGCGGTCGTGAGACGAAAAGGTTTAGAAAGACGAGGCCAATGAACTGCTTCACAGAATGTCCGGGACGAGAATAAATGCTTCTTTTAAAGGTCTTCAGTATCGTGAAGTCAAGACTGCTTCGGTAGCAGTGAAGCCCAGACCACTTCAAGAGCAGACTCAAGTAGCGTGAAGCTCAAACTTTTAACGCAGCAGAAAACTACTTAATTTCGAAGAGCTAAAATTGTTGGTCATTCAGCGCGAGCAGAACTGAATATTCGCACCACTGTCCCCTAACTCTGTCCTCCTCGAGTCGTCCACCCTGGTTGCTAGATTAGCGCTTGTGTCTCCTAGTAAGCGGATGGTTCAATGAATGACCCTCAGAAGCTTAGCGTATCATATAAATATAATGTAATAATAATAATGCACTAGCCTATTCCTAACTCAGGAGCAGATCAGAAGAAGCAAGCACCTTCAAATATCATTTTAACTTTCCTCTTTTTTGGATGACAGAGTTGCATGTTAATAATGGTAGTTCCCTGGCTTCTGAGCCACCTGAAGATTGGACCAGAGTTCAATAGTGAGACCTGGGGAAAGATAACATTTTTTTTTGCGATGCGTTTTAAATCTGCAGGTTTTTTAATGAGTTGAGGAAAGTTTCGGAGGACAGTTAAACTCGCAGAAAACTTGAGGAGGAAGACCTCGGCTAATTCAGGACGCGGAAGTCTGGTGTAGCAGAGGACTATTATTTAATGTAGTGGAGGTCATCTGGTGTAATGGAGGTGAACTGGTATAATGGAGGTCACCTGGTGAAATGAAGATCACCTGCTGTAGCAAACGTACACCTGGTGTAGCTAAGGTTGCTTGTACTGGAGGTCAACGGTGTATTGGTCACTTGCTGTAGTAGATGTCATATGGTGTAGTGAAGGTCACCTGTTACAGAGGCGACCACTGGGTGTAGTGAACGCAGACTATCTCGTAGAATGAAATGAAAACAATAAAAGGCAGCAAATACAGCAAAGGTGAGAAAAATGAGAGGCAGACAATAAGAACTCTTAAAACATAAGAAATATCGCCACAGTATTGTTCAAATCACTTGTGCTCTCACGTCCGAAATACCCTTCTTTGCTCACAGATTTATTCAAGGCAAGAGAAATACTAAAGATGGACCAGATACAGAGCCAATAAAACATTCAAATTACTGGGAACGCCTCAAAATACTTAGAATATCCTTTTAGGAACGAGGTAAAGAAAGATGCCTGAAAAATATACATATGGAAGATGTGAAAGGGCCAGGTGATAAATCGACAAATTACAATATCAACTTACTTAAGTGAGAGATATGGAAGAAAGCATAACAATAAATTCGGTGAAACGTAGGGGTGCAATAGACACAAGAGAACACTGGTTTAAGACTTCCAAACACTACCACAAATATCAGAAATATTGTCGAAAAAATTGCAGAAGTCTTCAAAAAGAAACTGAACCCCCACCTCTGCAAAGTGCTAGACCAACCAGGCGGTAATGACTATACGACCCTCGGGGCCTCTAACAGCAACAGCCATGTCGAACAGGCCTGGTTACATGCTAAGCTACAAGGCAGAAAAGTAATAGAAACCGGTCACAGACGAATTACGGAAAGTTAGGTGATTTAGTGGAGGTCACCTGGTGCAGGTGGCCTCCACTAAGGCTACTTGACATAAGGGTGGTCAGGGATGTGCTTCAAGGCGAGTGCCTCTTCTTGGTTTTAAATTTTTTGGGAACTTTGATAAAAAAGATCTTTTCTGGGAGCCCAGTTGTTTTACAGAATGAAGACTAATTATGATTACGTTCTCCAGTTTATATTAAAACTGATAATTCAGTGAACCAGAACTAATTATTTACTGTGATTTTGTGGAACTACTGAGGTTTAGGTAAAAAAGATCAGTTTTACCATGATGGCACAGTGGTTTGTTTAAATATTATTTAAAAGATAAATCTATGGTTTTTCCAGTTTATTTACGCGTTGCATCTTTCTGGCAGGGATAGATCAAAGTCTGAGAATGAGGGAGGTCGTGGTGGAGGTGACCGTGCAGAAGACAGATGATTGTGGTGGTGTTGAGTGGAGGTGACGGATGAGGGAACGAGAGGCGGGGAGGAGTGGATGCATCAGAGAGGAGGTACGAGACGGAAGGATGTTGGAATGGGAAGATGTAATATATTATATATATATATATATATATATATTTTATTTTTTTTATTATCACACCGGCCGATTCCCACCAAGGCAGGGTGGCCCGAAAAAGAAAAACTTTCACCATCATTCACTCCATCACTGTCTTGCCAGAAGGTGCTTTACACTACAGTTTTAAAACTGCAACAATTAACAACCCCTCCTTTCAGAGTGCAGCACTGTAAACTTCCATCTCGACTCAAGTCCGGCCTTTCCGGTTTCCCTGATCCCTTCATAAATGTTACTTTTACACTCCAAAAAGCACGTCAAGTTTAAAAAACATTTGTCTCCATTCACTCTATCAAACACGCTCACGCATGCTGCTGAAAATCCAAGCCCTCGCACACAAAACTCCTTTACCCCTCCCTCCAAACCCTTCCTAGGCCGACCCTACCCCCCTTCTTCATACAGATGATACATCTTGAAGTCATTTGTTTCTCCATTCTCTCTACATGTCCGAACAACCTCAAACCCTTCCTCAGCCCTCTGACAAAAAGTTTTGGTAATCCCGCACCTCCAAACTTCCAAATCGATTCTCCCCCCGCATTAATTACAACCCAACATTGCCCTCAGACATGCATCTCCATGCCTCCTTCTCTCGCTGCAAAATTCATCACCCACGTTTACACCATATAAGAGCGTTGGTAAAACTATACTCTCATAAAATTCCCCTCTTTGTCCAAGGACAAAGTTCTTTGTCTCACAACTTTTTCCCAAGTGCACCACTCACTCTTTTTCCTCATCAATTCTATAGATTCACCTCATCTTTTTATAGACCCATCCGCTGACACGTCCCCCCCAAATATTGAATTCGTTCACCTCCTCCATATCTCTCCCCCCAAAATCTATATTAAATCTTCATCCCCTAATCTTTTTGTTATCCTCATAACCTTACTTTTTCCCTGATTCACCTTTTTTTTTCTTTTTTTGACCCCCTAAAAATTCATCCCCCAAATCTCTGCAACTTCTCTTCAAAATTCCCAAGAGCACGTGTATCAGCAAGAGCAGCTGTGAAAAATCCCATTTTGTGTGATTCTTTATTTTTCTCCACGCCCCTTCCCAAGCCCTCGCTTTCTTTTTAAAAACCCCATTTTAAAAATATATTAAAAAACCCCGGTGACATCACACATCCTTGTCAAAGGGCCTATTTTAGGGGAAAATTAATTTCCCCTTTCCTCTACTTAACTTGAGCCATATCCTCAAAAAAACTCTTCACTGCTTTCAGAACCCTACCTCCTCACCATACACTTGCAACATCTCCCCACATTGCCCCCTTCCCCCCTTATACCCCTTTTCCCAAACCCATAATGCCCAAAGACCTCTTTAGCCTTATCTAAATACTTTTTCACTTATATGTTTCCTGAAAAACACCTGGTCCACACCCCCCTCCCTTTTCCCAAACCCTCCTTGTTCATCTGCTATCCTTTCTCCGCTTACTCTTAATTCTTTCATTATAACTCTACCATACACTTTACCGGGTAACCAACAGACTTATTCCCCTTAATTTTTGCACCTTTTTTTCCCCTTTTGCCTTTATAAAAAAGGAAACTATGCTGCTTCTCCCAAACCCCTAGGTACCTTACCTCTTCCTACTTTTTTAATAATTGCACCAACCACCCAAAACTATATCCCCCCCTGCTTTTAAACATTTTATTTTACCCCATCAATCCCGGTCCCTTCCCCCCTTTCATTTTACACTGCCCACGAACTTCCCCCACATCAAAATGGTTTTCCTCACCCTACAAGATGTACCCTCCTTGCCCTAAAACCGAAATCACAGCTTCCCTATCTTCATCAACTTTTAAAAATTTCCTCAAAATATTCCTTCCATCTTCCCATACCTTAACTTCATTTAAAATCCCCTCTCCTATTTTTTAACTGACAACCATTTGTTTTAGGTTTTTTAACTTGTTAATCCCCCCAAAAACTTTTTCTTATTTTCAACAAAATTTTTTTGATAACATCTCACCCACTCTCTCTTTGCTCTCTTTTTACATTGTTCACCACTCTTTAACTTCTCTTTTTTTTCCCCTATACTCTTCCCTCCTTGCATCACTTCTCTTGTAAAAACCTCATATGCTAATTTTTTCCCCCTTACTACTTTTTTCATCATCATTCCCCAATCGCCCTTTCCTCCTGCCCCACTTTTGAAACCCACAAATTCTGCTGAAACTCTAACACTCTTTTTAAACCTCCCCCCATCCCTCTTCGACCCATTCCCTATGCCTCTTTAGCCCATCAATCCCCCCAAATAGCTGTTTATATCTTACCCTAACGCCCCCTTTTTTTTAGTTTAAAAAACCTTCACCTCTCTTTTCCCCTGATGCTTCATTTCCTTGTATCCCATCACCTTTTACTCCAGTGTAGCTACAATAAAAAAGTGACTGATATATCTGTGGCCCCTCTTAACAGTACACCTGAAGTCTATCAACAGTCTTTTATCTACCAATACATAACCAACAAACTACTGTCATTTGCCCTACATCATATGTGTATACTTATTTACCCCCTTTTTCTTAAATTTTGTATTACCTATAACTAAACCCCTTTATACAAATTTCAATCAAAGGGCCCCCATTATATTTACACCTGGCCCCCCAAAAACTTACCTACCACACCCTCAAAAAGTTTCTCCTACTTTAGCATTCAAGCCCCCACCACATTCTCTCTCACTTGGTTAAAAGGCTCCTATCATTCACTTAAATTCCCAAAATCTCTCTCTCTCCTTGATTCCTTTTTTCCCCATGCATACACGCTTATTATGACCCACTTCCGCACCCAAACCCTTATTTTAAACCCACAAATTCTTGAATTTACACTTTCATTTCTCTTTTTTCCTTCCATAATGATCATTTAACTTATGTACCCCCTTTTTTGCCTAACTCTTCAGTACTCCAAATTTAAAACCCATTATTTCCCCCCCCAAACCTCCACCCCCCCTCCTATATAATAAATTTTTTAAAAAAAATTTATATATTAAATTTATTATTTTTAAAAATTTTTTTAAATTATATATTATATTAAAAAAAGGTTATTTTTTTTATTAATTATATATTTTATATATTTAATATTTATTTTATATCACCACCACACCACACACACCTATTTATTTTTTTATATATATAAAATTTTATTTTTATATATATATATATAATTTATTATATATTTATATTAAATGTATATACATATATATATAAATTTTATATATTAAAAATTTTAATATTTAATTATATATAATTTAAAATTATATTATATATAAATATATATTATATATGCAATAAGATACAGTAAACGGTGTTTAAAAATGCAAAACAACCCCTCTGAAAGAATGGAAATTCCCAAACGCTTTGTGGCTACTCCCTACAATGAAATATATAGTTCTTGATTGTGAGTAGCCCAAAAAGTTGGAAATTTCTTATTCTTTCAGAGTGGTTGTTTGATAATTTTATTTTAATTATTAATTATTATATATAATTTTTTTATTTTTTTATATTATATATATATTTAAATAAATATTATAAAAATTAAATTTTTATATAAAATTATATTTATAATATATATAAAAATATATATATAAAATTTTTTTAATAATTATTTTTAAAAAGTTTTATTTTAAAATAAATTATAAATATTATATATATTTTTATATATAATTATATATATATATATATTTTATATTGTGTGTGTGTGTGTGTGGTGTATGTGTTGTGTGTATTATACAAAGGTTGCCAAATAGTAAAATTGGTCAATTAGCAAAACTCATATAAAAATTAAATCCCTTTTTAAAAAAAATTTCCCATACTTTTAAAAATATATTTTTTTTTTTGATGTAAAATAAAAAAAAATAATTTTGACCAAAAAGGGTCTTAGAAAACCCTTTCTTAACCCTTTTTATAATATGGTAAAGGGAAATTTTTTATGGTTCTTTTTCTACAAAATTATTAATTTTTCATTACATAAAGAAAAAAATATATTCAAAAAATCAAGAGAAAATTTTAGAAAGGGTAATTTTTTAAAAGAATTCTTGTTAATTACCAGTTTTACCTATTTGCACGACATATTATATATATATATATATATATAATATATTATATATATATTTTATATATATATATATATTTTTATATATATATATGCAAAACAACCACTCTGAAAGAATAGAGAATTCCAAGCGATTTTGACTCCCCACATTATCAAGGAACTTGAAAGTAAAGCACCAAGGAAGGTATATAAGTGGGTCTGGGCCAACACCTCACTTCAGATCCCCAACAGTTTTAAAAAACCTGACGGCCCATTGTTGGGGTTATGTGAGGTGTTGGCCGACCCCCTTATATACCTTCCCTTTGGTGTTTACTTTGTAGTCCTTGATAATGGATACCACGAAAGCGCTTGGAATTTCTCTATTCTTTCAGAGTGGTTGTTTTGCATTTTCTGAAATCACCCGTTTTCTGTGATCTTGTTGCCATAATATATATATAATATAATATAATATATATATAATATATATATAATATATATATAAATATATTATATTATATTATTAAAATTTTAAAAAATATATATTATATATTATATTATATTAAAAATTTTTTTATATATATATATATATATATTATATATATATATATATAATATATATTTCCTCCCCCTTCAGAGCTCCTAGTCCGGCTAATGTTTGGTCCCGTGTGCACAGGGGAAAAAATGGTAACGATAATTAGTCCCGCAATAAAGAAAAATTTTTTTTGGGGCTGAAAAATCTACTGAAAAATTTTAATTTTTCCTCACATCCACTCCCGGACGGCAGTTTCGTGTCGTTATATAAAAGCGAAGGAAGTCGCTTGGAAAACAATTGCCCGTCGGTTTGTTCTACTGTATTAAAAAAACAAAAAGCGTTTTTTTTTTGTATTTTCATTGCGTACTATAAAATTTTTTTTTTAATTTTATCTTGGGAGCGGTGACTTGTGCGCCTTTAAGGCGGTTAATGGGCTTTAAGCCTATGACTACACGGTGTTAGTTAATCCTGTGTGTCCCTATTCACTACCCGTCAAGAATTTTAATTCCCGAAACGGGAAATTTTATTTAAAATCTCAGCATTATCAGTGAAGAGGTATACAAATCGCGGTGTTATAATTCCGTCGTGGTTTGGGGAATTTAAAGACCCGGTAATGTGATAAAAGGTTTTTTTTTTCTCTTTGGGGAGTGAGTATATGGATGCTTAAAAAAGGAGGATTAAATTTAAAATTGAAAACCCAATTGGCGTGAGCGATGTAGAGGATGAAAGGGACATTTAATACGGACGTACAGATTGCAAAAAAAAGGTATGTAAAAACACAGAGTTATTTACGCTAAAATGAAGGGTGCTGTTGCCAGCCACCTTTACCATGAATTAAATTACACACACACACACACACACACACACACAAACACCACACATAACACACACAACACACACACACACAACCCCCAAACCCCCACAACAATACACACACCACACAACACAACACACACACACACACACACAATGTTGGATGACTACGAACAACCGAGGAGGAGGGCAGAAGCTTTTTAAGTGACCCTTTATACTCAAAGCGATGGGACGGGGAAACTCCCCATGGGTCCTTAGAGAAGGAGCAGAGATACGTACGTGCCCCAAAACCCCAATTTTCAACACATCCCTTTAAACGGGCAATACCTGAGAAATGGGAAACAGCAAATGTAGTCCCCCTATTTAAGAAAGGGAAAAAGAAAGGAGGCACAAACTACAGACCTGTGTCTCAACATGATTGTGTGCAAAGTCATGGAGAATATTATCAGGAGGAGAGTGGTGGAACACCTGGAACGGAACAAGATTATAAATGAAAACCAGCATGGGTTCATGGAAGGCAAATCCTGTGTCACAAACCTCCTGCAGTTTTATGACAAGGTAACAGAAGTAAGACACGAGAGAGAGGGTTGGGTTGATTGCGTTTTCCTAGACTGCAGGAAGGCCTTTGACACAGTTCCCCACAAGAGATTAGTGCAGAAGCTGGAGGATCAGGCGCATATAACAGGGAGGGCACTGCAATGGCTCAAGGAATACCTGACAGGGAGGCAGCAACGAGTCATGGTACGTGAAGAGGTATCACAGTGGGCGCCTGTGACGAGCGGGGTCCCACAGGGGTCAGTTCTAGGACCAGTGCTATTTTTGATATTTGCGAACGACATGATGGAAGGAATAGCCTCTGAAGTATCCCTATTCGCAGATGATGTGAAGCTGAAGAGAAGAATGAAATCAGATGAGGATGAGGCACGACTGCAAAGAGACTTGGACAGGCTGGACATGTGGTCCAGAAACTGGCTTCTCGAATTCAATCCTGCCAAATGCAAAGTCATGAAGATTGGGGAGGGGCAAAGAAGACCGCAGACAGAGTATAGGCTAACCAGACCATACCCCGGCCGGGATTGAACCCGCGGTCATAGAGTCTCAAAACTCCAACCCGTCGCGTTAGCCACTAGACCAGCTAGCCACAAGACCAATCGTCCAGATTGGTCTAGTGGCTAACGCGACGGGCTGGAGTTTTGAGACTCTATGACCGCGGGTTCAATCCCGGCCGGGGTATGGTTTGTTTGCAATCGTGTCATTACGATTTCGTGAGTCAGAGTATAGGCTAGGTGGACAAAGACTACAGACCTCACTAAGGGAGAAAGACCTTAGGGTGACCATAACACCGAGCACGTCACCAGAGGCACACATCAACCAAATAACTGGTGCAGCATACGGGCGCCTGGCAAACCTGAGAATAGCGTTCCGATACCTTAATAAGGAATCGTTCAAGACACTGTACACTGTGTATGTTAGGCCCATACTGGAGTATGCAGCACCAATCTGGAACCCACACCTGGTCAAGCACGTCAAGAAGTTAGAGAAAGTACAAAGGTTTGCAACAAAGCTAGTCCCAGAGCTCAGGGGAATGTCGTATGAGTAAAGGTTGAGGGAAATTGGACTGACGACACTGGAGGACAGAAGAGTCAGGGGAGACATGATAACGACATACAAGATACTGCGGGGAATAGACAAGGTGGACAGAGATAGGATGGTCCAGAGAGGGGACACAAAAACAAGGGGTCACAACTGGAAGCTGAAGACTCAGACGAGTCACAGGGACGTTAGGAAATGTTTCTTCAGTCATAGAGTCGTCAGGAAGTGGAATAGCCTAGCTAGTGAAGTAGTGGAGGCAGGAACCATACATAGTTTTAAGAAGAGGTATGACAAAGCTCAGGAAGCAGAGAGAGAGAGGACCTAGTAGTGATCAGTGAAGAGGCGGGCCAGGAGCTGAGTCTCGACCCCTGTAACCACAATTAGGTGAGTACAATTGAGTACACACACACACACATATACACACACACTCACACACGCACACACACACGCACACGCACCTATATTGTGGTTTGCATGTCGCAGGTTTGGCTTGGCTTGGCCTTGCATCGCTGTTACATACTGGTCACTCACTCCTGCAAGCTATTACAGTAGTTATCAGTAGTAAGAATACTTAGGAAGCTAGGAAGTCCTCTCTAAACGTGAACAAGGAATAGGATAATAACAGCAATAATTGATACTTAAATCCAGAAAGGACAATAAGCGAAGAGTGTAGCATTTCTAGGAAAGGCAGAACAGAGAGGTATAACGGATCTACCCCCCCCCCTAGCCATCCCTCCCTCACACACACACACAAGGGCAGACACTTATTGAAGCTTTAGACCCTAGTAGCAATTATCGCTTTTTATAACCCAGAATTACTGGTAAGTATTAACAGTATCTCCCCGCATACCTTCCCCACACACACATACACACACACATACACACACACACATACACACACACACATACACACACATACATACACCACACACACATACACACACACATACACACACACACACACACACACACACACACACACACACACACCCCACACACACACACACATATATATACACACACACAACATATACACACACACACACACACACACACACACACACACACACACACACACACACACATACACACACACACACACGCATACACACACATATATACACACACACACACATATACACACACACACACACAACACACACACACACATACACACACACACATACACACACACACATACACACACACACATACACACACACACACACACACACACACACACACACACACACACACACACACACACACACACACACACACACACACTGTAAGTACGTGCCGGTCAAGCCCCAGGAGGTTGGGGGTCAGGTCACAAGAAGTTGTGGGCAGCAAAGGACCACTGAGACTACATTACAACGCACAAGCCACCTACCTTTCAGTACATAATAAACCCACACATAATTCCACACAAAATTACACACACACACACACACACACACACATATCCAGACTTACACATACACATTCCCCCCCCCCCCTCACCACCGACATCTCACTTCTTCCCCTGATCCCTCCCCTCCCTCGTTCACCCAGAGGCTAGGATACAGAGTTTAGAAGATTAACTGAAAAATCTGAAACAGCCTAAAGAACTAAAGAACATTTTGGGATTGACAACAGAGACTGCTACCTCAGCCACAAATAAAGGGACTGTAGGGAAAGAAGGGGCACAACTGCATGGGGAAGCTCTATCAGAGGAGACTGTAGTAAATGAAAGAGCTAAGCTTTATGTGGAGGCCCTAACAGACAACAACAGAGCCCAAGGAAAGCCGAGAAGGGAAAATGACAGGCCACTGAACCCAAGTACATTAGCCAGTGAAACTGAAGAAAGGAAAGCTGCAGTGCAGGAAACCAAATTAAATGAGGGGATACACAGGGATACGCAGTGGGAGAATGAAAGGGTTAGGTCAGTCTTTGTGTATGGGCTCCAGGAAGTTGAAGGGTAAACATATAAAGCAAGAAAACAAGGGAAAAAAAAGCAATTGAAAGCATCATGAAAGCAATAGGAGAAAACGACATGACCCAGCTGGAAAATTTTCGGAGAATAGGGGGATTTGTAAAAAAAAGAACCCGGCCAGTGAAAGTGACCTTCAAGGCAGAAGCGACTCGGACCAGGATCCTGCAGGAGAAAGCACGATTAAGGGACATGCCGGCATACAGGAAGGTGTATCTCGACCGCGACAGAACACAAGACGAAAGACAGAAACTGAGAGAGATGGTACAAAGGCGAAAGGAGGAAAGAGAGGGGATGGAGAAGACAGACAGGAGATCCCAGACCCAGGAAGAAGATCAAATGCAGCCTCCCTCACAACTTCCTATAGAAGCCTCCCAACCAGGTCAACCCCAGTGCAACCAAACACTCTAAATCAAAACACCCATGCCACATCCAATGCCCCCACCCACTACATTACAAACTCCATCCCCACAGCAACAACCCATAGTTCCTTACCAGGTCTCCCACTTCCCCAACCCCAATATACCTCCCAGACCACAGTCTTAGAAAAGAAGTTGAAGGTGTGGTATACAAATGCAGATGGAATAACAAACTAGTATGAGGAGTGGCACAAAAGAATCAAAGAGACATCCCCAGACATAATAGCACTCACAGAAACAAAACTCACCAGAATAATAACAGATTCAATCTTTCCATCCGGATACCAAATCCTCAGGAAAGACAGAGGGAGGAGAGTGGGAGGAGGAGTTGCACTACTCATTAAAAACCAGTGGGATTTTGAGAAAATGGAAGGAATGGATGGCATGGGCGAAAGGGACTACTTAGTAGGAACAATCCAGTCTGAGGGACATAAGGTGATAATTGCAGTAATGTACAACCCACCACAGAACTGCAGGAGGCCAAGAGAAGAATACGATGAGAGCAACAGAGCAATGATCGACACACTAGCCGAGGTGGCCAGGAGAGCACACATGGGCGGAGCAAAGTTACTAGTTATGGGTGATTTCAATCACAAGGAGATTGACTGGAAAAACCTGGAGCCCCATGGGGGTCCCGAAACATGGAGAGACAAGATGATGGATGTGGTACTGGAAAACCTCATGCATCAACATGTTAGAGACACTACCTGAGAGAGAGGAGAGGATGAACCAGCAAGACTGGACCTTGTATTCACCATGAGTAGTTCGGACATCGAGGGTATCATGTATGAAAGGCCTCTGGAGCTAGTGATCATGTGGTTCTGTGCTTCGGGCTACATAGTTGAGCTCCAAGTGGAGAGAGTAGCAGGAATAGGCTGGGAAAAACCAAACTACAAAAGGGGGGATTACTCAGGCATGAGGAACTTCCTTCAAGACATTCAGTGGGAGAGGGAAAATGACAGGAAAACCAGTACAAGAAATGATGGACTATGTAGCAACAAAATGCAAGGAGGCAGAGGAGAGGTTTGTTCCAGGGAAAACAGAAATAATGGGAAGAACAGAACGAGTCCTTGGTTCACCCAAAGGTGTAGGGAGGCAAAAAACTAGGTGTACTAGAGAATGGAAAAGGTACAGAAGACAGAGAACTCAGGAAAATAAAGAAATCAGCCAAAGAGACAGAAACGAATATGCACAGATAAGAAGGGAGGCTCAGAGACAATATGAAAATGACATAGCATCAAAAGTAAAGACTGACCCGAAGCTGTTGTACAGCCACATTAGGAGGAAAACAACAGTCAAGGACCAGGTAATCAGACTGAGGAAGGGTGATGGGGAATTCACAAGAAACGACCAAGAGGTTTGTCAGGAGCTCAACACAAGATTTAAAGAGGTATTTACAGTGGAAACCAGTAGGACTCCAGGAAATCAGAACAGGGGGGCACACCAGCAAGTGCTGGATGAGGTACATATAACCAAGGAGGAGGTGAAGAAGCTGCTATGCGAACTTGACACCTCAAAGGCGGTGGGACCAGACAACATCTCTCCATGGGTCCTTAAAGAGGGAGCAGAGATATTGTGTGAGCCATTAATAAAGATCTTCAACACATCATTTGAAACTGGGCAACTCCCTGAGGTATGGAAAATGGCAAATGTAGTACCAATTTTTAAAAAGGGAGACAGACATGAGGCACTAAACTATAGACCTGTATCACTAACGTGTATAGTATGCAAGGTCATGGAGAAGATCATCAGGAGGAGAGTGGTGGGGCACCTGGAAAGAAACAAGTGTATAATTGACAACCAGCACGGTTTCAGGGAAGGAAAATCCTGTGTCACAAACCTACTAGAGTTTTATGACAAGGTGACAGAAGTAAGACAAGAGAGAGAGGGGTGGATTTGACTGCATTTTTTGGACTGCAAGAAGGCCTTCGACACAGTTCCTCACAAGAGGTTACTGCAAAAGCTAGAGGATCAGGCACACATAACAGGAAAGGCACTGCAGTGGATCAGAGAATACCTGACAGGGAGGCAACAACGAGTCATGGTACGCGACGAGGTGTCAGAGTGGGCGCCTGTGACAAGCGGGGTTCCACAGGGGTCAGTCCTAGGACCTGTGCTGTTCTTGGTATATGTGAACGACATAACTGAAGGGATAGTCTCAGAAGTGTCCTTGTTTGCAGATGATGCGAAGTTAATGAGAAGAATCAAATCGGATGAGGATCAGGCAGGACTACAAAGAGACCAGGACAGGCTACAAGCCTAGTCCAGCAACTGGCTCCTTGAATTTAACCCTGCCAAATGCAAAGTCATGAAGATTGGGGAAGGGCAAAGAAGACCGCAGACACAATATAGTTTAGATGGCCAAAGACTGCAAACCTCACTCAAGGAAAAAGATCTGGGGGTGAGTATAACACCGAGCATATCTCTGAGGCGCACATCAATCAGATAACTGCTGCAGCATACGGGCGCCTGGCAAACCTACGGATAGCGTTCCGATACCTCAGTAAGGATTCGTTTAAGACTCTGTATATCATTTACGTCAGGCCCATACTGGAGTATGCAGCACCAGTTTGGAATCCACACCTAGTCAAGCACGTCAAGAAATTAGAGAAAGTGCAAAGGTTTGCAACAAGACTAGTCCCAGAGCTACGGGGATTGTCCTACGAAGAAAGGTTGAGGTAAATCGGCCTGACGACACTGGAGGACAGGAGGGTCAGGGGAGACATGATAACGACATATAAAATACTGCGCGGAATAGACAAGGTGGACAAAGACGGGATGTTCCAGAGAAGGGACACAGACACAAGAGGTCACAATTGGAAGTTGAAGACTCAGATGAATCAAAGGGATGTTAGGAAGTATTTCTTCAGTCATAGAGTAGTCAGGCCGTGGAATAGCCTAGAAAGTGACGTAGTGGAGGCGGGAACCATACATAGTTTTAAGGCGAGGTATGATAGAGCTCATGGGGCAGGGAGAGAGAGGACCTAGTAGCAATCAGCGAAGAGGCGGGGCCAGGAGCTGTGACTCGACCCTGCAACCCCAAATAGGTGAGTACAAATAGGTGAGTACATACACACACACACACACACACCACACACAGACACACACACACGCACACACACACAGACACAGACAGACAGACAGACAGACACACACACACACACACACACACACACACACACACAACACACACACACACCACACACACACACACACACACACACGCACGCACGCACACATCACCCGTTCCACGTACTACCCACCGATCAATCACACGCCAGCGACTCGTTTTCGATTATCCTCAGCTTCCAGCTGTTCCGTAATGAACTTTAGCAGCGTACTGAAACTCGACGGACGTCCACATTGCCAGGCCCGCTCTACAAAGGGAAGCAGGTATTGATACGAAGGCTGCAAGGTCGCTGCACTTGAATTTCTTGCACCGTTGACTCCTGATATGAAATTAGGATTGCGAGAGATCAGGTCGAGGCTGTAACCGTGCCTGCGATTATACTAGCCCTAAGGGGATAAATTATAGCCATTACATTCATTATATTCGATATGTACTTTATGTTCATTATATCCATCATAACCATTATATTCATTATGTCCATTATATTCATTATATTCATTATATCCATTATATTCATAATATTCGTTATATTCATTATAACTAAGCAGCACGAAGACTCGACGTGGAAATCCCAGGATATGTTTTTTTTTCCATAAAATTCGTTATTAATAGCTTAATGAACTGCGCAGGTCTGAGCTTCCTTGTGAGATATCATAAGACTCGTTTCAAATATTTTTTTTTTGTGTGTGTGAGAAACAGGAGAGCTGGCACTGTCCTTTGTCTAGGAGTTTCCCTCCTTATGGAAGAGCAGATGGTGGAGTTACCCTTGGAAAGCCTGAACTAGGGGAAGACGAAGCTTGTAAGCTAGGAGTAGTGAGGCGTCAGGGCTGGTAAGGTGCAGCTATGCTGGAAGGCTGGGCAGCTGTATCTGCTAGAACCTCCATGTGTAGCTGAAGTTGTGGGCTATTAGCAGAGGCTGGATTCCATTGTTTTCTGTAACATTCCAGTCTGCCTAGCACAGTAACAGCCCGGACAAGATACCATTCCTTCACCAGAGGTCACAGGTCATTGCTGCCCTGTGCTCTCTCCAAATCTCTCACGAACTTTTAAAGCATATGGGACTGATTTTTAATATAACAGTATTAAAAGCACCGCTGGAACCATGTGAAATAAGGTGAACTAGGGTAATCCTCCCACCCTCACTATCCCCCACAAAAGGCTACTTCCTCGCAACTCTCCCATCAAATTAAGGTATAAAAAACACTGACCCATTGAGGTACTTGATCACAATACCACTCTGAAGAATAATTGCTAAGATAACCACTGGATAAAATAAACAGGCTCTTTACTCTGATGTTTACTGGGAAACATAGAATTACACTTGAATGACAAGTAAAAACTGTTAGTCAAGGATACAAGTCAAGGAGATTAATATTAATGATAAGGAATATTGACACCTCCAGCTCCACAGTGAGCTTCCACCAGATACAGCCGTCCAACCTTCCAGTATGGCAACCACCACACAAGTCCTGCTGATGCCTCACTACTCTAGCTTATAAGTCAAGCGTACCCTTTCTTAGTTCAGATTTTCCAGTGGGAAGTCCACCACATACTCGTTTTTAAGGATGGATGGCTAAGACCAAGAGGATTAATAGCAGCTCGTCTGTTTCCTCACAAATACGATATTTGAGACAACAGTCTCAAGATATTACACTCACATCTGGTAAAGCTCAGTCCTGGGCGAAATAATGCTCAAAGACTTTCCTTGCACTAAGCGCGTTTATTCCCACTTGCTGTTGCCTATTGTGTGTGTGTTTGAGTGTGCGCCCGCATGCATATGTTTCTGCGTGGGCGCATAACAGCTTGCGTGCGTACGTGCGTCCTTGAACATTTTCCAACAAACTAGTCCGTAAGTTGGGATAAGTTTGGAAGCTTTCATAAAGAATTTTTTGAACTGTTTTTTTTCCTGTGTGTATAAACTGATTATACAAGAGAGCTGTAGGAATTAAGAGCTTTACGAGCTTTATCCGAAGAGCTACACAAGCTTCACTTTGTAGCACATACAAAGTTAGAATTATTCCTACACATTTACAAACCAGACTAAACAAAATATACAAAACCTGTCTTCTCTACCGTGGTAGAACCACTAACCATTATACATATATATATTATATATATATATATATATATATATATATATATATATATATATATATATATATATATATATATATATATAATATATATATATATAATAAAATCACACAAAATCTCATAGGAATATGTGTTCCTTTAAGAAAAAAAAGAGCTGGAGTCCAGAATTAAGTATTTGCTAGAAAAATCGTTCACGTATGTTGCCAGTTGTCGTTATGTCACGATTGTTTTTTCAGGTAGCAGTCATCACTCTAAAATTCACTCGTGACACTGCCAAACATGGACACACAAAACTAATTATCAACTCTGCTGGTATATATACATTATTCCAGGCTGTGATAAAAAATGCATAGAAAAGACGTTACGGAGCTTAGACATCTGAATCAGGGAATGCTAGTATGCTTGTAAGACTCCCAAGGCAAACCATACCACGGGCGGGATTTGAACCCGCGGTCAGAGAGTCTCACAAGGCAATATAGGTTAGGGCATCGTAAGACGCTGGGTATGTTATTAATGAAGGTGATTGATCTAGATGACGGTGGGTGGAACTAGTGTTCATCGACACAGCAGCCACCATTGAACAGAACCAGGGTCCTTTTAGCCTAGCAAAACCCTTGGCACACATCTTACAGGGGAAACACCTTGCTCATAATCCAACATTATAATTATAACCACGGGGAACGCTAAACCTGTAGGATTATACAGCTAATGTGGGGGGGGAGATAATTGAAGGTATTCAAGCTCAATTCAAGGAACAGGGGCACAGATCCAGATATCTAGATCAAGAGCCCCTCACCAGCGTCAAGGAACCTCCCTTGAGGGGTGATAATCCAACAACGATTCCAACTTAAGTATTGGGCCAGTAGGCGGACTGCAGTGCTCCGCTAATTGCTGTATATGATCAACATCTTACAGGCCGAGTATGCAGAGCTAAAACAAAATGTGCCATGAATCTGTGAAAATCAATCTGAACATAACGAAAAATGTATACATCATTGATTTTTGGTAATATTAAATAAATCAAACTGTTCTATATATTTTGTAGAATTTGGCCAAAGTACTTTAGGTTAGGATAGGTTAGGTTAGGTTAGGTTAGGTTAAGTTAGATTTCTAAGATAGGGTTGGTCAAATAAATGTATTTTTTAATTCACTGTCAATGAAAAAATGTATCTACTAATCTGTAAAAAAATATGGGAAAAGTCTAATTTTTAAGCGAGTTTGTCCCATTTGGCGAGTTCGGCTTATTAGGACTTCTACGCAACACACACACACAAACACACACACAACACACCACACACACACCAAAACACACACACACAATAGCGAGCAGGAACACACAGCGCCACAGACACAAGCACTCACACCCCTGGGCAAACCCAACTAGGTGAGTCAAAAAGGGCGCACACACACACATACATATATATATATATATATATATATATATATGTGTTGTGTGTGTGTGTGTGTGTGTTGTGTGTGGGGTGTGTGTGTGTGTGTGTGGTGTGTGTGTGTGTGTGTTTGTGTGTGTTTTGTGTGTGTGTGTGTGTGTGTGTGTGTGTGTGTGTGTGTGTGTGTGTGTGTTTTGTGTTTGTGTGTGTGTGTGTGTGTGTGTGTGTGTGTTTGTGTGTGTAAAAATCCTCTTTATGTCTTAATAAAGCTCATCCTGCGGTGAAACAAAGTCCCAGTGAAAGTTCGTTCCGCTTACTGTGTCTTTATTCCAACATCCTGAAAGAAAATCTATAAAAAATTCGTCTCTCGAGGAATGTGTTGAAGCGAGGAATGAGTCAGTGTGGAAGACATTTTTCTTCTTCTTCTTCTTCTTCTTCTTCTCTTCTTCTCTTCTTCTTCTTCTTCTTCTTCTTATTATTATTATTATTATTATTATTTTTATTATTATTATTATTTTGACTGTGTCAGCGGCGACATTATTTTGACTGCTGGAAGCAATATTGCACAAGCATCCAGAGATGGAATTTCCAGCCCCTTTCCAGTGCTGCTCTCTCGCATCTCATCTCTGGCGTGCACTACCGGTGCTCAGTTGCGTGCACTGCCCGGCTCAGTCGCGTGCAGTTCTAATGTTTCCTCGCGTGTGAGTTTCAGGAAGCCATTAGTTATGTCATCAATAAGATATCTGTACATTAAGTATTACTGTCTTGGTTACGAAAGAGCTAAAGCAAGCTAAAAGTTTTGCACCGATTTTGTTAATAAGTGAGAGAGTGCGTGAGAATGTGCGTGTGAATACGTGTGAATATATATATATATATAAATATATATATATATATATATATATATATATATATATATATATATATAATATATATATACACACATGAGAGTGAAAAAGTGTACGTGGAACTGAGGGACAAATTATTTTATTATTATTATTATTTTTTTTTATTATCACACTGGCCGATTCCCACCATGGCAGGGTGGCCCGAAAAAGACAAACTTTCAACCATCATTCACTCCATCACTGTCTTGCCAGAAGGGTGCTTTACACTACAGTTTTTAAACTGCAACATTAACACCCCTCCTTCAGAGTGCAGGCACTGTACTTCCCATCTCCAGGACTCAAGTCCGGCCTGCCGGTTTCCCTGAACCCCTTCATAAATGTTACTTGGCTCACAACTCCAACAGCACGTCAAGTATTAAAAACCATTCGTCTCCATTCACTCCTTTCAAACACGCTCACGCACGCCTGCTGGAAGTCCAAGCCCCTCGCACACAAAACCTCCTTTACCCCCTCCCTCCAACCTTTCCTAGGCCGACCCCTACCCCGCCTTCCTTCCACTACAGACTGATACACTCTTGAAGTCATTCTGTTTCGCTCCATTCTCTCTACATGTCCGAACCACCTCAACAACCCTTCCTCAGCCCTCTGGACAACAGTTTTGGTAATCCCGCACCTCCTCCTAACTTCCAAACTACGAATTCTCTGCATTATATTCACACCACACATTGCCCTCAGACATGACATCTCCACTGCCTCCTCGCTGCAACATTCATCACCCATGCTTCACACCCATATAAGAGTGTTGGTAAAACTATACTCTCATACATTCCCCTCTTTGCCTCCAAGGACAAAGTTCTTTGTCTCCACAGACTCCTAATTGCACCACTCACCCTTTTCCCCTCATCAATTCTATGATTCACCTCATCCTTCATAGACCCATCCGCTGACACGTCCACTCCCAAATATCTGAATACATTCACCTCCTCCATACTCTCTCCCTCCAATCTGATATCCAATCTTTCATCACCTAATATATTTGTTATCCTCATAACCTTACTCTTTCCTGTATTCACTTTTAATTTTCTTCTTTTGCACACCCTACCAAATTCATCCACCAATCTCTGCAACTTCTCTTCAGAATCTCCCAAGAGCACAGTGTCATCAGCAAAGAGCAACTGTGACAACTCCAACTTTATGTGTGATTCTTTATCTTTTAACTCCACGCCTCTTGTCAAGACCCTCGCATTTACTTCTCTTACAACCCCATCTATAAATATATTAAACAACCACGGTGACATCACACATCCTTGTCTAAGGCCTACTTTTACTGAGAAATAATTTCTCTCTTTCCTATGTACTCTAACTTGAGCCTCACTATCCTCGTAAAAACTCTTCACTGCTTTCAGTAACCTACCTCCTACACCATACACCTGCAACATCTGCCACATATGCCCCCCTATCCACCCTGTCATACGCCTTTTCCAAATCCATAAATGCCACAAAGACCTCTTTAGCCTTATCTAAATACTGTTCACTTATATGTTTCACTGTAAACACCTGGTCCACACACCCCTACCTTTCCTAAAGCCTCCTTGTTCATCTGCTATCCTATTCTCAGTCTTACTCTCAATTCTTTCAATAATAACTCTACCATACACTTTACCAGGTATACTCAACAGACTTATCCCCCTATAATTTTTGCACTCTCTTTTGTCCCCTTTGCCTTTATGCAAAGGAACTATGCATGCTCTCTGCCAATCCCTAGGTACCTTACCCTCTTCCATACATTTATTAAATAATTGCACCAACCACTCCAAAACTATATCCCCACCTGCTTTTAACATTTCTATCTTTATCCCATCAATCCCGGCTGCCTTACCCCCTTTCATTTTACCTACTGCCTCACGAACTTCCCCCACACTCACAACTGGCTCTTCCTCACTCCTACAAGATGTTATTCCTCCTTGCCCTATACACGAAATCACAGCATCCCTATCTTCATCAACATTTAACAATTCCTCAAAATATTCCCTCCATCTTCCCAATACCTCTAACTCTCCATTTAATAACTCTCCTCTCCTATTTTTAACTGACAAATCCATTTGTTCTCTAGGCTTCCTTAACTTGTTAATCTCACTCCAAAACTTTTTCTTATTTTCAACAAAATTTGTTGATAACATCTCACCCACTCTCTCATTTGCTCTCTTTTTACATTGCTTCACCACTCTCTTAACCTCTCTCTTTTTCTCCATATACTCTTCCCTCCTTGTATCACTTCTACTTTGTGAAAACTTCTCATATGCTAACTTTTTCTCCCTTACTACTCTCTTTACATCATCATTCCACCAATCGCTCATCTTCCCTCCCGCACCCACTTTCCTGTAACCACAAACTTCTGCTGAACACTCTAACACTACATTTTTAAACCTACCCCATACCTCTTCGACCCCATTGCCTATGCTCTCATTAGCCCATCTATCCTCCAATAGCTGTTTATATCTTTCCCTAACTGCCTCCTCTTTTAGTTTATAAACCTTCACCTCTCTCTTCTCTGATGCTTCTATTCTCCTTGTATCCCATCTACCTTTTACTCTCAGTGTAGCTACAACTAGAAAGTGATCTGATATATCTGTGGCCCCTCTATAAACATGTACATCCTGACGTCTACTCAACAGTCTTTTATCTACCAATACATAATCCAACAAGCTACTGTCATTTCGCCCTACATCATATCTTGTATACTTATTTATCCTCTTTTTCTTAAAATATGTATTACCTATAACTAAATCCCTTTCTATACAAAGTTCAATCAAAGGGCTCCCATTATCATTTACACCTGGCACCCCAAACTTACCTACCCACCCTCTCTAAAAGTTCTCCTACTTTAGCATTCAGGTCCCCTACCACAATTACTCTCTCACTTGGTTCAAAGGCTCCTATACATTCACTTAACATCTCCCAAAATCTCTCTCTCTCCTCTGCATTCCTCTCTTCTCCAGGTGCATACACGTTTATTATGACCCACTTCTCGCATCCAACCTTTACTTTAATCCACATAATTCTTGCATTTACACATTCATATTCTCTTTTCTCCTTCCATAACTGATCATTCAACATTACTGCTACCCCTTCCTTTGCTCTAACTCTTTCAGATACTCCAGATTTAATCCCATTTATTTCCCCCCACTGAAACTCCCCTACCCCCTTCAGCTTTGTTTCGCTTAGGGCCAGGACATCCAACTTCTTTTCATTCATAACATCAGCAGTCATCTGTTTCTTGTCATCTGCACTACATCCACGCACATTTAAGCATCCCAGTTTTATAAAGTTTTTCTTCTTCTCTTTTTTAGTAAATGTCTACAGGAGAAGGGGTTACTAGCCCATTGCTCCATTATTATTATTATTATTTATTATTATTATTATTATTATTATTATTATTATTATTTTTATTACTGTTATTATTATTATTTTAAACATCGAAAATTGCTAAAACTGGTAGGGATCATACTAGAGAATAGTAAGAAATCAGGTTTAATCCGAGGAAGAGGAGGGCTAGCACTGAAATAACATACAGTCGGCAATAGGGAATAAAAGACACAGTGAGACAAGTTTCTCGTTTATATCTTGAAAAAGATCTTAAACAGGGCGAAACGTGCGTTTCCAATAAAAGTAAAGTGTTTTGTCTTCAGAGAGAGGGAGAAAGGGTAGTTCATACATAAATACATACATGCATACATGCATAAATACATACATATTGCAGATGTAAGCCTCAGACTAGTCCTTCCCTCCGTGTCTGCAAGAAGGAGAATATTATATGCTGCCGACCACTGTGAAAGGAATATATATTAAAACTGTAAATCGTAGAGATAATGTACATTCTTTTTTCAGAGTGGAAAGTTGGGTCTATTTCGGAGAGCGAGGCATAACCCGAGGGGGGGTAGGTCACGATGTGGCCGGAAGTGAGAGTAATTTAAAGTCTCTTTCAGCCAGTTCGGGGAAGCATTCTACCAGTTTGGGGGTCCCGTTCCTCCTGGTTATTGTCTCGTTTCACTGGTTTAATGTCTCGTTCCAACAGTTCAGTGTCTCGTTGAAACAGCTCAGTGTCTCGTTCCCTCGTTCCACCAATTCAGTGTTTCATTCCACCGGGTTGGTGTCTCGTTCCATTAGTTCATCATCTCATTCTGTCCGTTCGATGTCTTTTTCCACCAGGTTGGTGTCTCATTCAACGATTTCAAGGTTTAGTTCCTCCAGCTGAAGGCCTCATTCCACTAGTTCAAGGAATACTCAGAAAGGTGTGTATCTCTATGTTCATACACTGAATTCACACTAGTACTTATTCAACAGGCATCAACATCTTTTATTTTAGTCAAAGGATGGAATGCAGGTTAACGAACCTCATGTTAAGAGTCACGTTTCTGTAATTGTAAGTCTCAGGCATGCAAAAGAATGTTGGACAAGAGTCTCAGACTTGAACTTGTCGGTTTTTTAAACCATCTAAATCACAAAAGAATTTTTACCGAGTCCGTGACTAGAGGAAATGTGTGAGGAACGATTGTTGTATTTTTGTTCAAGGGCCTCGACGGCTTACGTCGCATGAGCTCCAAGGAAACACTACTGAAGTCAAAGTATACAATCTAGTGGCGCATCTGGGGCAAGATATGTGGAGAAGAGAAGAAAAGTTACCGTCGCGGAATGAATCAGCAAGACGGATGGTTGACGAGTAAAAAGATTATCTTGAGAGTAAAGCGGAATTTTATCCAGAATAATCAAGAATGTATCACAAAGAAAGTGTTTGGGAAAAGATAAAATGATTTTGGGGGTCTCCGTACATGAGTTAGGAAAAGTTATTTTAAATATTTTTATACGTGGAAAGAAAATACTAATTCATGAAAGTGTGAGCGAAATGGAGATGAATGACGACTTAAGATAAATGGTTAAGAATATATGAATTACAAAAAAATATTAATTATGCACATAAGTTTAAATATTAGGAATAAGACGGCATTAGGTTTCAGGCATTAAATAAAGACAAAACATAGCCAGGATATAAGAAGACAGAGGTCACTGTTAAGGATTAAAATGTTCTTGAAACGTAGTGAACAGGTGACATGCAGCCTTAATGATCCTCGTGTAGTCGATACGATAGATTTTAAGCCCTATTAACTAACCAACCAGAATATAAACCTTATATACACGATACAGTATATACACTATATATACTGCCCATCAGTTTCACTACAGTACAACCTCAAGAAAAAAATTATAATTGATAATTAGATTATTTCCGACACACCGAGAGGTATGTATTAGAATACATACACTGGGAGTTTAATTCATGTAAGAGGAACTAGAATATTATGAGGTCGAGGCCATACTCTTGAATACTTAAAGTCTTACCTTGGCATTAAGAACAATATATATCCTAGGAATTAAAGTGTTCTTAATTGGTGACGTACAAGTGAAAGACAGCTATAATTTTCCCAATACAGTCGATACCCTATAAACCTAACAAATCAGCCAAAATATTTAGGATATTCGAGCTTCCATATTACTCTGAGCGTTAACAACTTCAGGACGAATATCCATCGATGGTAACAACGCAACGAGAGAGTGAACTGAGAGAAGAATCGCGGAAGGCAAGAAACGTGAAGGAATTCTGGTAGCCTTCATTAATGCAAGAGAGTTATGCTTGGCCCGTGTGGCCTGTGTGGACCGTTTGGATTGTTAGAACCATTATGGCATTTAGCACCTTAAGGACCAGTTAGTGAGTTAATTTAATAGGGTCAACCCTAGCCCATCCTCGAGGGAAGTCCTTTGACACTGACGAGGGACATGTTTCTCCTTTCTTTGGATGGAACCTAATTACCTCCAATTCACCGAACGCTTGACTACCTCTACACGGTTAGCACTTCCTCCAAAATGCAATGCAGTGAGGATTATAGCCGTCTCTCAAATACATAATAAGCCTGCATGTCACATGCGCTCCACCAATGACCGATACTTAAACCACATAAAAAGAAGACTAAAATAAACTTTAGTTGTTTATACACCAAGATATACACTGGTCGATGTTCATAATGAACATCACAGCCTCTGAATGGAAATTGTCTGTGGACCAAGTGGTCCCTGTGGCAAGTGTCCAGGGAACCCTTTTGTTTCGCAGGACCATTAAAAACCTTTTGAACCGTTAGAAATGTTAGGCTCGATAGAACAATTAAAACCGTTAAAACCCTTCTTGATGAACACCTTGACACACTCTTGATTCACCCAGTATCATTCCTAGTTTCCCAAGCAATAAAAAAAGCAGAATATTAAATTTTATATATATATTATAAATATATATTATATATATATAATATATAAAATATATATATAAATATATAATATATATAAATATATATATATATATATAATATATATATATATATTATAAGCAAAACAACCACTGTGAAAGAAAAGTGAAATTCCAAGCGCTTTCACTATTCTTTCACAGTGGTTGTTTTTTCATATTCTGATATCACATGTTTATGTGATCTTATTGCATATACGTATATATATGCATTATATATATATATATATATATATATATATATATATATATATATATATTATATATATATATATATATATATATATATATATATATATATTATATATTATGGCGACGAGCATATGGTAATGATCAATAACAACCCTGCGACCAGCCAAGGATTCGAACCCATGCTACTTTGGCCTGCTTCATGGTGAGCGATAACCCATGACGTTCTAACCCACGGGGCCACGCAATCCTAAAAGTGTGAATATCAAAATGGTATACAATGCCGACAGGTTGGTAAGAAAGGCTTACCAACCTGTCGGTATTGTATACCATTTTGATATTCACTTTGTCAGACACTGCAACACAATGGCATCTTGGTACAGAAGAGAAAACACCTTGGACAACTTTTTCAAGTGAGAAATGTTTGATCTGAGAGGGACGTGACCTCTCAGAGGCTACGTTCTCACTACTACTACTCTGCACCTCTCCTTCCGACAGTATTAAGTCTCAACACTGTCGCTTGATCTTCGGTTAGTTCCAGACTTTGGAACAGAACTTCTCCAGGCTGAGGGACTGACAACCTCAAATCTACGACTTCAAGGGTGA
>NC_069416.1:38590087-38607587 GCF_026875155.1 Cherax quadricarinatus | reverse complement strand
TTTTGCTTGCGAGGGGCTTCGACTTCCAGCAAGCGTGCGTGAATATGTTAGTTAGGAGCGAGTGGAGGCAAATGGTTTTAATGACGATGTGCTGTTGGAGTATGAGTAAGGTAACATTTTTGAAGGAATTCATGGATACCAGTAAGCTAGATTTGAGTACTTGAGGTGGGAAGTATAGTGTCTGCGCTCTGAAGCAGAGGGGGAGATACGTTGCAGTTTTTGAACTATAGTGTGTGCATACCAGAAGACCAGGAATCGATTCTGTGTGGGGTTGATATGTGCCACAGTCCCAACTCGGGTGCTGCGTGCTCTTGCCTGTGTAGTCAGCAGTAATTGGGGGACCCGAATGTAGACGTATTGGCGATTCGCATTCCCGGGAGTAATGGTTGAGCCCTTGCGGTTGGCAAGGTGCCCAGTGTTCCATTGTGTTGTGTCCCTGACACCCGAGGCAGTCCCCAACTCGCTTACGTAATGTGTGAGTGTTGTAATGGTAATCAGCTTTTCTACTTTAAATTGCAGCCTCTACAAACCTCACAGTCTGGCATACATGATAATGAAGGGAGGCTATTGTGTGTGTGTGTGTGTGTGTGTGTGTGTGTGTGTGTGTGTGTGTGTGTGTGTGTGTGTGTGTGTGTGTGTGTGTGTGTGTGTGTGTGTATGTGTGCGTGTGCGTGTGCGTGTGCGTGAGTGTATGTGTATGTGCATGTGCATGTGTGTGTGTGTGTGTGTGTGTGTGTGTGTGTGTGTGTGTGTGTGTGTGTGTGTGTGTGTGTGTGTGTGTTTTGTGTGTGTGTATGAGTTTGCTGTACTCACCTAATTGTGGTTGCAGGGGTCGAGTCACAGCTCCCTGCCCCGCCTCTTCACTGGTCGCTACTAGTTCACTCTTCCTGCTCCATGAGTTTATCATACCTATTCTCAAAGCTATGCATAGATCCTGCCTTCACCACATCACTTTCCAGACTGTTCCACCTTCCTGACAAGTCTATGGCTGAAAAAGTACGTCTTAACATCCCTGTGATTCATCTGAGTCTTCAACTTCCAATTGTGACCCCTTGTTGCTGTGTCACATCTCTGGAACAACCTGTCTCTGTTAACCTTGTCGATTCCTATCAGTATTTTATATGTGGTTATCATATCCCCCCCTCTATCTCCTGTCCTCCAGTGCCTTTACGTCACCTTTCCATAACCTCTCCTCGAGGCTAGGTGTGAGTTCCAAAGTAGTGCTGCATACTCCAAAATGGACCGGACGTACACTGTGTACAGAGTCCTGAACGATTCTTTACTGAGATGTCGGAATGCTGTTATTAAAGCCATTTATAAATTACGCTTCTTCCACTTTGTTATCCAGGTTATTCCACTTCCTGATCACTTCATGACTCATTTGTATTTTTTGTTTCCAGCTGCGCCTTGTCGAACTGTCCACCCTATCACTCCCTTTATTTTTGTGTTATCGCCATGCTGTTTGCCTCTAATGACCTGGTCGATCCCTGTGGAAGTCAGTGTTACACCTGTCTTTTTCGATACATCCTCCCGAACACTCAATCACTGTTTCCTTCCTATTAGGTATTCCTGTCGGCTTATCTAGTTTTTGTCCCAATCTCGTGTGCGGAACTGTGGCAAATGACTTCTTATTATCCAAGATCATACAGTTCACCTCCCCCCCTCTCTCTCTCTCTCCTTCTCTCCCTCTCTTCATCTATCGTTTTATTTCTGTTACTTTAACAAAGAACTCAAGTAGGTTTGTAATACAATATTTGCGTTCTCTCACTCCATGCTTCTTGTTGTTCCTGAAACTGCTCCTTTCCAGGTGGTTCACCTCTTTTTCTTTTGATTATAATCTCCATTACTTTACATAGTATGCCTATCATTGACGCTGACCTGTAGTTAAACGCTACCTACCTGTCTCCTGTCTTCGACACTTCTAGTATTGTCCTGTATCAAAATTGTTCTTGTAGACTTGGGCTAGCTTTCGAAAGATTTGACCCTTTTTCACTTTTTAAAGTCCCCCACAAAGAGTCCTGTCTCCTCCCTTTGGGCCTTTTGGGATGAAATCTGGCTAAAATCATTTGTTTTTTTCACAACATCTGATTTTGAAAATATTTGTCTGGTGGTTTTTTGATGTTCTGTCACTCTTTGAATTAATCCCTTTTTTTTTTCCGCCGAGAAAACCCCCTTAAGTCTTTTTTTCAGTTTAACACTGACTTTTTGGTCTTTTTGGTGAAATTTTCTTTATTCTTCAGTTTTTTTACCTTTTTATTTCACTGTCGCTTGCTTCTTTTGTGACCGCACAGCAATTTAAACCCGAGTTAGCGCCCTTTATGAAATGCACCTTCTCCCCAATTTTACCGAGATGCCCACAACACCACACAACACACACACCCCCAAAACACCCCAAATTTATATATATATATAATATAATTATTTATATATATATATTTATATATAAATAATATATATTATATAGTTTATATATATAAATTTAAATATATATATTTTTATATATTTATATATATTTATATATATATTTTTAATTTTACAAGGAAAAAAATATAAATATATGGGTTGTTTATAAATATAAAAAGGTTTACAGTTTTTCATCTCACCCCCGAATGCATCACCCTTACTAGAGATTTGAAAAATGAAAGGGAATTTTGCGAGAGCATTCAAAAAAATCCCTTTTAACACTGATTTTGGGACTGATGCTTTGCAGGGGAAAAAGTTTAAAAGCTGTAAGCCTTCCCCCTAAAAAAGCGGGGCGCCTTGGATCAACGTTTTAGCGCAAGTACACGCCAAGGAAATTGCCCAGTGGGGGGTAGATTGGTAAAGGGCCCCTGCGTCCCTTCCCCAAAAGGTTCGTGGGTTTTCGAGTCTCCTTCACCAAGATCGGGTTTTTGTATATATAAATTTTTTTTATATATAAAATATATATAAAATTTTATTTTATATATATATTTTTTTATAAAATATAAATATATATATATATATATAAAAGAAAAACAGTAAACAGGGTGTTTTTCAGAATATGCAAAACAACACTCGAAAGAAAAAAAATTTCCCAACGTTTTTTCGTGACTACTACTTTTATAAAAGGAAAACAATGTTTAATTTGAGTAGTCCAAAAGCGTTTGGGAAATTTTTTCTATTCTTTTCACAGTGGTTTTTTGCATTTAAAAATTTGATATATAATATTATATTTATATATTTAATATTTTTAAAATATATATTTATATATAAAATATATATAAAATATATTAAATTTTATATATATATTATTTTGTGTGTGTGTGTGTGTGTGTGTAGAAGAGAGAAAAAGAGAGAGAGGGGGGCAAGAAAACTACAAAAACAAGTAGTTTTGAATCGTTTACTAAACTGCGGCAGTCCCGGGGTTTTCGACCCCCACGATACATTGCCCCGCCCAAGAGAAAACACAAAGTTACATTCCCCTTTAAACCACTCAGCCCCTTTCGACCCTACAAAAAATCACCCCACACCCAGAAAAGGTTGGGTGTTTTTCGTGATCCGAGGACGCTCGAGCAGTGGTATGCACAATAATTTTTTCGCCTCCTCCTGTATGAATACCCCCTCCAAAAGGGCAGTTTATTTAGCAATAAAACCACGTTTAAATTTTTTTTTTAAACCCATTAAACCAAGATTAAACAATTAATATAAAAAGAAGGGGATGTAACAAAGAGGGTTTTTTTTTGCCATAGCCCTGGTTCCTTCATGTGTATATATATGTGAAATAATTATATTTTTTTTTTTTAAACAAGTGGGCCGTCCCCCCAACCGAGGCAGGGTGCCCCCAAAAAAGAAAAAAAAATTTCCCAAAAAAGGAAAAAATTTTCTTTCCATCTTTAACCCTTTTAAACACACCCCCAAAAATTAAACCTGTTTTTTCAGAGGTGCTCAAATACAAAATTTTAGAACCCTATACGTATAAAGATACACAACATATCCCCCCAAAATATTAATATTATAATTTTAAATATATATATATTATATATATATATTTTTATTATTATATATATAATATATTTTTTTTTTTTTTTTTTTTTCAAAAAAGTGGGGGCCGTCCCCCCACCGAGGAAAGGGTGCCCCAAAAAAAAAAAAAATCCCCAAAAAGAAAATATTTTCATCATCATTAAACCACTTTCCCCCACACTCGAAACATTATAAACTTTTTTTGGGCCAGGGTGCTCAGAAAAAAACATTTCAAAAAGCATAAAATTAAAGATACACAACAAACCCCTTCCAAACTGCCAAATTTACCCCAAACCCCCTTTCCTTTTAAAAGTGCAGGCTTTGGTTACTTCCCATTTCCGGGACTAAATTTTCCCCATAATGAAAAAAACCGGGTTTTCCCTAAACCCCTTTCACAAAATTTTACCCTGCTCACACCCCAACAGATCGTCAGGTCCCAATTTACCATTCTTTCCCCCATTCATTTCCTACTAACACGCTAAAACGCACGCTTGCGGGAAAGCCCAAGCCCCTTACCCACAAAACCCCTTTTTACCCCTCTCCCAACCCTTTCGAGGACGACCCCCCCCCGCCTTCCTTCCCCATAGATTTTTATGCTTTCCATTCATACTACTGTGATCCATTCTCTCTAAATGCCCAAAACCCACCTCAACAACCCCCCCTTTCCCCTTGGGGGATTTAATCTTTTATTAACTCCACCCCTTCCCCTAATTTCCACACTCCGAATTTTTCCCATAATTTTACACCACACATTCCCCTTAAACAGGACATCTCCGCGGGCCTAAAACCCTTTCTCCTCGCTGCTCCCTTTTACCACCCAAGCTTCACACCCAAATAAGATTTTTGGTACTACTATCCCTTTCATACTTTCCCCCTTTTTGCCTCCAAATAACTTTTTTTTAAATCCCATATACCTCAACGCCCCACTCCCTTTTTTTTCCCTCATAAAATTTATGATTAACCTCACCCTTTCAAAAAATCCTTTCGCCGCCCACGCAACTCCGTATTGAAAACATTCACTTTTCCTACTCCTCCTCCCCAAATTGATATCCAATTTTTCTTTATCTAAATCTTTTTGACACCCCCCACCCCTTTACTCTTTTCTATTTCACTTTCAACTTTCAAATTTTACACACTTTCCCCAAAACCCCCCCCCACTAACCTTTGCAATTTTCTTTAAAAATCCCCCATAAGCAAGTTTCATCAGCAAAAAGAAACTGGTAAATTCCCTTTTTTAAAATTTTATTCCCCAAAATTTAAATCCCACCCTCTCCCAAAAAACCCTAGCATTTATTTTCCTTTAAAACCCCCCATCTATAAATATATTAAACAACCATGGTGACTTTAACACATCCCGGGTTCTAAAGACCTTTTTTTCCGGGAAGAAAAGTCCCCCTCTCTTCTACACACCCTAACCTGAGCCTCACTAAAAAAAAAAAACCTTTTTAAAGCTTTTAAAAAAACTTCCCCCACCTATTCCATATACTTAAAAATTTCTCCCAAACAGGGGCCCCCTCTATCCCCTTTTCATAAATCCTTTTCTAAATCCAAAATGCAAAAAAACCCTTCCCTATTTTTATCTAAATATGTTCACATATATGCTTAAAAGTAAACACCTGATCTACACATCCCCTCCCCATCTTTTAAAACCCTCCTTCCCTTCCGCAACCCAAATTTCTTTTCTTCCCCTTTTAAATTCTTTAAATTTAAAACCCCTTTCCCCGTACACTTTTAGGTATCTCAGAAAGTTTTTCCTCTATAATTTTTAAGTCTCTTTTGCCCCCTTTCCCCTTTATAAAAAGGGGGACTATAATGCCTCGGGCCCAACCCTAGGTACCTTCCCCTCTTTTTTCTTTATTAAACAAAAGTCCCAAACCACCCCAAAACACTATACCCCCCCTGCTTTTAACATTTCTGCCCATGATCCCATCAGCCCCCAGCTGCTTTACCCCCTTTCATTTTCGTAACCCTCAGTACCCCCCCACACTTACATTCTGCCCCTTTTTCCACCCCCAAAAAGAGGAAATTCCCCCCTGACCAGGGGGCATGAAATTACGCCTTTTGTTTCTTCCTTAAACTTTTAAAAGGGGTTCCCTCAAAATATTCTCGCCATCTACCCAATACCCCCTTTCTCCCCATCTATTTAAACTCCCCCTACTCTGTTTTTAATTTAAACAAATCCATTTTTTCCCCAAAGGCTTTCTTAACTTTTTTAAAATTTCACCCCAAAAAATTTTTTCTTTTTTTCATTAAAATTTCTTGACAGTGCCTCTCCCCTTTTATCATCTGTTCCTTTTGCACCCTTTCACCACCCTCTTTCCCTTTTTTTTACTCCCCATATACTCTGCCCCTTCTTATAACACTTCTGCTTTGTAAAAACCCTCTAAGCAAACCTTTTTTCCCCTTTTTATCACACCCTTTACTTCATCTTTTCCCCCAATCACTCCTCTTTCCTCCTCCCCCCACCCCCCAAAAAACCACAAATTCGCCCCAATCTAATCTGCATTTTTAAAACTATTCCCAACCCCCTTTCAACCCCCCCACTTCTCATCTTTGCACTAGCCCCCCCCTTTTTTGCCAAAATTTAATTTTGCTTATATCTCCCCGAACTTTTCCCCCCTTTCCCCTTTGTTTATACCTTTCACTTCCCCCTTACTTGTTTTTTGCCCCCCTTCCTCTTTTCCCCATCTACCTCTTACTCCCAAATGTAGCTACAACTAAATAATGATCCAATATCAGTTGCCCCACCCATAAACATGTACATCCTGGAACCTACCCCCTCAACCTTTTATCCACCCAAAACATAATCTAAAAACTACTTTCCCTTACGTGCAAAACCCTACCTTTTATAATTTTTTTACCCCTTTTTTATTAAAAAATGTATTACTTATTACCAAATTTCTTTCTACACATAGCTCAAATTAAAGGCTCCCCCCTTTACATTTAAACCCCCGGCAAACCCCAAAAATTTCCTAAACTCCCTTTCCCTAACATTTTTCCCCCTTTAGCATTAAAAACCCCCAAACCCCCATTACTCCCCCACATTGGAAATTTTAAAAATCCCCACGCATTCACTCAACCTTTCCCAAATCTCCTCTCTCCTCTACACTTCTCTCTTCTTAGGTGCATACACGCTTTTTTATAACCCCCTTTTCACATCCAAACTTTTTTACTCCACATAATCCTTTTAATTTTTTTCATTTTAGTCCCTCTTTTCCTGCCATAAACTTATCCTTTAACATTATTGTACTCCTTCTTTAGCTCTAACTTTTATTTTAAACCCCTGACCAATCCCATTTATTCCCTCTCCCCCTGAAACTCCCCCCACCCCCCTTTAGCTTTTTTCCTTAAAACCAGGCATCCAGCTTCTTTCAATTTTTAAAACCACAAAACTCTTTTCTTATTTATCTGCCCCAACTTTCCCCGCACATTCAGGGCTTCCCCCCTTTACAATTTTCTTCTTCTTATTCCCTTTTTTGGAAAAACTTTACAGGAAAAAGGGGGTTTCTAGGCCCATTGTTCCCGGGATTTTAGTTGACTTTTACAACACGCATGGCTTTCGGAGGGAAAAATTCTTATTCCCCCTTCCCCATGGGTTTTAAAAGGAAAATTAATAAGACCAAGAACTATTAAGATAAATCAAAGAAAAATCGATGGGTTTTTGTATAAAAAATGTGTCATGTAAGTGTAGTGTGACCCCAATGTAAGTAGAAGTAGCCCAAGGGCATGCCTGTAATCTTGCATTTATGAAAAAAAAACCCCCAAAAGGGGCATCACAATCCCACCATCATGTAAAACAACACAGGCTTCGTTTTACCCCTCACTTGGCAGGGGCGGTAGTACCTCCCTTGGGGGGTTGCTGTCTACCAACCTTATATATATTTATTTAAATATATATATATTCCAACCAATATATATATTTTATATTTTATAAATATATAAAAATAAAATTTTATATAAAATATATAAATATATTTAAAAATTTGGATTACTGAAGAATTTTCCCAAATTTTTTTCAAAAAACCTCATCGAGTTCTGTCCCCCCCTGAGCGTTGGCCTGTTTTTTTCAATTTCCCTTTTTTGCTTGCTTTTTTTATCCCCCCTTTTTTTAAAAAAGAGACAAAAGAAGTTGCGAGATTTTCTCCAAACATTTCGCATTAAATTTGAAAGAAACCCAAAAGAAGCGTGTGTAAAGGGCTGGATGATTTTTCTTTAGAGATTTTGGAAAAGTTATCAGAGCAGTTTCTCGGGTGAGTCCCAAAGCCAGCTGGGCACAGACACTGGCACCTTTGTTTCTTCCTTTCTTCAGCTTTTATGGTTTTCCCCATCACAGGGCAACATTCAAAGGGCTTTGGGGATGGGATTTCTTTGTGGGTGATTTTTTGTGATGAAGCTTTTTTTATAACCCAAGGGGATTCTGTTTAAATTTTCCCTTTAAAAAAATTTTGTCGTCCCTTTTTTTCTGTATTGGGACAAAATTATTAAAATTTTATATATATATTTATATTTTATATATTTTTATATTTATATATATTTATATATATATATATAATATATTTAAAAAAATATATATATATATTTTATGTTTTATATATTTTATATTTATATATTTATATATTATCTAAAAATTTTTGTATATATATATTTATATAAATTTATATATATTATATATATTATATATATTTAAAATAAATTTTGTCGTGGGCCCAATAGGCAGGGAAAATTTTCGATCTTGGGTTAAATAGGGAACGTTCATCTTTCTATATAGGACAAGTGAAAAAATTTTTGTAAAACAAAAATTTCGCCCAAAAAAATCCCGAACCTAACGAAAAAAATATATTTCACTGTTTTTGTTTTGTATTTAAAATTTTTGTAAACAAATCTAAAATATATTTAGGTTTTGGGTTTGGCTAAAATAAATTTCGCTTGTTTAATAAGGGTTTGGTAAAATTTGTTTAAATTCCTTTTGGGGCAAAATTAAAAAATTTTTTCATCAAAAAATAATGAAAAAAAAATATTTTTTAAAACGTATAAGAGAAAATTTTAGAAAGGGTTTAAATTTTAAAAAGAAATTCTTGGCCCATTGACCAGTTTTTAAAATTGGCCAAAGCATATATATATATATTATATATATATAATATATAATATTTTTTTTATAAATATATATAAATATATATTTTTAAAAGCCCAAAAAAACCAAATCTGAAAAGATAGAGAAATTCCAAAACGCTTTTTTGACTACTCGCATTTTCAAGGAAAATAATAGTTCCTTTTATAATGGGTAGTCACAAAACGCTTTGAATTTCTCTAAATTTTTCAGAGTGGTTGTTTTTCAAATTTTGAAAAACACCTTTTTACGGGGATTTAAATTTCATAAAATATATAATTTTTTAAAAATTTTTATATATATAAATATATATATATATATATATATTTATAAATAAAATATAATATTTAAAATAAAATATATATATATGATGAAAGGGAAAGGATTTTTTTTAAACAGTGACAAAAAGACATTTTACATAAAACGAAAAAACCCGCTCTTTTTTAAAAATAATTTTTTAATAGGGCTTGAAATATTAACTTTACCTTCCGAAATTAAACCGGAGTTTTAAAAAATTAATAAAATTTTCGTAAGAAATAAAAGTAAAGTGCGGAACATCGCCATTCATATGACATTTAAAAATCAAATGGAAATTGTTTTAAAAAAATTTGGGAAAAAGTTATTAATATTTTTTTTTGGGTAGAGGGAAAAATAATTTTTTTTGGGCCCCCAAAAGGGGAAAAATTACATAGGGTTTTTAAATATGTTTAAAAAAAGGAAATAATTTAAAAAATTTTCTTTCCCCCCAAAATTGTTGATATTTATATTTCACAGGGGGTGTATTTTAGGTTTTTAAATAGGGTTTAAGATTTTTTTTAATCTCTTTTTTAGGGGTTTTAAAAAATTTTGTCGGGTGGTGGAAAAGGGTTTTGGGGAAAACTTTAAATTTAAACCCCTTTTGCAATCCATTGGTTTTAAACCCCTTTTCCCCCCATGGTAAAAAGATACTAAAAGAAGTCAGAATAAAGAAACAGACCAATCAGACAGAAAAGAAAGATATCTATAGGGGTGAACAGAGCAAACAGGCGGGTAGACTGAAAAGCAGGGAGAAAAGAAAACCCCCAGCATCAAAGCCCCTTCTCCCACGCCCGTCAACCCGGAAACAGTGTGTCCCTGAATGGGCCCTTTTCACCACTAGTAATTGTAAACCCAAATATAAGTACATTATTCTTTTGGGAAACTGGGAGCGTGTGTACGGTTTAATTTAAAATCTTTTTTCCTCTTTTTAGCCTGTAATTTGCAGTTCCCCCCAACCCCGCGGGAAAACACACCAAAAAGCCCCAAAACTCGCTCACATCAGCTCAGAAAAAATTTTAAAAATTACCTGGGACTCCTCTAATGAAAAATGCTTTAAAAACCCCGGAGAGCAATTAAAAAAAAAAAAAAAAAATCATACAATTTAATTCTCAAACCCCCCCCGTGGGGTATAATTTTTATGAAGTTATTTATTTGATTGTGTTTTTTAGGGTAAAAATTTGACGTCAAAAAGTTCATTTGCAAGGGAATGTCGAAATTTAAAATTTTTTTTCAGGGGGGGAACCCCCGTAACCTGATGCGGAAAAATCAAAATTTCACCGGTGGGGAATGAATCAGCATTACCCCCGGGGCGGAATTATTAAATGCTAATTTGGGAATTTAAAAAAATTTAAAACTTTTCTTTTTACTTCGTTAGCTAGTCAAATTTCTATCATGTATTGTGACAGCCCGAAAAGGTTGACACATATTGGTTGGTTTAAAAAGTCTTTTTTTACATAATTTCGTGGTTAAAAAATAAAAAATATGAAATAATTGGGGGAAGTTGAAATTTTGTTTCACATTTGTCAATCTTAGACAGGGGTGTTAAAGTCCCATGGTTGTTTAATATATTTTTAGATGGGGGTTTTAAAAAAAGTAAATGCTAGGGTGTTCGGGGAGAGGTGGGATTAAAATTTTGGGAATCCCAAAAACCAAAAAGGGAATTGACACAGTTGCCCTTTTTTTTTTTTTTTCTGATGATTAAAATGTGCTTTTTTGGGGGATTCTAAAGGAAAAAAATTTCAAAGGTTAGTGGGCAAATTTGGGGGAGTGTAAGTGCGGAGTGTGGGTGTAGTGAGAGGACTGATTCTTTCTGTAGGGAACAATTTCTGTGGTGCGTCGTCGTGGATGTTTTGGGATTCAGTATCGTGTTTTGAATGATTCTGAAGGGATGGGTGGCTTGTGGGAGTGGGGCGTACTAAAGACTGTGTGAAATGTTGAAGTGATGAGGAATACAAGTCACAAAAACTTAAGAGGTACACATTTCACAATTATCTCACAACTTCGAGAGGAAACTGTAGTTGATGTCTCGATCAGTCTTAGTCCAGGACTGACCGAAATGTTGTCAAAACTTTCCGTGTGGTGCGAGAGATGTGGCTGTGAGGTAGGAATAAGGAACTTTTTATGTAAACATCAATGTTAGAAAAAACGGTAAAGCTATAAAGGCATTTATCTTCCGTGTGGCTCTTAGATTACTGACTTTCTCTATGACGAAATCTTGCTGAAATTATCTCCATTTATAGCAAACATTTACCATCCTGGATCGTGATTTGCGTTATAGTCTCAAGTTTCTCATCTCCCTCTTCCCCATCCTTCTCACTTTCAGCAATTTTCTCCTCAAGATTCTCACTGAAGTCGTGTGGCCTCTGTTTCTATTCATTACTTCTATTTTTTGCACATATATTCTTATACACAGTCTATTTATAATTGTCACTTTTTTCAACGTTCTGGTTTACTTACCCCTTTAAAGATTAACTTTTCTTGTTACTGTTAATCTCTCTTTTTTTACACAGGTTTTGACAAGGTTAGGTTAAGGATGTCTCTCTCTCTCTCTCTCTCTCTCTCTCTCTCTCTCTCTCTCTCTCTCTCTCTCTCTCTCTTCTCTCTCTTCTCTCTCTCTCTCTCTCTCTCTCTCTCTTTCTTTCTCTCTCTTTCAGCCCTGAATGACCCTTGTAGGTTCAGTGCTTAGTTCTGATATAAATAATAATAATAATAATAATAATAATAAAAAAATAATAATAATAATAATAATAATAATAATAATAATAAAATAATAATGATAATGATAATAATAATTCTCGATTTTTTTACACAGGGTTTGACAAGGTTAGGTTAAAGATCCATAGCTTTATTGACAAGCTATTTACAAGTTAAGGATTCCTAACTTTATTGACAAGCTAAGAGCTGTTACCTACATCAGCTCATTCGAAAGCATTTTTATTGTTATGAAACATACAGGTAGGGAACAGGATGAAGTTGAAGCCATTTGTGGGCCAGCATTTTCATTTGATCAACTGACTTTGTCACTTGACATCATAATGCTGTACGAATGAGTTCCAGACTCGAGTCATCCTGGGGATAAATGATCTCAGATGAAATGATGTTCTGGAGAAGGGTACAGCCAGACTGAAGTTGCTGCTTTCTGCCCGTCTTGTGGTATAGAAGCTTGCTTCTCGCTGTCCTCGAAGTGAAGCCAAGTGTGGCACTTTGACAATGTTGGCCTTATACATAACAGTAAGGCCACCCACATTTCTCCTTTGTTGAATGCTCTGCTGAAATGACAGATCTATCCAGGATGGGTCCAGGCGAGAGATGAGACGTCTTGCTCTGTTCTCTACTCTGTCAAGCAGTCGCAAATGAGAGGAGGGGGCAGGCAAACCAAGAAAGTGGAGCATACTCAAGGTGTGAGCGTACTTGTGCCTCGTACAGGATCTTGCAACCCCTACTGTCAAGCAGATGCGAGATACGGCGAAGTGCTGTATTGTGTGTGTGTGTGTGTGTGTGTGTTTTGTGTGTGTGTGTGTGTGTGTGTGTGTGTGTGTGTGTGTGTGTGTGTGTGTGTGTGTGTGTGTGTGTGTGTGTGTGTGTCGTGTGTGTGCTCTCTCTCTCTCTCTCTCTCTCTCTCTCTCTCTCTCTCATTCTCTCGGTTTCACTCTCTCACTTCCCTTTAATAATATTGCTTGTATCTCTCCCTCTAATCCAATACGCATATTTATCTAGTAACGCTGGACAAACTGAGTAGAATTTGATATATGAGAAGAGTGAGACATCAAGAAGATCAAATTTCCTCATAGAAAAATCTCACTGCAAGTACAACTAGCCTCTTTTTGGAAGTGGTCTTTGAGAGGGGAACTAAGGGAGCGTTAGAAGGGAGGTGGAAGATGAAATCAGAGGTGAAAGATGAAATCAGGGAAAAAGGGAAGATGAGGAAGAGAAAGAGAGGGCGGAGGAGGAGGAGGAGCAAAGATGGAATGTGATAAAAGATAGGCAAGGAGAGGATGAAGGCAAGAGAGAAGGGACAGAGAGGATAGGTATAGATAAGAGAAGTGGGAGAGAGGAAAAAAAAGCATAGGAGCTGCGTTCTACCTTCTGTGATGATAATATAATTAGCGAGAAATTACATACTACCCGCCCAGGGATAAAGGTTATTAAGTAATTAGTCATTTTAATTGATTTGTACACCTCCCTCTCCCCTTCCCCACCATAATACTTAAAGGGAAGGACAAATGAAAGAGAGAGAGAGAGAGAGAGTGACCCGGTCGTAAAGAATACATATAATATATACTGGCATGCATGTATATATAAATGTCGTGCCGAATATGCAGAACTTGCCATCTTGGCTTAAATAGCAACGTTCATCTTGCCATATAGGACAAGTGAAAATTTGTGTAAGCAATAATTTCGCCAAAATCATTCTGAACCTAACGAAAAAAAAACATATTTCACTGTGTTTGTTTAGTATTAAATTATTGTAAACAAATCTAAAATATATTTAGTTGGGTTAGGCTAAAATAAATTGTTCATGTTATAATAAGGTTAGGTAAGTTTTCTAAGATTCTTTTGGTGCAAAATTAAAAATTTTGACATTAACATTAATGAAAAAAATATATCTTTAAACGTATAAGAGAAAATTTTAGAAAGAACTTAATTTTAAATGAGTTCTTGCTAATTGACCAGTTTTACATATTCGGCACGATATATATATATATATATTATTATATATATATATATATATTATAATATATATATATATATATATATATATATATATTTCGATACTAGAAAAAATGCAAAAAGTAGTAGTGAGGAGAACAGTGGGCGATTCTCCCTAACAGCACTTGCACGTTTCCTGCAGTGACACCTCTCTGTATTGACATATTGATGATTATTGTGCGTGCAACTCCAGTTTACCAGCTTGCCTGCTTGCCTCTTAACCTGCCTGCCCGCATGTCTTTCCTACCAGTTTGGTTGTTATCTTGGCTGCCTGTCTATATCTCTTCCCTGCTTTCTGGTTGTCCTCTTGTCTGCCTGTTTACATCTCGTTCCTGCCTATCTGCCTGATTAGTTTTCCTTCCTGTCTGAATGACAGTCTGATGGTGTTCGGCTTGCACATGTTTCTGCCTGCCTCATCGCTCGTCTGTTTTCTGGCCTGTTTTCTCGCTATTTAAAATCAAAATTACCTCCAGATTTCCTGCTCATAGACGTATCCATGGTCTCCTGCCTGTAGCCAAATCTCCTACATTACTCTTACTCCCCGAGCTTCTCAAGCCTTCATTTACATCCCCTCCAGGCCTCCTACTCTCTGGTCTGCCTGGTCTCTTGCATCTAGAGCTCTTCCAGACCTTATGCTCTTTCGGGTCTGCTTGGTGCCCCCGTGAATGCATTCAGATGTACTTTACCTCTTGTAGTCCTTGGTATGTTGAGGGTCTGTGCCTTCATTTAAGTTTCTTGCTCATACTCTCTAGAAGCATAAGGATCTCATCCTGCCTGCTTCCAGGTCACCTCCTGTCACTCTCTGGCACATCTCATGGTATTCTGCCTTCCTTGCAGCCTCTCTTGATGCTGCCTTCTGACGTCTAAGCATGTTCTTTGATCTTCTCACAAGTGCCTTCTGCCTCTTAAACGTCTCCTCTGTATCTCCTCACATTCAAGACTTCTTCTCTTTCTATATCTATATATTTTTTTCCATTAATCTCCTCATTCCTAATTTCATTCCTTTTAGTCTTCTTCTTTAGTACTAAGCTTCTCCATGTGTAATTCTCTTCTTATTTACTAGCCTCTGTCTTATTTAATGGGATTCTTTGCTTTTTGGGGCCTCTTTTAAAGACACTTAGATCCCATTTCCTTTTGTCTTTACTTCATTTATTGCCTCCTAATATCTACGTTACAAACTCAGATATATTTTGAGAGAATATTAAGAAAATAGTACGTAAAATGAATGTTTGTTTTGTTTGCCTTAGAAAAGGGCAAATGTACATTTTATTCCAATTAGGAAATAAGAGAAGTGAAGCATATCATTTCCTGCCTACTAGCATACATTCTCTTGCTTACTAGCAAATCTTCTCTTGCCTACTTGCATACATTCTCCTGCCTATTAGCCTCTCTTTACTACCCATTTTGCTGCCTTCTTGCATACCTTTTACTTCTTCCTAACTTACCTTTATGCTGCGTCTTAGCACACTTAGTATACCCTTTCCTATCTTTTAGCACACCCTTTACTTTCTCCTAGCATACCTTTTACTGCCTTCTAGAATATCTTTTTCTGCCTTCTAGCATAAACTTTAGTGCCTATTAGCGTATCTCTATCTTCCTATTAGTCAACTCTATATGTCCCTACTCCTTCTTCCAATCTTATTATCATCTTCCCTAACTCACTGGTCTCCCTCTCTTTCTCTTCCTCTTTTTCCTCATCTTCTTCCTCCTCCTCCTCCTCCTTCTCTTCCTTCTCTTCCATCGTCTTCTTTTACTTCCCCCCTCTTGCTTCCTCTGTCTTCGATTTTCCTGCCTAAGACACCTGACGTGCCTCGGCCACGTATGTAGATAGGCATATCCATCTCTACCCAGCTTCTCCTTGCCTCTCCCGTCTCCCCAGCGTCCAGTCGCCAGCCCCAGACTGTTCCTGTGAGACTCCTACGCTTTTCCCAAATATCTTCAGAATTTTGGGTTACCGTGGCAGAAATTTGGCATACCCCCGCAGCATCTGAGTTGCATTTTCGTTTTTTTAACATATAGGTTACATTTTGGATATTTTGCGGTATATTTGAATGTGTCTAAGTTATACTTCCGATATTTTGTGGAGTTTTAGAGGTGTCTAGGTCATATATTTTTTTTTTTAGATTTTGTGGTATCTTGCAGCGCGTGGGTAACATCAGCAGCATTTTCATAAATTCTTCTGGATCATTAAACAAGTACAGAAGCACTCAGTTGTTTATTATAAGTTAGCTTACATCTAAGATATCCTCTAAATGTACTTGAAGCTTTGTATGTATTTAGAAGACATTCACTTCAATTAGTATATCTTTAAGATGGTGAACTACATGGTGATATTCAGTTATCTTCAGCTGGCAGCAATTGTTCTGGAACAATTGTTCCAGACTATAAAGTTGAACACTTCTCCAGGTTGAGGGACTGATCACCTCAGAAAGTTTTTCTCCAAGGTTGATGGACTGATAACATCCTGTTTACTTCGCTGCCACGCCTGTTGCCTCTGTATTTGACTGAAAAAGCCTACCGTGTAGGCGAAACTTTTCAGTCAACAGTAAATATACCCAACTGTTGCACACGTGTCTTACTCTTCAACTTGTTCGCAGTGTATACTATTTCCTACATAATATTAATACATAACTATGGCTAGGATATGCTTAGTGGGAAGAAAACCACCCAATACGTGTTCCAGATAAAACTCTCTCTCCACAACAATATCTCTTTGCTGACAATCAATCACGACTACATTCTGGGTCCCTGCTTTCCTCATCTGCAAGTAAATGTATAAGATGATTGTGTCTGCTTCAGAGGATTTGCACTTTAATTCTGCAATCCTCTCTCCTCTGGAAAAAGATTCGAACAATTTCCTTCAATGGAATAAACAAATTTAATGCTTGGGTGCGTCTCCGACTGACACAGAATTTATTTGTCAAAGTCTGATGCAATTGCTGATTGGTACCCCGACGGTGGAGCAACTTGTGGAAGGTCTTTGAAGGCTTGTTTGTGTCCCTCGTGTGTACATGGCGAGGTTGACGTGAGCAATGGTTGAGTAATGTGTCTTGTGTCTTGTGTCTGCTTTTGCATCTTCAGCTGTCCTGCTCAGACAAAGTTTCTGCCCACATGCACGCCACATGAGACAGAAAACGTCTTGCGATTGAGGATAACATGAGGGTATAACAATAGGTTGTTTGGGTGATCTATAAGTCTTCCCTCACGCTGCTGTATTAGCCATGCGACAAATGTACACCTCTGAATTTATCTCATTAATTTGCAGTTTGTATATCACGTTCCATTGTTTAATTTTTAAACTGCTCTCATTGACACTCAATTTAAAAGGTATTCTAAACTAATAAAAATCCAAGATGCACATTGTAGCTTCTTATATATACACAACTTCTTAGATAAACATTGTTT
>NC_069416.1:38575087-38580087 GCF_026875155.1 Cherax quadricarinatus | reverse complement strand
TTTATGGAACTAGTTTCGTAGAAAACCTTTACATTTTTTCCAGTTTTTTACATACTTTTCTAGATACGGGTTCGTTACTGGCGCCGCAGACTTCAAGATGAATGCCTCCTTGTTGATGTTCCTGAAACTACCATTAAAATTACCAGTTTCACTTTCGTTGCGGCCGTTATCCGGTTGATATGTGACTTAGGCCAAATACTCGGAACTGTGCTGACCGTGAAGTCCTCTCTTTCAGGAAGGTTTGCAGTTCTTTAATCTTCCCCAGTTTTCATAATTTGCATTTCCTTTGGTTAAATTTTAAGAGCCACATGTCAGACGAATCGTGCAACTTGTTCACATCCATCTGATGTTCCTGGTCTACTTTTGTTTGTATTCTCATGCATTTTACGTCGTCTAAAAATACTGACACCTCTGACTCGATTCGTTTTGTCATGCAGTTCATATACACAAGAGGAGCAGTGTTACTAAAATTATTATGCAGAGGGGTGAGGGGAGGTTGTTGAGGAGGTTCAGATAGTTAAAGAGGATGGAGGAAAATTAGGATGACGAGTAAGGTGCATAACTCTGTTGCAGATCGTAGGCGGAGTGGTAGTCGTCCTAAGAAAAGTTAGAGGGAGGGTACTGATTGGGTGTTTTAGATAGAAGCAAGTGGAGGTAAGTGGTTTATAAGACGTGACGTGCTGATGGAGTGTGAGCAAGGTAATATTTATGAAGGGATTCAGGAAACCGGGAAGCCGGACTTGAGTCCTGGAGGTGGGAAGTACACTGCCTGGGATGTGAAGGAGAGATGGTGATATTTGAAGTTTGGAGAGGCATCTGAACTCTGGTATCGGCGCTCTTCTGGCAAGACAGTGATGGTGAAAGTGACGGCGAAGATGTTTCTCTCTCGGTGAGGGACGGCCGGTGAGTTAAAAAGAATTAACCACACACACACACACACACACACACACACACACACACACACACACACACACACACACACACACACACACACACACACACACACACGCGCGCGCGCGCCTCCAGTGCTAAACTTTTTTAACAAAAGAGTTCACCCTAACTGCCTCATAGTAATTATTGTATATATTACTCCATTTGTGTTTCAGCCATGAAAGAACAAAAGCAAGAACATGCAATATTCCTGTCACGTATCTGGTCCTGAATCCACATGTCAGTTACCCACACATGAGTCTAAATATATTACTTTCCTGGGGGTCATAATTTACGCTTCGGGTTGTCCATAAAGCCAATAGTAGTAATTATTGACACAATTGGTCATGTCTTTCCCGCAAACACGTTCGCGCTAATTGCCTCCGACATGACCATTCAAGACTGGACTCCTGGTAGCGCAGTGACTGCTTTCACGGCTTCTAAGACGGGTAGAACGTGCCATGGCTGGTCGTGAATAGAGCAGAACTTGCTAGAGCTGATTTTAAACAGAGAACCTGGCATGGCTGGTTGTAAACAGAGGAAAACTTGCCACACCTGGTTGTAAACAGAGTAGAACTTCTTCACGGTTTCTTTATAAACAGGAATGAGCATGCCACTGCTGTTTTCCGGGGACACCTGAACTCTTTGCAGGAAGAACATCTAATTTTAGGACTTTTATTTTGTAGACAATATTGAGTTTATTACTAAAACTTGTGGGATCAGGATGATGCTTAGGTCATGTACCCTTCCTTCGCTGAGGAAGAAATACTCGTATATTCTCAAAATCTATACAAAACGTTTCCCTGAACGAATCTGCTTAGTTTTCCTACTTATTTCTGCAACATTGCAAGCTCCTTATGATGTGTTGATTGCAACACTAAAGGTCTAGACGTATCATTCAACTCCCCCTGTGGTTGTTATGCATACTGTATCGCTTGTTCGCAATTATTACATCTTAATCCAAGTTGCACCCTGACGGCCAACCTTGTAAATGGAATCCCTTTATCTACCTAGTAATCAAGAATCCTCCTCCTCTCCTTTCTCTCTCTCTCCCCCGAGGTAATTGCGGTAAAATGAAGACAGATGATGCTTTAATTACCTCATGATCTCCCCCGTTGGTGAGTCTCACAAATCTTGTGACTCAAAGCTAATGGAGGGTGATATTGATATTCTTTGCCTATGCTGAAACAAATGAGTGTGTGTGTGTGTGTGTGTGTGTGTGTGTGTGTGTGTGTACTCACGTATTTGTGGTTGCAGGGGTCGAGACATAGCTCCTGGCCCTGCCTCTTTACTGATCGTGTGTGTATGTGATTGTGTGTGACTGTGTGTCAATGTGTGTTTATGTATGCCTGTGTTTAACTACATTAGTGCGTGCACACTTGTGCCACAGTCTGTTTACCATGCTGAGCGTGTAGGAACAGGGGTGGGGAGCGGGGAAGAGAAGGGGAAGAGAAGGCAGAGAGCGGGTAGGGAGGGAGACGAGAGAGTGGTGGAGGGAGGGGAGTGGAGCAACGGGTCATTATATCCAGTTATAGATTACAAATGTTAGTTGGCAAATATTTGCCTTATTTTTTTATCATATCCCTGGTAATCGGAGGGCGAGTATTCACTTCCTGCAGTCGGCCTGACAATAATCAATGCTCTAATCAATAGATGAATCGAAATTTCTGAAAGGAATAAAGAATACAAAAACAAAAAAAAAATTAATTGGCATCCTACATATAAAGCCCAGAATTTTTAGTTTCTTATGAAAAGTTTTTGTTATCAATGAGATTAATTGGTGCTATTGAAACTCTGAAAAAGAAAATCGCTCTTCACTAAACTGAATATGTCTAATGAGAAGCAAATCCATTTTTCTAGTTCTTTTGGTTATTGTATATATATATATATATATATATATATATATATATATATATATATATATATATATATATATATATATATATATATATATATATATATATATGTCGTGCCGAATAGGCAGAACTTGCGATCTTGGCTTAAATAGCAACGCTCATCTTGCCATATAGGACAAGTGAAAATTTGTGTATGCAATAATTTCGCCAAAATCATTCTGAACCTAACGAAAAAAATATATTTCACTGTGTTTGTTTAGTATTAAATTATTGTTAACAAATCTAAAATATATTTAGTTGTGTTAGGCTAAAATAAATTGTTCTTGTTATAATAAGGTTAGGTAAGTTTTCTAAGATTCTTTTGGAGCAAAATTAAAAATTTTTACTTTAACATTAATGAAAAAAATATATCTTTAAACGTATAAGAGAAATTTTTAGAAAGAACTTAATTTTAAATGAGTTCTTGCTAATTGACCAGTTTTACATATTCGGCACGACATATATATATATTATATATATATATATATATATATATATATATATATATATATATAATATTATATATTATATAATATATATATATATATATATATATATATATATATATATATATAATATTATATATATATAATATATATATATATATATTATATACATATATAGAGTTAGCAACTCAGCCGTCTCCCACCGAGGCAGGGTGACCCAAAAAAAAAGAAAATCACCAAAAAGAAAATACTTTCATCATTCAACACTTTCACCTCTCTCACACATAATCACTGTTTTTGCAGAGGTGCTCAGGACACAACAGTTTAGAAGCATATACCTATAAAGATACACAACATATCCCTCCAAACTGTCAGTATCCCGAACACACACACACACACACACACACACACACACATATATATATATATATATATATATATATAAATATATATATATATATATTTGTTTTAGTGTGTGTGTGTGTGTGTGTGTGTGTGTGTGTGTGTGTGTGTGTGTGTGTGTGTGTGTGTGTGTGTGTGTGTGGTAATGAAAACGAATATTGAAGGACTAGATTAGCAGTGAGAACGTTCAACAAAGAACTCAAGGCCAGCACCAAGACTCGACCCCACATAATAATCTCATCGGTCTTTCTAGAGATTTCAAGGGGTAGTTGCCAAGAGCTGCTCGGTAATCATTTCCTTAACTTGTCTGAAGCAGGAGTATCACCTGCCATATACAGTATTACCTACCATATGCTTACTTCCAAATCAGAAACAATTAGGCCTGACTCATTGCATAAAGTGAGGGAAGGTTTTATTTAGGGAATAACAGAATGAGTATTTATATGAACGTTTCCTTCACAATGTCAAATATCAAGCGGCCCAGCTGGGTTGTATTAAAAAATAATAGCGGTTTAATTAAAAAACAAATGTCATACCATTCGTGAAATATATTCATCAGAGCTAACACGAATAAAATAAGCTAAATGTTAGCCAAATTATTACATAAATTAAATGACGCATAATCAAATCTGTATGCAATTAATGGTACAAGAGTTCTCTCGAAAGCTCTCATTTTATAGTAACTCTTAGACAATGAGGTCAGGTAAGAGCGGTGTTGAAGTCATGACTGTGATAACATCGTGAGAGCCTGGTCAGGTGCAGAGTAGTGATGACAAGCAGCAGGTTTAAGCATTCTTGTGTTATGCCCACGACGGAATAACCTTCCTCTGTGCCAAGAGAAGCACTGTCTGAAGCATTCCGAGGTACTCACATTCTTTTTTTGTAACACTCCGGCCATCTCCCACCGAGAGAGAGAGTAACCCGACAAGAAAGAAAACATTTTCTTTGTCGCTCATTCAGTCACTGTCTTGCTAGAAAGGCGCCGACATCTCACTTCAGATACTCCTCCATATTACAACCCACCCCAACCCTCCCTCAGAGTGCAGACACTGTACTAAAGGTAAGTGGTTCCGAGACACAACAAGTTGATAAATTAGATACTTGTGTAACGCTTAGGTATCTTTATTGAGGAAACGTTTCGCCACACAGTGATTTTTCATCAGTCCTATTCAGAGAAGAATAGTGACTGTTTACCTCAAACTCCTGATATTCACCATTCTTCTTTGTTTAGGAATGGTGAAGCCACAGTGTGCCGGAACGTTTCCTTAATAAAGATATCCAAGTGTTGCACATGTGACTGACTTATTAGATACTGTGTTTTACACCT
>NC_069416.1:38560087-38565087 GCF_026875155.1 Cherax quadricarinatus | reverse complement strand
TTCGGGCCACCCTCCCTTTTGGTGGGAATGGGCCCGGTGTGATAAAAAAAAAAAAAATAATAAAAATAATAAAAATAAAAATTTAGAAATAATAAAAATAATAAAAATTTAAAAATTTAAATAATAAAAATTTATAATAATTACGGGGAATTTTTTTTTTGGGGAAAAAATTTATTGTTTGGGATTTAATTGGGGGACTGAGTGACAAAAAAGCCCTAAAAAACCCACAAACATTTACAAATATATTTCTTATTTCGTAGTAGTATTTTTTTATTAAAATTTACCCCTTTTTTCCCCCCTTTCATCCCTCTTGCCGTCACTTCCTTTACCTTTTCAATTATTTCTTTCAAATCATTTCCATTCGTCTCACCTTTCTTTTTCCCCGAAATCTCTCTCTCTTTTCTTCTTTTTCTCCCTCTTCCCTCACTCCCCAAAATCCCGACGGGCCTTTTATTTCAGGGTTATGTAGCCCCCCAAACCTTGACCCCTTAATCCCTTTTTTTTGGTCTTTTTTAAACGACGGCAATTAGGGGGGGAGGCTATGCTGTTTTATTCTGGCTGTTTTTAAAACGTGATTTATTTCTTTTGTTTGGGGGTTGGGGTTCACAAGAATATTGCTTTTTTAAAAAAAGGCATTGTTGAATTCACTCTTAAAAAATTATACTATATTATACTACTACTACTAATAAAAATAATAAAAAATTTAATAAAAATAATAATAATAATAATAATAATAATAATAATTATTGTGTTATTTCTCTTAGTGATGAAAAAATTTTACGAAAAAAAATTTCTTGCGTAATGAGGGAAAACGAACAAATTTTTAAAAAATTCTTCATAAAAATGTCCCTCCCTCAGAACACTGTGGAGGTGCCAAAAAATATAATTAACATTTTCTTTTTTCCCAAAGAAAATGGCCCCCAAAGGGGGAGAGAGAGGGGGGAGAGAGATGGGGGGAAAAAGGAGAGAGGGGAAGGAGATGAAAAGGAAGAGGGGAGAGGGGACCGGAAAGGGGGAAAAAAAAAACCAAAAAAGACGGGAAAAACGGGAGAAAAAGGGAAAAAAAGAAAAAAAAGGGGGTTCTCTCGGGCAATTAAGGGGGAGGGGATACCAGATTCGCTTGTGAAATTTTTAATCCCGCAATGAAAATTTTTTTAAAACGTTTTTTGTTAAAAGTTAAAAAAACCACACTCTTTTTTTTAAAATTTAAATTTAAAATCCTATGGACTTTTTATTTGAAGTTCTCAAACCGTGAAAAAACTTTTTAATGCTGAAATTTTTCGGTCTTTGGGTTAAAATTTATATTTTTGAATTTAATTATTTTCTATTTGTTATAGTTTTCCCTCCTTTCTTATATTTTTTAAAAATGTGGGTTTGGGAATCAGTGGTTTTTGACAAAAAACCGCTTTGTTTTGGGCCAGAAATTTCCTGTTTGCAGGGTTCCCCCTTTTTTTTTGCAGTTTTCCCCCCTTCTTACGTTTTATTCTGTTATGGGGATTGTGTTATAGGACTTCTTTTTTGATATGGACTTGATATAGGAAGTTTTTTATAGGACGTTTAAATTTTGTTATAGGGCTGTGTTATGTCCCAGTGGGTTTAAATCATTTTTACTGCAGTCGGGCCACACTGTTTATTTTTTTCTTTCCTCCAAACGTTTCTTGGGTTTTAAAAATTTTTGGCCCCATCTTGTTTTTCCCTTCCCTTTAAATTTGGTCCCTGCTAAGTATTCTTCAAAAATTTTTTTTCTTCTCAACTTTTTGTGATGGGGATGTATTATCATGCCCCCTTTTTTTTAAGGGAATCCTCTAACGAAAACCCATTGACAGTCCCTTAAAACATTTGATAATTTAAAAATGTTTTTGATTGGGAAAGGACAATTTTTCCCCAAGATGCTTTTCATGATTTAATATATATATAAAAAAGTTTTAAAAATATATATATATATTTTAAAATTTTTATTCTATATTTTTTAAAAGTTAACACTGATTCTGGCCGAAGAAGACTCAAACCCTACAAACCCTTTGGGAAAAAAGGGTTACGCGTGTTTTTTTTTAACCAACCGTACCAAAATTGGCCCAATACCTTGGTGTCCGGGCTAAACGCTAAAAGTTTTGTTTAAGGCAGTCGTTTCTAGACAGGTAAATAAAAAACGTTTGCGTAAGCGGGACGCCAAGGTATTGGCCCAGTGTGGTACGGTGGGTTTAAAACACTGCGTACCTTTTCCAAAGGGTTTTCTTTGGGTTTGAGTTCCCTTCGGCCAGAGATCAGTGTTATATATATTTTATATATTTTTATAATTTATATAAAATATATATATATATATATATATAATATATATATATATAAAATTTTTTTTTTTTTAATATAATATAATATATATATTATATATATATTATGTACATTTCCTCTTTTCTTTCCCCAAGAAAAAGTTACATTCATTTTCAAAAGTTTTCCCTTTCCATTCCTTTTCCCATTTTGAAGTGAACGGGATAAAATTTTTAAACTAGGAAACCCTTTTAAATACGTTTCAGAAAAAATACGGGAGGTTGTAAGCTTGGGTGTCCGGGGAAAAACACAGAATTGTATTTTTTTCGTTTTTCCGTTTAAAAAATTTTTTTAAAGTATTGCACTAGACTTAAATCATTTAAACCTTTTTTTTCTGATTGTTGCTTTTTGGGGGAATGTTTTTTGTAAAATTAAAGGATTTTTCGAATCTTTTTTAAAAATTTCATGATTTTATCTATCTCTCTTCCTCTCTCCTCTTCATAGTTTTTCCTTTCCTCCAATTTATTTCCAAACCCTCCCTTTCCTTTTTCCCTGTCAGCCTCCTTCCTCTCACCTCTCTCCTCTCCCTTTTCCTCCTTTTTACCTCCCTATCACTTTTCTCTTAAAAATTTATTTTATATTAATTATAATTTATATTTTCCATTTAAGCACAAAAAAACGGATAAATAGAAGTAAAAAACACCCCGGGCATGGCCCCAATTAAAAAAGCTTGTACCCAAACCTGCACAAAAAACCCAAAAGGAAAAAGGGAAAAAATACGGGGTGTTTCCGCAAAACCCCTTTTCCCCTGCATTCGCGTTTATAAACTCACAAAACCACACACCCACACACACACCCCACACACACACAAACCCAACACACACACACAAAAACACACACACCACCCACACTCACTTGGGACACACACAAACATTGGGGTACAAAAAACAAAAGCATTTTAAAAAACAAGGTGCGACGAAAAACACAAACCGGAAAAAAGGAGGAAAAAGGGCTGCTAAGTGAAACCCCCATTCTCAAAGGCAGTGGAAACCGGGGGCAAGATCTCTCAGTGGTTATAGAGACGGGGCGGAGGGCGCTGTGTGTTTTCGCCCACTTGGGCCCCCAAAATTTTTTTCACCCTTCATTGAAAATAGGCAAACTATGAGGGTATGGAAGACGACAAATGTAGCCCCCATTTTAAGAAAAATAGACAGAAAACGAGGCACTAAGCTACAGGAACCCGTGACACTTTAACTGTTTGTATGCAAAAATCAAAGGAGAAAATTTCAGGAGGAGGGGGGTGGGGGCCCCTTAGAAAGGAAAAAGGTTTAAAAAAACAAAATGCTCAGAAATTTTGGGGAAGGGAAAACCTTTGTCACAAAAACCCACTGGAGTTTTAGACAAAGGTAACGGGGAAAAGTAAGAAAGAGAGAGAGAGGGGGTAGGGGAGATTGCATTTTCTTTTGGGCTTTCAAGAAGGTTTTTGACAGGGTTTTTCACAAAAAGATTTGTGCAGAAGGGGTAGAAGATCAAAGGGAAAACATAACAGGGGAGCACTTCGTGGACCCAAAGGGAAAACCTAAAAAAGGAGGGGGGGGAAAAAAGAAGGGCCTGGGAACCCCTGACAAGGTTGTCAGATGGGCCCCCTGTGTTTAGTGGGGGGTTTCCCCGGGGTAAATTTCCCAGGGGGCCCCGGGTTTCTGTTTTTTGGCATATTTTGAACGCATGGTGAAAGAAAAAAGACTCGAAGTGTTTCCCGGTTTGGGGTGATGTGAAGTTGGTGAGAAGGGAAATTTAAATTTTTACAAGGATCAGGCGGAAATACAAATGGTTTTGAACAAGCTGCAGGCCTCGTCCCGAAAATGAACCCCCTGGAGTTAAACCCCCCAAAAATGCAAAGTCATGAAAATTTGGGAGGGGCGGGGAAAAAAAAACCGGCGAAGGAAGTACGGGTTTAAAGGGGAGGGACTAGGGAAAACCCCACTCAAGGAAAATGATCGTGGGGTGAGTATAACACCCGGACATATCCTGAGGCACCTTAAACCCAAAAAAACTGCTGCAGGGATTTGGGCGCCTAGCAAACCTAAGAATTGCATTCCCACATCTCAATAAGGAAGTTCAGAAACCCCATACACTGTGTACGTTGGCCATATTGGAGAAAAACAAACGCCAAATTTGGAAACCCCCACCTTGAAAGATGTAAGGAAACTAGAGAAAGTGCAAAGGTTTGAACAAGATGGTCCCCGGGGTTGGGGCTACGAGGAGAGGTTAAAGTGGGAAAAACCACGTGCGACACGGGGAAGACAGAAGGGTAAAAAAAGGGGGGGGTTGAAACAACATGTAAAATACTGAGAGGAATCGAAAAAGCTGAACCCCGAGATAGGATTTCCCGAGATGGGACACAAACAACAAAGGATTAAGTTTTGGAAAATTGAAGATTTTAGATAAATCACGGGTTTTTGAAAGTATTCTTCGTCACAGGGGTTTGGGCGGAAAAGGGGGAAAAGTCTTGGGGAAAAGATTTTGGTGGAGACCCGCCCTCCATACATGCTTTTTAAAAAAAGGTTGATAACTCTCATGGAGAGGGGAAAAAAGTGGGGTGACCTAGGGAGGGCCCGTGAAAGGGCCCGGGGGCCCTGAGATGTGAATTGACCCTTGCAACCCCCAACTAGGGTGAAATACAACTAAGGGGGAGTACATATACAATAACAAAACAAAAACAGGAGCTTTTGACT
>NC_069416.1:38540087-38550087 GCF_026875155.1 Cherax quadricarinatus | reverse complement strand
GGCGGATCATCTGCTGTCTTTGTATGTTTGAATATATTATTCTAGCAGTCCGTCCTTTCATTTCCTGAGGCTGCAGCCAAGAGCAGTTTCATTCCAGGTAGAAGCGTTTGCTGGGTAAATGTCACTTGCATAAAGAAATTAAAATCCAACCTAAAGGTCAAACTTCCAGATACCTTTTTATGCTAACTCGGTATTCGTTGATATCTATTCAAGTTCCGACTTCTTTAATATATGTATTTATGTATATATGTATGTATGTATGTATGTATGTATGTATGTATGTATGTATGTATGATTATATATATATATATATATATATATATATAATATATATATATATATATATATATATATATATATATATATATATATATATATATATATATATATATATATATGTCGTGCCGAATAGGCAGAACTTGCGATCTTGGCTTAAATAGCAACGCTCATCTTGCCATATAGGACAAGTGAAAATTTGTGTATGCAATAATTTCGCCAAAATCATTCTGAACCTGACGAAAAAAATATATTTCACTGAATTTGCTTAGTATTAAATTATTATAAACAAATCTAAAATATATTTAGTATGATTAAACTAAAATAAATTGCGATTGTTATAATAAGGTTAGGTAAGTTTTCAAAGATTCTTTTGGTGCAAAATTAAACTTTTTTATATTAACATTAATGAGAAAAATGTATCTTTAAACGTATAAGAGAAAATTTCAGAAAGGACTTAATTTTAAATGAGTTCTTGCTAATTGATCAGTTTTACATATTCGGCACGACATATATATATATATATATATATATATATATATATATATATATAATATATATATATATATATATATATATATATAATATGTCGTGCCGAATATGTAAAACTGGTCATTTAGCAAGTACTCATTTAAAATTAAGTCCTTTCTGAAATTTTCTTTTATACGTTTAAAGATATATTTTTTTCATTAATGTTAATGTAATTTTTTTTAAATTTGCACCAAAAGAATCTTAGAAAACTTACCTAACCTTATTATAACAAGAACAATTTATTTTAGCCTAACCCAACTAAATATATTTTAGATTTGTTTACAATAATTTAATACTAAACAAACACAGTGAAATATATTTTTTTCGTTAAGTTCAGAATGATTTTGGCGAAATTATTGCATACACAAATTTTCACTTGTCCTATATGGCAAGATGAGCGTTGCTATTTAAGCCAAGTTCGCAAGTTCTGCCTATTCGGCACGACATATTATATATATATATATATATATATATATATATATATAATATATATATATATATATATATATATATATATATGTATATATATATACATATGTGTGTGTGTGTGTGTATGTGTGTGTGTGTGTATGTGTGTGTGTGTGTGTGTATGTGTGTGTGTGTGTGTGTGTGTGTGTGTGTGTGTGTGTGTGTGTGTGTGTGTGTGTGTGTGTGTGTGTGTATGTGTGTGTGTGTATGTGCGTGTGTATGTATTACAACCCAGGAATCCAAATGGCCTGTTATCCTGGGTGTAAAGGGAGCAAAATAAACACTGTAGAAAAGTTTTGATTTATATTATCCTTCACCAATTTAGAGCAGCAATATGTAAACTATATACAGTGATAGCTATTAGTGCACTCCACTGGTAAGAGAGGTAAGAGGGGCTACAATATCTGAGAAATTCTTACAGAATCTTCTGTAAAATCCTATCATGCCTAGGAAACGTTGAAGAGATTTCCTATCATGAGGAACCGGATAATCTTTAATAGCAAGAACTTTAGCAAGTTTAGGAGCAACTTTACCACTACCTACTTCATGGCCTAGAAAAGTGATAGTGGCCTGGCCAAAGGAAGATTTAGATAAATTAACTGTTAAATGGGAACTCTGAAAGGTCTCAGAAAGAGTCTTAAGTCTAAGTAGGTGTTGATCCCAAGTATCAGGCACCACAACAACATCATCTAGGTACGCTGCCGTGCCTTCAAGTCCTTTAATAGCCTGATGGATAAGTTTCTGGAATGAAGAGGAGGAATTTTTCATTCCGAAGGGGGGTAACTGTGTATTGATAATGACCTCCTGGAATTACGAAGGCAGAGATTTCCTTCGCCTTATCCGTCAAAGGTACCTGATAGTAACCTTTAAGGAGATCTATCTTGGATACAAAAGTAGCCTTACCAACAAAGTCAATTACGTCATCAAGACGAGGAAGAGGGTGAGCATCTGTAATTGTGACCTCATTCACCTTACGGTAGTCTGTACACATAAGAAACCCTCCATCAGCCTTCTTAACAAGGATGCACGGTGAAGCCCATGGACTAGATGACTCCTCCACTAAACCATGCTCTAACAGAAATTCTACTTCCTGCTGAAGTAGCCTCTGCTTTTCAGGATTAGCTCTGTAGGGAGAGAGTTTAATAGGGTTAGAGTTTCCCACATCTACATCATGACAACCTAACGTACATTTTTTCGGCACATCCGAAAAAATATTAGGATATGACTGTAGAAGATCAGTTAAACTTGTTGCTTGCGTTTCAGATAGTCCCTCCATTAATGGACTAGGATCCTTGAGGACAGAATTTGAAAGTTTAACATTAATTTCAGAGATAGAGTGCAAAGAATCAGAGTCGTCCTCAGAGGTAGAGGACAGAGTCATTACTGGGACTTTATCTGGTGTATGAAAAAATTTTAATTGATTAATGTGGTAAGTGTTAATTTTTGAGGTCTTATCAATGGGAGCTACCACATAATTTACATCAGATAATCTACTTACAATCTGCATAGGTCCCGTAAATCTAGCTTTCACGGTGTGGCCAGGTATAGGTTCCTGCACCAACACCTTATCTCCTGGATGGAAGGAGCGGAATTGTGCACTTCTGTCATACCTCTGTTTCATCTTATTTTGAGCTGTCTTTAGTTTAGCCTTGGCTAACTGACGTTCCACCTGCAACCTTGAAGACGGGTTGTAGAGTGTTGAGCTAACGTCTTCTCCCATCCATCCTTCTTTGAGCACCCGAATAGGACCTCGTAAATTGTGCCCTAAGATCAGCTCAAAAGGACTATACCCTGTAGACTCTTGCACCGTCTCTCGTACTGAGAACAGCAACAAAGGTAGTGATTCATCCCAGTCTGTAGGAAAGTGCATGCAAAAGTTCTCATCATGGTTTTTAACGTCTGATGGAATCTTTCCAAGGCGCCTTGGGACTAAGGATGATAGGCATTGGATAAGTTGTGGATTATCCCTAACCTAGTTAATGCTTCCCTAAATGCTTTGGCAGTAAAGTTAGTACCTTGATCACTTTGAATAGTTTTAAGAATGCCAAAACAAAAAATGAATTTTGTTAAAGCTTCGAGAATAGCTTTAGTATTAATACTACGCATGGGAATTGCTTCAGGATATCTGGTAACTCTATCCATAATCGTAAATAAATACTGATTTTCAGACTTTGACCTAGGTAGTGGACCTACTCAATCTATAATTAAATCTGCAAAAGGTTCTCCATCAGCAGGTATAAGTTGGAGATGTGCAGGTTTAATGGAATGTCTAGGTTTCCCTACTTGCTGACATTCTCGGCAACACCTAATATGATTCTTCACATCTTGCTTTAATTTTGGCCAATAAAATTCTTTTGTGATTCTATACAATGTTTTAGTAATTCCTAAGTGACCTTCTAATGAAGTATTATGAGCTATATTTAATATTTGAGGTCTAAACTTTGTTGGAACCACTAACCTGTCAGACAATTGCCGGCCCTCTATCTCCTTACCAGTCTCAGTGCAGATCAAATAATCGTTTTTAAGTTCATACTTGACAGGATGATGCAAAGAGGATTTACCCATGGCTGCCTGAAAAACGAATTTTAAAGAAGGGTCCTTTCGTTGTTCCTCCCGGAAGGACAGTCCCTCGGGCATGGAAACAGAGACATCTGGCAATCCTGCAACCTGGGAATAGGAAGGCTTAATCGGGGTCTGTTCACTTGACTTACGAGGCTCCGGCCGGTGTGCCTCATAAAACAACGTGGCTATTCCGAGATCGGAGTCGTCCAAGGATAGGTCAACATTCTCGCCAGATAACCCTTGGGATGCTGCCCGAGTTATGGCCAAAACCGGAGAAAAATTAATCATTATAGGTGCAGGACACACACTAGCAGTAGTAATGTTATTACCCAGTAATAACATGGCATCTTTCATGGGGAATCGTTTGGAGACACCCACAGTCAAGTACCCGGTGTAATATTTGCACTGTACATAAATTTTATGCAAAGGGACAGAATATATAGCTCCTCCAAATGCTTCCAATAAAACAGAGAAATTAAAGGAAGTGTTCTTTGAAAGGGCTAATATTCCTTCTCTTATAAGTGAGCAATATGCTCCAGTATCTCTAAAGGTTTTGACTTTAGTTGTTTATGAGTTTTCCTGAAGGGAAATAAGACTTGCAATAATAAGAGGCCATAGCTTTTTCTACTTCTCTCGGGGACATGTTACTAGGGATATTAGAGATTTTCCCAATGGGTTGGGTTTTATGGGGGCAGTTGGGACGGATGTGACCTACTTTATTACAGAGGAAGCAGACGACAGGCTTGCCCTTTACTTCCTGCTGACGTTACAACTGGTGTCGCTCTGGCTGGTGTCTCTCTGGATACTGTTGTCGAGATGCACCATGAGTAGTTTGTCTCTCAGCAGGTGGACCATAAGTTGAGAAGTGCGGCTCACCAGGTGACTTAGTTGGCTGACGTAGACGTTCTCCCTCAGGCTAGCACTTCATTCTCCAAGGTTGACGATCTCTGCTCATGCCAGGCTGTTGAAAAGAGAGACGGGTCCGCTCGGACAAGGAGCGGTTAGTTTCGAAGGTATCAGCCAACCTGGCTGCCTCCAATGCAGTGATTAAGTCACGATCCTGCAGAAAGACTAACCTCTGGTCCCACAGACTCCAGCAGGTTTTCAATCAGAATAAGCTCCACCAGCTCCTCAAAGGTAGAGACACCACTTGCTTTATACTAGCTGGTAAAAGCTTTGGTTTGCTGTCTCACAAAATCCACCAGGGATTGACCAAGCTGCCGCCTGCTTAGTTTGAAAAGCTTACGATAATTAACTGGGATACATGTATATGCTCCCAACACTGTGGTCTTCACTACTTGATAATCAGAAAATTCAGCGTCATTTAATACTGACGTAAGTTCCTGTGCCTTACCAAACAATGCTGTGTGAACCAACGATGCCCAGTGCTGTTCCGGCCACCTCAAGGCTCGAGCCTGATTTTCGAAGCTTTCGAAAAATTGTTCTGGTTCGGCCTCATTGAAGCGGGGAACAAGCTGTACTGCTTTCTGTAAACTAAAATCATTTACAGAATGCGAAAACTGCCTCCTCTCTCTTTCCCTATCAAATTCTTCTCTTTGCTCAAGACTGATTTTTGCCAGCTCAAGTGCCAACACCGCTGATTCACCTCGAGACAACCCTGCTGCACTAGACTGACCATTTTGCTCCGTTGGTGTATCATCTTCCTCCTGCGAGAACATAGTAGCTTTTGCCCTAGCTCCTGTAGAGCGAGGAGTCTGATGTGCCATCTCTTCTCGAAGTTTGTCAGCAATCAGTGAACGCAGTTGCACAGCTGTGAGCGTGCGTTTATATTTAATGCCAATGGAATGAGCAATTTGCCAACAACGCTGTAGGGACAATTTAGGTAGGTTATGCAAAGTATATGCCGACACCAGACGTCTGACTCATCTAGGTGGCATAAGTTATTCGGTATGCACGGTACGATTGCAGAATAGCCCAACGTAATGTTATTTGCAGAACACGCTTAGCTATGCACAGTACGATTGCAGAATACCCAATGTAACACGTTAATTTGCAGAACACGCATAGCTATGCACAGTACGATTGCAGAATACGCATAGCTATGCACAGTACGATTGCAGAATACGCATACAAGGTGGACACGCAATAGCAAAGTTGACTGCAACTGACTGTAACTGACACGCAAAATTTGTAAAGCAATGCCAGACAGCAAGCTACACACTGTTCTACAAGACTGACTGTAGCGAAGCGAGCACACCGAACAAGCTAGTAGCGAGCTGTTGAACGATCACACAATAGCAAGGCTGACCATCACAAAGCAACTGACACGCAAAATTTGTAAAGCGTTGGCAAAGCTAATGCAATGCCAGACAACAAGCTGCACAATGTTCCTGCTACGAGCTTCACCCTAAGCTCAACCGTTTCTCTAAGTCCAGCTCCAGATCCCGGACAGGCCCCCATATTACAACCCAGGAATCCAAATGGCCTATTATCCTGGGTGTAAAGGGAGCAAAATAAAAGCTGCAGAAAAGTTTTAATTTATATTATCCTTCACCAATTTAGAACAGCAATATGTACACTATATACACTATGTACAGTGATAGCTATTAGTGCACTCCACAGTAAGCAAGGCAGAAATAGAAGCCACAAGATAGCAGACCGTGGTTCAACCAGCTCTAGAATGGAAATGACAAGGGCAGACAGGAGAGTGGTATCCACATAACCTCTGCGATTGCCAAAACCATCTTCTTATTGGCTGGAACATGGTCACTAGTTGAACGACGGGGCCCCATCATCAGCTCTCAGTAACCTGGTTCGCTGGTAAATGAGGGTGTATACATGCGCTGAATAAAGGTTACTTACTCTTTGCATGCCACAGTATGTGTGTATTTTTTTTTTTTTTTTTGACTGTATTTTCTCTAAATTTAATTATTCTTCGTGTCAGTTTTTATATTAATTTATTGTTTTATTTAAGTGCCTTTCCGTTTAAATGCACAAGTAAACCCAAGGCTTCCATGCATTTATAGTAAACGTGGTTTACATAACTGTGAGGGTGAATTATAAATGAAATACGCTCTGCAAACTAGCATGTGGATTGTGGATGGTCAGTGATAAGAGTAGGACAAAGGACGGAGAGAAGAAAGACAGGTTGGGATGGAGTGGAGGGTTGAAGAGATAAATGCTGTGTCAGGGAGACCCAAGAGGAACAGCTTCTCAGTGCAAATGTGTGTGTGTGTGTGTGTGTGTGTGTGTGTGTGTGTGTGTGTGTGTTGTGTGTGCGTGTGTGTGTGTGTGTGTGTGTGTGTGTGTGTTGTGTGTGTGTGTGTAGTAATAGTTGGTAATAAATTTCAGGTGGTTTTGCTCGTGGTTTGTCAGTAATGTTGCTCCTGTATGTGGTTGTAGCATTTGTGTTTGTCTGTAGGTGGTTGTGGTGACGGTGATGATATTGGTGAGAGTATGGGTGGTGGTGATGGTTGTGATCGTGGTGGGTATGGTGGTGGTGGTTGTTATGGTAATGGTGGTGGTATTTATGATAAGTGAGTAATAGTGGTGGTGATAGTTGTGATTATTGGTAGAGGTGAAATTCATAATAATGTTGAGAGAGCGGATGCATGGAGAGAAGCGTGAGGAAGTGAGAAAAGTAAGAGAGGGAAGAGTGTGAGAGAGAGGTGGTAGAGGAAGAATATACATAGTAGGAAGAAAAGTAAAAGATATGTACATAAAGGGGAGGAAAGTTAGAAGAGACAGAGAGATTTGATTTATGGAGATACAAATACGTAAAGGATGGTAGAAAATGAAAGAGAGACAGAGACAGAGAGACAGACAGATATATAGTTAGACAGACAGGTATACACAGACACAAAATGGAAAAAAAAAACCGCACAGTAAAAAGAAACAAAACAAAGCGAACCGAATACAAAAATTATTTTTATAAAGATTCAGAAAAAAAAAGAGACAAACAGAAGCTGGGTGACACAACATATTCAACATGCAAAAAAACAAACAAACAAGAGGTTGTGCTTGAGATTGGTGTGTATTTCAACGGGCAGTGTGTAATGCTGCTCTTTGTGCTTAGAAGACAAAGCACAAAGCATTTACAAAAATGTCGGATATATTTTTACGTCAGGTCTGCAAATGAGTAGGTGACTGTGATGAAGGAGTGAGACTAGAAGGAGTAAAAGAGTAAGGAAAGACGCAGGGACCGGAGCAGAAGACACTGCAGACACATGAGGAAAAGCGGTAGCAGGAATAGGAGCAGCTGCAGTGAGTGGTGCTTTATCGGGAGACACGGAAAAGCACCAATAGCATCAACAGGAGCAGCAGGAGAGAAAGAGCATCATGATGAACAGCAGATGTAGAATCTAGGGCCGCATTAGCAGCAAAAGCAAAAGTATCGCCATTAACAGCAAAAAAAGCACAAATAGGAACGGCAGCAGAACCACTAGAAGCAGTAACAGAAGCACAAATAGAAATGGCAGCAGAACCACTAGTAGCAGTAACAGAAGCACAAATGGGAAGGGCAGTAGAACCACTAGTAGCAATAACAGAAGCATAAATAGGAATGGCAGCAGAACCACTAGTAGCAGCAAGAGTATGACTAGGAGCAAAAGCAGAAAGAAAACTGCTGTTGCAGTAACAGCAGCATAAGGAGCAGGAACAACAGGAGTAACACAAGCCTTAGGAATACGAACAGCAGCAGAAGTTGTAGCGTAGTAGCAGAAGAGAAGCAACTTCAGCAGTAGCACTAGCAGCCCATACAACTGCGAGAACAACACCATCAGCAGTACCACAGGTATAAGCGGCAAACAAACTGCAACACCAAAACAACACCAAAAGGAACTGCAACACCAAACTTCAACACGAATGAGTAGCAGCGACAGTAGCAGTAGCATCAGTAGTAGCAGCATCAATAGTAAAATTCATGATTACACTAGTAGCCACAGAAGCAGCAACAGCAGTAGCCACCACAAAAGCAGCAATAGCAACATCAGTAGCCGTAGCAAAAGCAGCTGAAGAATTAGAACTCACAGCAGCAATACATAGAGACTATCACAAAAATTTACACTTACCGTCCCAGTTTTCACAGGAAATTTCACACAAAGAAATGGGAAAGGCAAACAATTGTTTTGTTATTCCTCACAAAGTTTCAACTAGAGAGCATTTCGAGTTCGCTTTTAGCTTTTCAGACCCTTCTTCACTATTTCTGTTATTTCTTGCTCTTTCTGCTACCATAAGCATTATCATTCCGTTTGTACAAATGAAGCGTAGTAGAAATTTCATGTGCATTTCACATGATTCATTAAATATACAGCAGTTATGCAAAATGTAGAATATTTTCGCTTAAACGTAAATAGCTAAATCAAATTTTGAATCAAGACGTGAAAATACCATTTGCAATAAATGTAATGTCATTAATAAATTGCATACCTGAAAAAGTGTATCGGAATTTCATATCCTGTTTAAAAATCTCAACATAAAAAATGGTGTCAATTTGCAGATGCTTTCACTGTAACAATGGCAGAGATTACCCAGTACATTTTGGGCCTTTAATGTACGATATTTTTATTCATTTTGCTCACCAATCTCAAGCGAATTTAATTAAATATCTCTGTCAGCCGCATTAGTCACAACCAGCAATTAACTATGAATAACGCAAATATGTTTCGCTAATTAGACATGAAATATAGCTTGAAAATTTGCATAGGGAATATACCTCATAACAATAATTTCCTACTGAAACAAACCTAATTAGTTTCTCTTGCAAATGCTCTTTGGAACCTGTTTTTTTTTTAATTGCATTTATATTTATCTCTCGATGAAATATAATCTGAGGAGAAAAATGAAATCGAGTCTAAAGGAACAATTATTTATAAATACATAAATATTTTTTTTATTCTTTGAAAAAATGGAGAAGTATCACAAAGATAATTAATATGCAAAATATATATATATAGGTGCGTTTATTGTCTTCTCTGAGGATGAGGGTCCCCATTCCAGCTATAGAGGTGGTACCTCCCTATATTTTTGTTGAATTATGACAGGGTGGATAGGGGGGCAATGTGGCAGATGTTGCAAGTGTATGGTGTAGGAGGTAGGTTACTGAAAGCAGTGAAGAGTTTTTACGAGGATAGTGAGGCTCAAGTTAGAGTATGTAGGAAAGAGGGAAATTATTTCCCAGTAAAAGTAGGCCTTAGACAAGGAT
>NC_069416.1:38527587-38535087 GCF_026875155.1 Cherax quadricarinatus | reverse complement strand
GCTACATTTCTAGCATTTTCATATTGTACTCAAATTGAGATGAGCGTTAGATTGTATTTCAGTTTGAGTGAAATACGAAAATATTAGAAATGTAGCTGACAACGTTTTTTCGATATTTATCCACTTTTTACTAATACGCTTTCAAGTGTTCGAAAAATTTGTTAGCATCAGTCATAATCAAACTGTTAGTATATATATCTGCGGTAGATAGCACAGTCATTAAAAAATCCGTTGTGTTTACCCATGCAAGACTACCGATTTCAAACTCATAGTAAGTGAAATGTGGCAAAGTGCGACCGTAGAGTTAATCGCTGCTGCTACACACGCATGATTATTGACAATGACGAGAACAGATCAACTTGGAAGGAAACCTACGAACACATATAAATGTTTGCTTTTTGTCGAAATATTTTTGGTGGCATGCGAGACATTCAGTATTTTGTGAAACAATTAACCCATATGGGTCATTCAGGCCACGGGGTGGCGTTTGTTCGATCCGTTTATCATGGCCAAGTCTCTGATCGGTAAGGTTTTTTGGCTACGGTGAAATACAGAAAGGTAATAATTACACATTGGTGATTGAGGTTATAGATTCCCACATATTAATTGGTAGGTAAGCATATAGAAACCGACAGATAGACTGCTGACTAATGAAAGAGAAACCAACAGATACAGTACTAACTGAGGAAACAGAAACCAAATGATACAGTGCTGACTGAGAAAATAGAAACTAACAAATGCAGCTTAATCTGAGATTTAGAAATCAACAGATACAATGCTGACTGAGAAAATAGAAACTAACAGATGCAGTTTAAACTGAGATTTAGAAATCAGCAGATACAATGTTGACTGAGAAAACAGAAACCAACAGATACAGTGCTGACTGGGGAAATAGAAACATACAGATACAGTGCTGGCTGAAACTCATCATTTAAAGATGTTAAGTAGACATAATAAATGAAATTCACCATCTTTATATGTCAGGGCGTCGGCATAGTTAAGCAAGGGGATCCTCATTTCATCAACACAGTAGCGCAGATCTGAGAGAATATTTAAAAGAGTATCTCCTATAAAAAAGATCGTCAATCTAATTGATCAACGAATCGACTTTTCTTGGATCAAACACGATATCCTCCTATTTTCTAGGCTTTGTATGACCGTTATGAGATTAGTGCATCACTATGAGTAATAATAATAATAATAATAATAATAATAATAATAATAATAATAATAATAATAATAATAATAATAATAATAATAAAATAATAGCAATAAAATAAAAATAATAAAATAACAATAATGATATCCCATAATGACAATAACAACACAATGAAAAGTATAATACATCAACATTGTGATAACCCAACATTGAACTCCATTGGAAAAAGAATTCAAGTTATATTTTATATACGTAAATGCTTTACTGTGAGCAAATGGAGTACATGTATCTCATATAAAAAACAAAAGAGAATGCGGGTTGGACAGGTGATTCTCCTTGATCGTTTCCACTGTTGTTTATCCTTTCATAATATCAAACACAGGGAGACGAGAGTCTGTTTCTTGCAGTTACCTCATACATACCCCTCCTCAGTTCTGGTTATAAAAATTGATGTTTACTTGGAATTCCATTGTATCACTTCTCTACTGAAAGCTCCCCTTTCTCCACTCCTGTGTCCATTATCTCATCCTTCTTCCTCACCCCGTCGGAAGACTTTTCTCCAACATTTATTAGTTAAATTACCCGCATCAGTCTCAAATGACCCTACTTACACCAACGACGAAAAACTCTACGGTAGCCAATGACCATTTTTCACTTACTTTTCTAATCCCAGCTAAGCCTATTGGAGGCGAAATAGTAATAAACATTAAGCCTTTTGGAGGTGAAATATTAATAAATATTAAACATTTTGGAGGTGAAATAGTAATAAATATTAAGCATTTTGGAGGTGAAATAGTAATAAATATTAAACCTTTTGGAGGTGAAATAGTAATAAATATTAAGCCTTTTGGAGGTGAAATAGTAATAAATATTAAGCCTTTTGGAGGTGAAATAGTAATAAATATTAAGCCTTTTGGAGGTGAAATAGTAATAGATATTAAGCTTTTTGGAGGTGAAATATTAATAAATATTAAGCCTTTTGGAGGTGAAATAGTAATAAATATTAAGCCTTTTGGAGGTGGAATAGTAATAAATATTAAGCCTTTTGAAGGTGAAATAGTAATAAATATTAAGCCTTTTGGAGGTAAAATAGTAATAAATATTAAGCCTTTTGGAGGTGAAATAGTAATAAATATTAAGCCTTTTGGAGGTGAAATAGTAATAAATATTAAGCCTTTTGGAGGTGAAATAGTAATAAATATTAAGCCTTTTGGAGGTGAAATAGTAATAAATATTAAGCCTTTTGGAGGTGAAATAGTAATAATACTAAAGCATTCTACGAAATGTTTTGGCCACTGTGCTCATATTGACAGCTGTCACCTTACTAGTATGTCTGTCGTAACATCTTAGTTGTTACTGATTTCATTAAAGATGCCTTTATGCTGACATCATCTGGTCGGCCCTTCACAGTTTTCTCTTCTGCGTGTCGAATGTATAATTATTAATAATTATGATTTGCATAATTAATTGTGTCTTGCCTGGTAACTTTGTCATGTTAACCTGTTTAGTAACTCTCTCACATCGACAAACAACAGATCGCTGGGAATGGCATATATAAACAATAAATTCCTTGATAAAAAAAAAAGTACAATTCTCCATAGCTGTATCTCGCAAGAAATTGATCCAGAAATAAAGTGTAAAATCTTTGAAATTAAAACTATTTTACACGAAGGTGTCACTTATACATTAAGCAATTCATAATAATAATAATAATAATAATAATAATAATAATAATAATAATAATAATAATAATAATAATAATAATAATAATAATAATAATAAAAACATTAATAATAATAATAATAATAATAATAATAATAATAATATTAGTAAAAATATAAATAATAATAATAATAATAGTATTTTATTAGTTGTAGTATTAGTATTTGTTGCGAGTAAGGGACTTAAGAGGAATTTTTATTCCTTGAAAAGAAATTTAGAATTTGGCCTATATCAAAGATTGCGCCTCTCAGGCAACAAGGTATTGGATAAAAAGCTAGTTTAATATATTTTTAGAGTCTAGGGGTTATAATTTATTTCTACTAGGAAACTGATTCCAATAATATTAAAATTTCACAATGTTTAATTTTAAAGTATTTGAATACAATACTTTTGTCTTCTCTTCTTACAGAATATATATATATATATATATATATATAATATATATATATATATATATATATATATATATATATATATACTAAATATATATATATATATATATATATATATAATATATATATATGTCGTGCCGAATATGTAAAACTGGTCAATTAGCAAGAACTCATTTAAAATTAAGTCCTTTGTAAAATTTTCTCTTATACGTTTAAAGATATATTTTTTTACATTAATGTTGATGTAAAAATTTATAATTTTCCACCAAAAGGAACTTAGAAAACTTACCTAACCTTATCATAACAAGCGCAATTTATTTTAGCCTAACCCAACTAAATATATTTTAGATTTGTTTACAATAATTTAATACTAAAGAAAGACAGTGAAATATATTTTTTTCGTTAGGTTCAGAATGATTTTGGCGAAATTATTGCATACACAAATTTTCACTTGTCCTATATGGCAAGATGAGCGTTGCTATTTAAGCCAAGATCGCAAGTTCTGCCTATTCGGCACGACATATATATGTATATATATATATGTCGTGCCGAATATGTAAAACTGGTCAATTAGCAAGAACTCATTCAAAATTAAGTCCTTTCTGAAATTTTCTCTTATACGTTTAAAGATATATTTTTTTCATTAATGTTAATGTAAAAAAATTTAATTTTGCACCAAAAGAATCTTAGAAAACTTACCTAACCTTATTATAACGAGAGCAATTTATTTTAGCCTAACCCAACTAAATATATTTTAGATTTGTTTACAGTAATTTAATGCTAAGCAAACACAGTGAAATATATTTTTTTCGTTAGGTTCAGAATGGTTTTGGCGAAATTATTGCATACACAAATTTTCACTTGTCCTATATGGCAAGATGAGCGTTGCTATTTAAGCCAAGATCGCAAGTTCTGCCTATTCGGCACGACATATATAATATATAATATATATATATATATATATATATATATATATATATATAATATATATATATATATATATATATATATATATATGTATATATATATATATATATATATATATATATATATATATATATATATATACATATATATATATATATATATATATATATATATATATATATATATATATATATATATATATATATATATATATATATATATATATATATATATATATATATATTTATATATGTAAGTTCAATCGCATGGAAATATCACATTAACGATGAAGAATAATCTTTAACACTTCACAGTTTGAGTCTTCACAAACATCTAAAACTTTACCTCAGCAAGACAATATCTTAAAACCAATTGCATAAATGTGGAAAATTCGACAACACCTCTGAATTCTGTCATAAGGAAAGATAGACACCAAGATTTTGTCTGAAAGACATATATCTCTGAAGATTGCTCGAGTGCCCGAGAATATGAATAAATAAATCTTCTGAACAATATTGAGTGAACTAGGAGCCAGCTCCTAACTCTGATTCTCAAGAAAATTCGAACTGGGTGAATGTAAGGGAGAACAAGTATATGATCAGTAGTCAGGGCTAGATCAGGGAGTAGACTGCTTCACTGCCTGTCTGTCATAAGGACGGATCACGTGACCCAAACCTCAGTAAGTTAGACTTAAACAAGTGAGCAATAATTTACCTGAGGGTTTTCTGACATTTTTCTGACATTTGTTCTCTATGCATATAAGAGATCCTACCTAACATAATAATAACTAAAATAATCATCGATATCGATAGTAACAATAATAGCAGTAACAGCAATACCATTGAGGTTTCTGCGCTATATTAAGTGATAATCACATTTTCACACAATAGCTAAGTACAACAGTATTCAGTTATTATTATTATCTATATTAGTGTTTTATTAGTAGTAGTAGTAATATTAGTATTTTATTATAAATATTATTATTAGCATTTTATTATCATTATTGTTGCTAATAGAATTATATTAGTATTATTATTGTCAATAGAATTATATTAGTATTAGTATCTGTATTTTATTATTATTAATACGATTATATATATATATATAATATATATATATATATATATATATATATATATATAATATATATATATATATATATATATATATTAATATATATATATATATATATATATTTATACAAACACTGATCTCTGGCTGAGGGAGACTCGAACCTACGAACCTTAGGACAAGGTACGCAGTCTTTTCCAATCTACCCACACTGGACAATACCTTGGCGTGCAGCATGCGCTACACGTTTGATCCAAGACAGCCAGCTTTCACGGAGAATGCTTACAGCTTTTCATCTCATCCCCTGCATGCATCAGCCTTACTAGAGATTTGAACAATGCAAGGAATTCGCGAGAGCATGCGAAATATACTCAAACACTGATCTCTGGCTGAGGGAGACTCGAACCTACGAACCTTAGAACAAGATACGCAGTGCTTTACCAATCTACCCACACTGGACAATACCTTGGCGTGTAGCTTGCGCTACACGTTTTATCCAAGGCAGCCAGCTTTCACGGAGAAGGCTTACAGCTTTTCATCTCATCCCCTGCATGCATCAGCCTTACTAGAGATTTGAACAATGCAAGGAATTCACGAGAGCATGCGAAATATACACAAACACTGATCTATGGCTGAGGGAGACTCGAACCTACGAACCTTAGGACAAGGTACGCAGTGCTTTACCAATTTACCCACACTGGACAATACCTTGGCGTGTAGCATGCGCTACACGTTTGATCCAAGGCAGCCAGCTTTCAGGGAGAAGGCTTACAACTTTTCATCTCATTCCTTGCATGCTGAAAGCTGGCTGCCTTGGATCAAACGTGTAGCGCATGCTACACGCCAAGGTATTGTCCAGTGTGGGTAGATTGGTAAAGCACTGCGTACCTTGTCCTAAGGTTCGTAGGTTCGAGTCTCCCTCAGCCAGAGATCAGTGTTTGTGTATATTTCGCATGTTCTCGCGAATTCCTTGCATATATATATATATAATATATATTATATATATAATATATATATTATATATATATATATATATATATATATATATATATATAAAGATATATATATATATATTATATATATATATATATATATATATATATATATATATATATATATATATATATATATATATATATATTTTATATATATATATATATATATATATATATATATATATTATATATATATTATATATATATATATATATATATATATATTATATATATCAACTCAACTTCACATTTGCAATGTTGAAGTTTAGTTGATTTATATATAATAAAAATATTCTTCAAAACGTAGTGTTTTTTTAAATACCGTAAAATGAAGTCTATTTAGATTATAAGGATATTTAAATCTATAATTTTTTTTGACATGTATCTATATATTCGATTTGATCTTCTCCACATATCTTTTTTTTTTTTATAAATTTGATATATATTTTGATGTAGCTTTTATGGATTAACTTAAGAAATTTACAACTAGCTTCCTACCACTTTTTATATTTTTTTCATCTGCCTCATACAACATCGTTTAACCTTACATATATCTTTTTTGAATATAACATACAAAGATCGACGAATACTGCATGACGCGAAAGACCGACCTGATGCTAATAGTCACAACTATTGCTATAGATTTGAGCAATGTAAGTTCACATGCATTCTTTCACGCAAGGAGTTTTCTATAGCGTTATATTTCGATAGCCATCAGTGTTAGTCTAAGATGAACTGAGTTTTTATTAAAAAATTCCTCTCAGCAGTTCATGTTAATTGTGTCTCAGTATGAGTTTTTGGTTACAACCTGTGAAGGGGTGCCCTAAGTCGACCATCTTGCCTACGATATTTATCCTTACTTATTATTAAATTTATTAGATTTATTCCTGTCCTGGTCTGACCGCAACGTCGGTATTGAGTTTCATTCTCCTATGTACAGGTATTTGTGTATAAAATTATTCCTTTTATCTTTAAAGTATATAATTAAGAATATTCAGCACAAGTTTCTCTACTCTACGCTTGGAAGAATTCACTGTCTTGATGCAATGTAATACCTGAGAGAAAGAGAAAGAGAGAGAGAGAGAGAAGAGAGAAGAGAGAGAGAGAGAGGAGAAGAGAGAGAGAGAGAGAGAGAGAGAGAGAGAGAGAGAGAGAGAGAGAGAGAGAAAGAGAAAGAGAGCGAGAGAGAGAGAGAGAATGTATTAAGCAGGGAAGATGGGCGTGATTGAATGGT
>NC_069416.1:38467587-38517587 GCF_026875155.1 Cherax quadricarinatus | reverse complement strand
ACAATCACAACACCTTGACTCAATTCACGACTGGTCCACTGTTTAGAAGTTAGATTTTAAAGGAGAATTTGGTCCTTCCCAGGTAATAATAATGAGAGACTTTTATTATTAGTAGTAGTAGTAGTATTATTATTATTAAAGATTAGCCGGTATTCTCCCGGCCCGGGCCTTTTCCAAGTGGTGGCCCGGCCTTGGTTCCCTCTTTAGGGAGTGTCTGAGACCTAAGTCTCCCATGGGAGGAGGTACAAGGACCTCCTCATCTTTGGGACCAACTGTCCCCAGGCCTAGCCACAAGCTAGGCCTCTCTGGTCTGCCATCCCCGCCCCAAGGGGGCAAATGGGAATGACAGTCTTATGAGCTAAAGGCTCGGGCTCAGGCACCTACCCTACCCTAGAAGGGTTAGGCATTGTGTCGATGAGTAGTAGTATTAGTTTTATTATTATTTACTATTATAATTAATTTTATTATTATTGCTATTATTTAATTTTATTATTATTGCTATTATTTAATTTTATTATTATTGCTATTATTTAATTTTATTATTATTGCTATTATTTAATTTTATTATTATTGCTATTATTTAATTTTATTTATTTATATTTATGCTTTATATTATTATTATTATTATTATTATTATTATTATTATTATTATTATTATTATTATTATTATTATTATTATTATTATTATCATAATTATTATTTCGAAAAAAATGCTTATTTATTATAATTTTTTTTAATAATGTTGCATGACAGACAGAAACGTAGTCATAATTTTCAGTTTCCGAGTGCTGGTTATTTATGAATAAAAATAAATTCGAGGATTCTCTAAACCTATTTCACTGCTTTAAATGATTCGACAAAACTTTAGTTAATGGAATATAAAAATACTGAGTGTTATTTAACTGACGTTGCATGTATATTTGGTATCATTATTCTCCTTATTTCTCGTTATCTTTCACATGCAATGCTAACTAATGAGGTTTTAAATTACCTCTTGAGCCATTATTAACATTTAACGTTCGGCGTTTCTTTCGTGTAAATGACACCTGAAGAGGCAATTACGTTCTGGCAGCCGAAGTGTCACTTCAGCTGGATGGTGAATAGCAAAAAAAAAAAGGGAGGTGGATAATTTATGAACTGTCTCTGATGAAAGAGATATACCGTAATGTTCATGCCAGAGTTCTCATTAGCGTTGATAAAGATTTCACTAATGCGAAGGGTGCGTTAATCACAGCGCCTGAAAACAGTATCCAGAATAAAATACCATCGTAACGGGAATTGTAACTGCAAATTCCCCCCCCCCCGCCCCTCCTCCGAGACAGAGATGTGTCTACCACTTCCACCACACTCGATATTAAATAAAAAAAATGAAATGTGTTTCAGTGAGATGTAAGGAAATAACGACAGGAAAGTAGTTGATAAATCCGCTGTCCCTTTTTATCTAAGTGTTTAAAAGCATATTTTCTCGCAATATTTTCCGATTCATTAGGGAACAAAAATTCACTTGATTGGCTATATGTGGACACTGTTTTAAGGAACTGTCAGAGAGGAAATTGTGGTAAATTAAATAGTTTGGTATATTGTTGCTGTTATTATCAGGCTACTCTGTTTATATATACGTTCATGTTTGCATTTATATATATATATATAATATAATATATATATAATATATATATATATATATATATATATATATATATATATTATATATATATATATATATATATTATATATATATATATATATAAATACATATATATATATATTTATATACATTTATGCATATATAAACATAATATAATATATATATTTTTTTTATTCTATGTGAACATTTATTAATAAACAAAATACATTTACAGAAAAAAACATAAACATGAATACAATGGCACAATGTATCAAAGATGATGAATTTCCTCCAGCTCCTCCGAGGCTGGACGTGAGCCAAGTATGCAGCAAGCATTTCCCCTCTGGATGGCGACGCTGAGGCGCTGGAACATGAAAGTGGCTGCCCTTGGGTCTCTGGTGGTGTCGATGAGTCTGGAACCCAATTCTTTAAGGAAATGTGTGGCAATTTTTTCCCCATGATCCCAAGGTCTCTGATCCCACTGGGACAAATTGATACTGTTGGCTAATGTCCCTGTACTTGCTAATCTTGTACTCCTCCCTGTGGTCAGCAGCTCCTCCCTGTCACCCCACGCTGTGATGGATATAGGTGTCAACCAGTGTGGACACACAGGTATAGTCCCATTCTTCCAAGGATAGATGGTGATCCCGTCGGGGCGGTTTGCTGGGTTGTGGGTATTGTTTGCTGCAAGTGATCGTGGCTCCCTCTCGGCAGGGCATCCAGCTGTAGCAAGGGTTCTCTTAATGATGTCGTTGACCTCATTGTGTCTTGCATGCCAGCCCTTGGTTTTGGAACAGTTAAGACCATGTGGACCGTATTGGTCTGCTTGCACTTCGCCGCAAATACACATATATTCTGTGTGAATTGGGGCAGCAAGGCGCAGAGCCACTGCAATACGGAGGGTCTTAGGGTCGAGTCGCGTTCCCATTGCCGATATGGGAACTGTTTGGAGGAAGTCCCCGGAGTGAGGTGCACTCACAGCCTGGAGACGGGCAATCTCCCTATCTGATGTTGCAGCCCTGAGCATGTTGGCAAGCACCTTTTCAGCAATTGGGCTATCCCAGCTTGACTGTTTGTGAGCCAGTGCTGCACTAGGGTTTGGTGCTGGAGCAGCAAGAGTCTCCCATTCGGTGATGGCACTGACATAGCTAGGGTCTTCTATTCCTGCTGAGTCACTGAGGGTGTCAGGAAGAATTTGTCTTATCAACTCGTTTGATGCAATGGAAGAGGATAGGAAAGCTGGTAGAGCAATCTGGGAGGATCTGCGTACTCCTAGCCCTCCAAGCCTGACCGGAAGTGAGGCTTGCAACCACTGTCCATCGTCAAGGGAAAGATTCAATACACTCTCTAGCATGGCCTTCAGGAGAGAGTCATATTCCTGAGTTTTGGACTGCTTAAGGCTGGGAGCATCTCAGAAAATAGGTAAGTTTTGGGGTTGACAGGCACCTGGTGAGTAGGTAGAAGGCATCGTGTGTGTCAATGTCTTTCATCCTGCTTTCCATCGTCCGGAGGTCTGAGACTTTTTTCCTAGGATCAGATCGATGGCATTGGACCCAAGAGGAGCACCCAGGAGAGTGCTATTGGCTGGATCAATGGCTCGTGCTCCTGGTAAAACGGCACTTTTTTTAATATTCTATTATATATATATATATATATATATATATAAATTAAAATATATATATATTATATTATTTTATATATATATATATATATATATATATTTATTTTATATATATATATATATATATATTTCAACAAAACAATTTGTTTGTGACGAATAGGTAAAACTGCGATTTTTGCTTCAATAGAAAAGGTCTTCTTGCCGAATAAGGCAAGCGAAAACTTTTGTATGCATTAATTTAATAAAGATCATTCTGAACCTAACGAAAAAAATATATTTCATTGTGTTTGTTTATTATTAACTTATGGTAAACTTATCTAAAATATATTTAATTGGATTAGGCTAAATTATATTACGCTTTTTATGAAAAGGTTAGGTAAGTTTTCTAAGGTTCTTTTGGTAAAAAATTATTATTTTTTACATGAACATATAAGGAAAAAAATATATTTAAAGGTATAAAGAAAATTTTAGAAAGGACTTAATTTTAAATGAGTTCTTTCTAAATGAAAATTTTTTCCTATTCCCGGGACCACAACACACACACAAAACACCAAACAAAAAATAAAACAAAAAAAATATATATATATTTATATTAATATATATATTTTTTAAAATTTTATAAATATATATATATATATATATATATATATAATATATATATATATATATATATATATATGTATATATATATATATATATATATATTATAATATATATATATATAAAATATTATATATATATTATTTATATATACCTGGAGTTTACCTGGAGAGAGTTCCGGGGGTCAACGTCCCGCGGCCCGGTCTGTGACCAGGCCTCCTGGTGGATCAGAGCTGATCAACCAGGCTGTTACTGCTGGCTGCACGCAAACCAACGTACGCGCCACAGCTCGGAGGGTCAGGAACCGACTTTAGGTGCTTGTCCAGTGCCAGCTTGAAGACTGCCGGGGGTCTGTTGGTAATCCCCCTTATGTATGTGGGAGGCAGTTGAAAAGTCTCGGGCCCCTGGCACTTATTGTATGGTCTCTTAAGTGCTAGGGGACACCCCTGCTTTTCATTGGGGATGTTGCATCGTCTGCCAAGTCTTTTGCTTTCTTTTAGTGAGTGATTTTCTTGTGCTAGTTCGGTATAGTCCCTCTAGGTTTTTCCCAGGTGTATATAATCATGTATCTCTCCCGCCTGCGTTCCGGGGGAATACGGGTTTTAGGAACCTCAAGCGTCCCAGTAATTGAGGTGTTTTATCTCCGTTATGCGCGCCGTGGAAGGTTCTCTGTACATTTTCTAGGTCAGAAATTTTTCACCTGCCTTGAAAGGCGCTTTTTAGTGTGCAGCAATATTTCCAGCCTAGATAGAACAAGTGACCTGAAGAGTGTCATCATGGGCTTGGCCCCCCTAGTTTTGAAGGTTCTCATTATCCATCCTGTATTTTTCTAGCAGATGCGATTGATACAATGTTTATGGCCCTTTGAAGGTGAGATCCCCCGACATGATCACTCCCAGGTCTTTGACGTTGGTGTTTCGCTCTGTTTTGTGGCCAAAATTTGTTTTGTACTCTGATGAAGATTTAATTTCCTCTTGTTTCCCATATCTGAGAAATTTAAAAATTTTTCTCATCGTTGAACTTCATATTGTTTTCTGCAGTCCACTGAAAGATTTGGTTGATGTCTGCCTGGAGCCTTGCAGTGTCTGCAATGGAAGACACTGTCATGCAGATTCGGGTGTCATCTGCAAAGGAAGACACGGTGCTGTGGCTGACATCCTTGTCTACGTCAGATATGAGGATGAGGAACAAGATGGGAGCGAGTATTGTGCCTTGTGGAACAGAGCTTTTCACCGTAGCTGCCTTGGACTTTACTCTGTTGACTACTACTCTCTGTGTTCTGTTACTGAGGAAATTATAGATCCATCGACCGACTTTTCCCGTTATTCCTTTAGCACGCATTTTGTGCGCTATTACGCCATGGTCACACTTGTCGAAGGCTTTTGCAAAGTCTGTATATATTACATCTGCATTCTTTTTGTCTTCTAGTGCATCTAGGACCTTGTCGTAGTGATTCATAGTTGAGACAGACAGGAGCGACCTGTTCTAAACCCATGTTTCCCCGGGTTTGTGTAACTGATGGGTTTCTAGATGGGTGGTGATCTTGCTTCTTAGGACCCTTTCAAAGATTTTTATGATATAGGATGTTAGTGCTATCGGTCTGTAGTTCTTTGCTGTTGCTTACTGCCCTTTGTGGAGTGGGGCTATGTCTGTTGTTTTTAGTAACTGTGGGATGACCCCCGTGTCCATGCTCCCTCTCCATAGGATGGTTTAAAAGGGTCGTGATAGGGCTTCTTGCAGGTTTTTGATGAACACGGAGTTCCATGAGTCTGGCCCTTGGGCAGAGTGCATGGGGATGTCATTTATCGCCTGTTCGAAGTCATTTGGCGTCAGGAATAACATCGGTAGGCTTGTGTTAACCAAATTCTGTGGCTCTCTCATAAAAAATTCATTTTGATCTTCGACTCTCAGTCTGGTTAACTGCTTCCTAAAAACTGAGTCATACTGGGACTTGAGTAGCTCACTCATTTCCTTGCTGTCATCTGTGTAGGACCCATCTTGTGTAAAAAGGGGCCCAATACTGGACGTTGTTCTCGACTTTGATTTGGCATAGGAGAAGAAATACTTTGGGTTTCTTTCTATTTCATTTATGGCTTTTTGTTCTTCCTGCGATTCCTGACTCCTGTAAGATTCCTTTAGCTTAAGTTCGATGCTTGTTATTTCTCTGACCAGTGTCTCCCTAGCATTTTAGATATATTGACCTCTTTTAGCCGCTCTGTTTTCTTTTCCGTCGCCTGTAAAGGGAGCGCCTGTCTCTTTCTATTTTACATCTACTCCTCCTTTTTCTTAGAGGAATAAGCCTTGTGCATACATCGAGTGCCACCAAGTTAATCTGTTCTAGGCATAAGTTGGGTCTGTGTTGCTTAGTATATCTTCCAGCTTATATCGGTTAGGACTTGGTTTACTTGGTCCCACTTTATATTTTTGTTATTGAAGTTGAATTTGGTGAATGCTCCTCGTGACTAGTCTCATTATGTCGGTCTGGGGCTCCGCGCATACATATCTGAACCTCAATTATGTTGTGATGTGAGTATTTGTTTTTGATATGGTGACATTTCCTATCAGATCATCATTGTTAGTGAAGATGAGGTCTAGTGTATTCTCCAGTCTAGTAGGCTCTATTATTTGCTGGTTTAAATTGAATTTTGTGCAGAGATTTAAAAGCTCGTGTGAGTGTGAGTTTTCATCAGAGCTGCTCCTGGTGTTATTACTGCAACAATATTATTTGCTATATTCCTCCATTTTAGGTGCCTTAAGTTGAATACCCCAGGAGCAAGATGTTGGGAGCAGGGGCTGGAAGATTTTCCAGACAGTGGTCAATTTTTAACAGCTGTGCCTGGAATTGCTGGGATGTTGCATCCGGAGGCTTGTAGACTACCACAATGACTAGGTTTTGGTTCGCGACCTTTACTGCTAAAACTTCCACTACATCATTTGAAGCATTAAGCAGTTCTGTGCAAACAAGTGACTCTGCAATGTACAGGCCAACCCCCCCCCCTCTTTTGCCTGTTCACTCTGTCACATCTGTATAGGTTGTAACCTGGGATCCATATTTCGTTGACCAGTGATCCTTTATGTGGGTCTCAGTGAAAGCCGCGAACATTGCCTTTGCCTCTGCAAGCAGTCCACGGACGAAAGGTATTTTGTTGTTTGTTGCTGGCTTTAGACCCTGTATATTTGCAAAGAAGAATGTCATCGGACTGGTGGTATTGTTGGTACTGGGGAAGGATTTTTTTTCTGGCATTAGTATCTGTATCTGTTGGTATGCAATAAGATCACAATAAACAGGTGATTTCAGAATATGCAAACAACCATTGTGAAAGAATAGAGAAGTTCCAATCGCTTTCGTGACTACTCACATTATCAAGGAACAATGAAAGTAAAGCATCAAAGGAAGGTATATAAAGGGGTAGCCCACACCTCACTATCAGATCCCACAACAAAGAAACACGAGACAGCAGGCCCGCCGGCCGAACTAGACAGGTCCTTCACACAACCCACCAACAAACTATTCCACCCAAGAAATAAGAAATTTAAAAAATTATTATTTGTCCAATGTATTATTAAATTCTTCCAAAATTCTATTAATTATAAATGGATCTAATTTATATAAACCAAAGGAAATATTCATATTATTGTCAAAACTGCTTTTTATGAAACAAGATTCAATTATATTCCTGAAGACCATGGACTTACTTGATACTACTTTCTCAACTTTTTGAAAATCAATTGGATGGTTAAAATCTCTTACATGAATAAATAGAGCATTGGAAACTTGTCCAGTTCTAATGCTATATTTATGTTGTTTTAATCTTAGTCGAGATTTTTACCAGGTTTGACCAGTAATAAACTTCATCGCAAATTTTACAAGGAATTTTATAGACACATCCATCAGCATTTTGGGGGGAATTCTTTATCAAAAGTTTTTTTTACTGTATCAAGATTTTTGAATGCAACTTTAATATTAAAAGTCTTAAGTAGAGAAGGCATATCAACCAAGTTTTCATGGTAAGGGAGAACCAACTATTTTTAGTTGAATAAGGCTGGTTGTCCCTTTTTGGATGTAAAAAGTATTTCTAGACAACTTTAAAAGATTTATCAATTACATTTCTTGGGTATTTCAAATCATTACCTATTTCATAAATTTTGGATATTTTGGATAGTCCAGAGTTCATAGATGAGGAAATATCCAAAATTTATGAAATAGGTAATGATTTGAAATACCCAAGAAATGTAATTGATAAATCTTTTAAAGTTGCTAGAAATACTTTTTACAATCCAAAAAGGGACAGCCAGCCTTATTCAACTAAAAATATGTTGGTTCTCCCTTACCATGAAAACTTGGTTGATATGCCTTCTCTTTTTAAGACTTTTAATATTAAAGTTGTATCAATATATCAGTATTTAATATTAAAGTTGTAGTATCAAGCAAGTCCATGGTCGACAGGAATATAATTGATGCATATATAAACAAAATATAAATTTATAATATTTTTTTTTATTCTATTGAACATTTTTTAAATAAAAAAATACATTTACAAAAAAAAACTAAACATGAATACAAGGCACAAGATCAAAGATGAGAATTTCCCCAGCCCTCCGAGGTGGACGTGAGCCAAGTATCAGCAAGTTTTTCCCCCTTGGATGGCGACGCTGAGGCGGGGGAAACATAAAGTGGCTGCCCTTGGGCCCTTGGTGGTGTCGATGAGTCTGGAACCCAATTCTTTAAGGGAAAATGTGTGGCAATTTTTCCCCCCATGATCCAAGGCCCTTGATCCCACTGGGACAAATTGATACGGGTAATGTCCCTGTACTTCAAATCTTGTACTCCTCCCTGGGGTCAGCAGTCCTCCCTGCCCACCCCCCCTGTGTGGAATAGGTGTCAACCGTGTGACCACGGTATAGTCCCATTTTTCCAAGGATAGGGGTGATCCCTGGGGGCGGTTTGCGGGGTTGGGGGTTTATTGTTTGCTGCAAGGATCGTGGCTCCCTCTCGGCAGGGCATCCAGCTGTAGCAAGGGTTCTCTTAATGATGCCCCGTACCTCATTGGTCTTGCTGCCACCCCTTTGGGTTTTTTGGGAACAGTTAAGACCAGTGGACCGATTGGGTCTGCTTGCACTTCCCCGCAAATACACATATTTCTGTGTAAATGGGAGCAAGGCGGGGCCACGCAATACGGGGGGTCTTGGGGTCGGTCGCGTTCCCATTGCCGATATGGAACGTTTGGAGGAAGCCCCCGGAGTGAGGTGACTACACCCGGGAGACGGGCAATCTCCCAAACTGTGTTGAAACCCCTGAGCTTTGGAAAGCACCTTTTTTCGCAATTGGGCTTCCCAGCTTGACTGTTTGTGAGCCAGTCTGCACTAGGGTTTGGTGCGGAGCAGCAAGATCTCCCATTCGGTGAGCACTGACATAGTAGGTCTTCTTTTCCGTGAGTCACGGGGGTTCAGGAAAAATTTTGTTTTATAAAACCTTTTTATGCAAGGAAGAGGATAGAAAGTGTAAGCAACTGGGAGGATCGCGACCCCCTACCCCCTCCAAGCCTGCCCGGGAAGTGAGGCTGCAACCACGCCCAAACGTCAAGGGAAAGATTAAATCACTCTCTGCATCCCTTTCGGGGGGAAGTCATATTCCTGATTTTTGGATGTTTAAAGGCTGGGGACTCAAAAATGGGTAATTTTTTGGGGGGGTTGACAGGCACCTGGTGAGTAGGTAGAAGGCATCGTGTTGTCAATGCTTTCATCCTGTTTTTCCATCGTCCGGGTCTGAATTTTTTTTCCTAGGATCAATCGATGGCTTGGACCCAAGGGGACCCCCCGAGGAGAGTGCTATTGGCTGGATCAATGGCTCTGCCCCTGGAAAAAGGGCACTAATTTTGGATTATATATATATATTATATAAAAATTATATATATAATATTATATAAATTTTTCTTTCAAAAAACCCGGGCCGATCCCCCGAGGCAGGGGGGCCCCTAAAGGGAAAAACAAAAGTATTATAAAAATATTATATATATATATTAATTATATATTTTAAAATTATATATTTTTAAATATATATATAAATATATAATATATATAAAAAAATATATATTTTCTTTCAACAAAATATTTTTGTGACAAATGGGTAAAACTGCTTTTTTGCTTCAATAAAAAAGGGTCTTCTGCCGAATAAGGCAAGCGAAAATTTTTGTATGCTTAATTTAAAAAAACTTCTGAAAACCTAACAAAAAAAATAATTTTTCATTTTTTTTTGTTTATTATTAACTTAGGGTAAACTTATCTAAAATATTTTTAAATTTGGATTGGGCTAAATTATTTTACGCTTTTATAAAAAGGGTTTAGGTAAGTTTTCTAAGGTTGTTTGGTAAAAAATTATATTTTTTTACATGAACATAAAGAAAAAAATATTTTTAAAAGGTATAAGAGAAAATTTTAGAAAGGATTAATTTAAATAGTTCTTCTAAATGAAAATTTTTTTCCTTTTCGGCACCCCAACACACAAAACCTACATACATAATATATAATTTATATATTATAATAATATATATAATATTATATTATATATATATATATTATAATAACATAATATATATTATATATATATATATATATATATAATATTTATATATTTTATATATATATATATATATATTAAATAATTTATATATATTATATATTACTATATAATTTTTTTTTTTTTTTTTTAAAAAACCGGGCCGATTCCCACCAAGGCAGGGTGGCCCAAAAAAAAAAAAAACTTTCACCATCATTCACCCCATCACTGTCTTGCCAGAAGGGTGCTTTTACACTACATTTTTTAAACTGAACTTTAACACCCCCCTTCAGAGGGCGGGCACTGTATTTTCCCATCTCCAGACTCAATCCGGCCTCCCGGGGTTTTCCCTGAATCCCTTCATAAAATGTTACTTTGCTCACCTCCAACACACGTCAAGTATTAAAAACCATTGTCTCCATTCACCCTAAAAACACGCTCAAGATGCCTCGGGAAGTCCAAGCCCCTCCACAAAAACCCCCTTTCCCCCCCCTCCCTCCAACCCTTAAAAGGCCGACCCTAACCCGCTTCACATACAACTGATACACTCTTGAAGTCCATTCTGTTTGCTCCTTTTCTCTACATGTCCGAACCACTCAAACCCTTCCTCAGCCCTCGGGAAACAACAGTTTTGGTAATCCCGCACCTCCTCCTAACTTCCAAATACAATTTCTCTGCATTATATCACCCCACACTTTGGCCCTCGGGACATGAATCTCCACTGCCTCCCGCCTTCCTCTCGCTGAAAACATTCATACCCACGTTTAAACACCCATATAAGAGCGTTGGTAAACTATACTCTCTAATTCCCTCTTTGCCCCCAAGGACAAAGTTCTTTGTCCCACAGACTCCTAAGTGCACCACTCAAACTCTTTTCCCCATAAATTTCTATGATCCTCATTTTTCCCATAGAACCCATCCGCTGACACTCCACTCCCAATATCTGAATACGTTCACCTCCTCCATACCTCTCCCTCCAATCATATTCAATCTTTCATCACCTAACTTTTTGTATCTCATAACCTTACTCTTTCCTGTATCACCTTTTAATTTTCTCTTTGCACACCCTACCAAATTCATCCACAATCTCTGCAACTTCTCCTTCAGAATCTCCAAGAGCCAGTGTCATCACAAAGGCAGCTGTGACAACCCACTTTGTGTGTGATTCTTTATTTTAACTCCACGCCTCTTGCCAAGACCCTCCCCATTTACTTCTTTTACAACCCCATCTTTTAAATATATTAAAAAACCACGGTGACATCCACCCCTTTGTCTAAGGCCTACTTTTACTGGGAAAAAATTTCCCTCTTTCCTACTACTCTAACTTGAGCCTCACTATCCTCGTAAAAACTCTCACTGTTTTTCGTAACCTACCTCCAACACCATACATTTGCAACATTTGCCACATTGCCCCTATCCACCCTTTTCATACGCCTTTTCCAAATCCATAAATGCCACAAAGACCTCTTTAGCCTTTCTAAATACTGTTCCTTTATGTTTCACTGTTAAACCCCTGGTCCACAAACCCCCTACTTTCCTAAGCTCCTTGTTCATCTGCTATCCTATCTCCGTCTTACTCTTAATGTCTTTCAATTATAACTCTACCATAACTTTACCAGGTACACTCAACAGACTTATCCCCGATAATTTTGCAACTCTCTTTTATCCCTTTGCCTTTATACAAAGGAACTATCATCTCTCTGCCAATCCCTAGGTACCTTACCCTCTTCCATAAATTTATTAAAAAATTTGCCCCAAACCACTCCAAAACTATATCCCCACCTGCTTTTAACATTTCTATCTTTATCCCAAAATCCGGCTGCCTTACCCCCTTTCATTTTTCCCTAGCCTCACGAACTTCCCCCACACTCACAACTGGCTCTTCCTCACTCCACAAATGTTATTCCTCTTGCCTATACACGAAAATAAACAGGTCCCTATCTTCATCAACATTTAACAATTCCTCAAAATATTCCTTCCATCTTCCCAAAAACTCTAACTCCCATTTAATAATCTCTCTCCTATTTTTAACTAAAATCAATTTGTTCTCTAGGCTTTTTAACTTGTTAATCTCACTCCAAAACTTTTTCTTATTTTCCAACAAAATTTGTTGATAAAATCTCACCCACTCTCTCATTTGCTCTCTTTTACATTGTTTAAAACCCCCCCCCACTCTTTTTAACCTCTTTTCTTTTTTCCATTTTACTCTTCCCTCTTGCATAAAAACTTCTACTTTGTAAAACTTCTCATATGCTAACTTTTTTCCCTTACTACTCTCTTTACGTATATATATATATAATATATATATATAATATATATATATATACCTGGAGTTACCTGGAGAGAGTTCCGGGGGTCAACGTCCCGCGGGACCGGTCTGTGACCAGGCCTCCTGGTGGATCAGAGCCTGATCAACCAGGCGTTACTGCTGGCTGCACGAAAACCAACGTACGCGCCACAGCTCGGATGGTCGGGAACCGACTTTAGGTGCTTGTCCAGTGCCACTTGAAGACTGCCAGGGGTCTGTTGGTAATCCCCCTTAGTATGCTGGGAGGCAGTTGAACAGTCTCGGGCCCCTGGTACTTATTTTTATGGTCTCTTAACGTGTAGTGAAAACCCTGCTTTTCATTGGGGGATGTTGCATCGTCTGCCAAGTCTTTTGCTTTCGTATGATGATTTTCTTGTGCTAGTTCGGTACTAGTCCCTCTAGGATTTTCCAGGTGTATATAATCATGTATCTCTCCCGCCTGCGTTCCAGGGAAAAACAGGTTTAGGAACCTCAAGCGCTCCAGTTAATTGAGGTGTTTTATCTCCGTTATGCGCGCCGTGAAGGTTCTCTGTACATTTTCTGGGTCAGCAATTTCACCTGCCTTGAAAGGCGCTGTTGGGTGTGCAGCAATATTCCAGCCTAGATAGAACAAGTGACCTGAAAGTGTCATCAGGGGCTTGGCCCCCCTAGTTTTGAAGGTTCTCATTATCCACCCTGTCATTTTTCTAGCAGATGCGATTGATACAATATTATGGTCCATGAAGGTGAGATCCTCCGACATGATCACTCCCAGGTCTTTGACGCTCGGGTTTTGTGGCCAAAATTTTGTTTTGTACTCTGATGAAGTTTTAAAATTTCCCTCTTGTTTACCATATCTGAGTAATTAAAATTTCTCATCGTTGAACTTCTTTATTGTTTTCTGCAGTCCACTAAAAGATTTGGTTGATGTCTGCCTGGAGCCTTGCAGTGCTGCAAAGGAAGACACTGTCATGCAGATTCGGGTGTCATCTGCAAAGGAAGACACGGTGCTGTGGCTGACATCCTGTCTAGTCAGATATGAGGATGAGGAACAAGAGGGAGCGAGTATTTTGCCTTGTGGAACAGAGCTTTTCACCCTAGCTACCTCGGACTTTACTCTGTTGACTACTAAATCTCTGTGTTCTGTTACTGAGGAAATTATAGATCCATCGACCGACTTTTCCTGTTATTCCTTTAGCACGCATTTGTGCGCTATTACGCCTGGTCACACTTGTCGAAGGCTTTGCAAAGTCTGTATATATTACATCTGCATTCTTTTTGTCTTCTAGTGCATCTAGGACCTTGTCGTAGTGATTCAATAGTTTAGACAGACAGGAGCGACCTGTTCTAAACCCATGTTGCCCTGGTTGTGTAACTGATGGGTTTCTAGATGGGTTTGGGGATCTTGCTTCTTAGGACCCTTTCAAAGATTTTTATGATATAGGATGGGTTTGTGCATCGGTCTGGTAGTTCTTTGCTGTTGCTTTACTGCCCCTTTGTGGAGTGGGGCTATGTCTATTGTTTTTAGTAACTGTGGGATGACCCCCGTGTCCATGCTCCCTCTCCATAGGATGGTAAAGGCTCGTGATAGGGGCTTCTTGCAGTTCTTGATGAACACGGAGTTTTCCCTGAGTCTGGCCCTGGGGGAGAGTGCATGGGGATGTCATTTATTGCCTGTTCGAAGTCATTTGGCGTCAGGATAACATCGGAAAAGGCTTGTGTTAACCAAATTCTGTGGCTCTCTCAAAAAAATTCATTTTGATCTTCGACTCTCAGTCTGGTTAACTGCTTGCTAAAAACTGAGTCATACTGGGACTTGAGTAGCTCACTCATTTCCCTTTCTGTCATCTGTGTAGGACCCATTTTTGTGTAAAAAGGGGGCCCAATACTGGACGTTGTTCTCGACTTTGATTTGGCATAGGAGAAAAATACTTTTGGGGTTTTTTTTATTTCATTTATGGCTTTTGTTCTTCCTGCGATTCCTGACTCCTGTAAGATTCCTTTAGTTAAGTTCGATGCTTGTTATTTCTCTGACCAGTGTCTCCCTACGCATTTTAGAAATATTGACCTCTTTTAAGCCGCTCTGTTATTCTTTTCCGTCGCCTGTAAAGGGAAGCGCCTGTCTCTTTCTATTTTACTTCTTTCTCCTCCTTTTCTTAGAGGAAAAAGCCTTGTGCATCATCGAGTGCCACCAAGTTAATCTGTTCTAGGCAAAAAGTTGGGGTCTGTGTTGCTTAGTATATCTTCCCAGCTTATATCGGTTAGGACTTGGGTTTACTTGGTCCCACTTTAATGTTTTGTTATTTGAAGTTGAATTTGGTGAATGCTCCCTTTTTGACTAGTCTCATTATGTCGGTCTGGGGCTCCGCGCATACATATCTGAACCTCAATTATGTTGTGATCTTAGTATATTGTTTTTGATATGGTGACATTTCCTATCAGATCATCATTGTTAGTGAAGATGAGGTCTAGTGTATTCTCCAGTCTAGTAGGCTCTATTATTTTCTTTGGGTTTTAAAATTTAATTTGTGCAGAGATTTAAAAGCTCGTGTGAGTGTGAGTTTTCATCAGAGCTGCCTCTGGTGTTATTACTGCAACAATATTATTTGCTATATTCCTCCATTTTAGGTGCCTTAAGTTGAAATCCCCCAGGAGCAAGATGTTGGGAGCAGGGGCTGGAAGATTTTCCAGACAGTGGTCAATTTTTAACAGCTGTGCCTGGAATTGCTGGGATGTTGCATCCGGAGGCTTGTAGGGGCTACCACAATGATTAGGTTTTGGTTCGCGACCTTTTCTGCTAAAACTTCCACTACATCATTTGAAGCATTAAGCAGTTCTGTGCAAACAAGTGACTCTGCAATGTACAGGCCAACCCCCACCCCCCCTCTTTTGCCTGTTCACTCTGTCACATCTGTATAGGGTTTAACCTCGGATCCATATTTCGTTGACCCAGTGATCCTTTATGGGGGGTCTCAGTGAAAGCCGCGAACATTGCCTTTTCCTCTGCAAGCAGTCCACGGACGAAAGGTATTTTGTTGTTTGTTGCTGGCTTAGACCCTGTATATTTGCAAAGAAAAATGTCATCGGACTGGTGGTATTGTTTGGTACTGGGGAAGGATTTTTTTTCCGGCATTAGTATCTGTTCTGTTGGTATGCAATAAGATACAATAAACAGGTGATTTCAGAATATGCAAAACAACCATTGTGAAAGAATAGAGAAGTTCCAATCGCTTTCGTGACTACTCACATTATCAAGGAACAATGAAAGTAAAGCATCAAAGGGAAAGGGATATAAAGGGGTAGCCCCACACCTCACTATCAGATCCCACAACAAAGAAACACGAGACAGCAGGCCCGCCGGCCGAACTAGACAAAGGGCCTTCACACAACCCACCAACAAACTATTCCACCCAAGAAATAAGAAATTTAAAAAATTATTATTTGTCCAATGTATTATTAAATTCTTCCAAAATTCTATTAATTTTTAAATGGTCTAATTTTATATAAACAAAGGAAATATTCATATTATTGTCAAAACTGCTTTTTATGAAACAAGATTCAATTATATTCCTGAAGACCATGGACTTACTTGATACTACTTTCTCAACTTTTTGAAAAACAATTGGATGGTTAAAAATCTCTTACATGAATAAATAGAGCATGGAAACTTGTCCAGTTCTAATTTTATATTTATGTTGTTTTAATCTTAGTTCGAGATTTTTTACCCGTTTGACCGTAATAACTATCGCAAATTTTACAAGGAATTTTATAGACACATCCATCAGCATTTTGGGGATTTTTATCAAAAGTTTTTTTACTGTATCAAGATTTTTGAATGCAACTTTAATATTAAAGTTTAAGAAGAGAAGGCATATCAACCCGTTTTTTCATGGTAAGGGAGAACCAACTATTTTTAGTTGAATAAGGCTGGTTGTCCCTTTTTGGGATTGAAAAGGTTTCAGAACTTTTAAAGATTATCAATTACATTTCTTGGTATTTCAAATCATTTCCTATTTATAAATTTGGAATTTTGGATAGTCTAGAGTTCATAGATGAGGAAATATCCAAAATTTATGAAATAGGTAATGATTTGAAATACCAAGAAATGTATTGATAATTTTTTAGAGTTGCGAAATACTTTTTCAATCCAAAAAAGGGCAGCCACTTATTCAACTAAAAATAGTTGGTTTCCCTTACATGAAAAACTGGTTGATATGCCTTCTCTTCTTAGACTTTTAATATTTTAAGTTGTATCAATATACGAATTATATTAAAGTTGAGAATCAGCAAGTCCATGGTCGACAGGAAATAATTGAATCTTGTTCATAAAAAGCAGTTTTGACAAAATATGAATATTTCCTTTGGTTTATATAAATTAGATCCATTTAAATTTAGAATTTCGAAGATTAATAATACATTGGACTAATAATAATTTTTAAATTCTATTTCTTGGGAGAATAGTTTTGTTGGTGGGTTGTGGAAGGACCTGTCTAGTTCGGCCGCGGGCCTCTGTCTCGCGTCAGGTGTTTCTTTGTCGTGGATCGATAGTGAGGTGTGGGCTACCCCTTTAATACCTTCCCTTGATGCTTTACTTCATTGTTCCTTGATAATTGGAAGTCACAAAGGCGCTGGGAATTTCTTATTTTTCACAGTGGTTTTTTTGCATATATATATTAATATAATTTATATAAATATATAAAATATATATATATTTATTTTTTATATATATATATATATATAATATTTTATATATATACAAATAAATTTATATATATTATAATAATATATTTTATTATTTTATAAAATATATATATTTAATATATAAAAATGTATATATATATGTATTATATAAGGAGAGTGATCGTTGTTTTAAATATCAGAGAATTTTTTCTCTGAAGCTGGTGTAAATGTGATCAGAGTCCCGGGTACAGATGCTTACCAGAACAAACTGCCTTTTCGACGTTATCCAGTGAGAGAAAAGGTCCAAATTGGGTGAGGGTCTTGACGGGAAAAACAGTGGCGTCTGCTGGTGAACCACGGGGCTGTATTTCAAAGCCTCCTGTCCTCTCTCTCTCTCTCTATCTCTCCTCTCTCTCTCCCCTCTCTCTCTCTCTCTCTCTCTTTCCTCTCCCTCTCTCTCTCTCTCTTTTCTGTCTTATTCTCTCTCCTGCTTTCTGTCTCTTCTCTCTTCTCTCTCTCTCTCCCCTCCCCTCTCTCTTCTCTCTCTCTCTCTCTCTCTCCTCTCTCTTCTCTCCATCGTTGCTTCATTCAATCAACCCCATCTCCGTTTTTTTCAAAGTTGCAATATTATTGCTAAAAAAACAAAAAATAATTGCAAAAAATTTTTTCGCAAAGTTCCTTCTTTTTTGTATCTTCAGTCCCCCTCAAGTTCATGAAAACATTACTTTCCGACCTCCTCCTCAACATCACAAGTCTTAACTACAATAAACAGGTCACCCTGAGAAAAAGGGTTACCGATAATTCAACAACTCAGATTTCACCACAATTTCACGATGATTCAGATGGTAAAGGCCAGAATTTTGCTTTCAGGTGATAATTACTCGTGGTTTCATGGAAGACGTTCTGACTTCAGCGACTTCTTAAATTTTTATTAATACTATATTAAGACAGAGTGAAGTGGAGTAACAGTTCCCAAAAACAGCACGCCACAAATCGAAAACGGGAAGCAAACATTCTCGCTTCGTCGTCAAGAATCCTTATCGAGTCACGGAGTTTATTTATGAAGATAAGTTGCAGATCCGTTTTACTGGGACAACGTATCGCTTTGTTTAGAGCTTTCCCCAAGTTCTTAACTTTATAAACTCAACCTAGAAGCCAAACATAGTTCCTAATAATGTTTGTTTTTCAATGTGTGTTTGTCCTAAATACCAGTCGATAATACACATTTAAAGTGTATATGTCTATATGATTACCTGCTGAAATAATAGACATTAAAAGACTTAACTATCTATTCGTATCGGTATAAATACGTGGTTTAGCAAAAATATATTGACTATAGAATGAAAACAAAATAAAATATGAAATAATGGTTGTTTTTAACAAGAGGAAAATGAAGCGTGTTCCGGTGAGGTTATGAAAGCTAATTAATTATAGCAAGGCAGAGTGGCATTTAGGTTTTGCGCACAGCGAGGTAATTGGTCTTCACCTGATTACTGAGGCGACATTTTCATTACCTGTCAGGGTACTTGTCGAAAGACACTTGGCCTGGGTAGTTAGTGCTAGTTGTCAAAGGTGCTTGTAGAAAACCTTCCTGTTAAATGGCTTTTTATATCAAGGGGCCCATTCCCCTTTTGGGGTTTTGGGGGTGGTTTTATAATTTTTGACTCTCTTTTATCCCTTTCCTTTATAAAAAGGGAACTAGCATCCTCTGCCAAATCCCTAGGTACCTTACCCTCTTCCATACATTTATTAAACAATTGCACCAACCACCCCAAAAAACTATATCCCCACCTGCTTTTAACATTTCTATCTTTATCCCATCAATCCCGGCTGCCTTACCCCCTTTCATTTTTACCTACTGCCTCACGAACTTCCCCCACACTCACAACTGGCTCTTCCTCACTCCTACAAGATGTTATTCCTCCTTGCCCTATACACGAAATCACAAGCTTCCCTATCTTCATCAACATTTAACAATTCCTCAAAATATTCCTTCCATCTTCCCAATACCTCTAACTCCCATTTAATAACTCTCCTCTCCTATTTTTAACTGACAAATCACATTTGTTCTCTAGGCTTTCTTAACTTGTTAATCTCACTCCAAAACTTTTTTTTATTTCAACAAAAATTTGTTGATAACATCTCACCCACTCTCTCATTTGCTCTCTTTTTACATTGCTTCACCACTCTCTTAACCTCTCTCTTTTTCTCCATATACTCTTCCCTCCTTGCATCACTTCTACTTTGTAAAACTTCTCATATGCTAACTTTTTCTCCCTTACTACTCTCTTTACGTATATATATATATATATATATATATATATATATATATATACCTGGAGTTTACCTGGAGAGAGTTCCGGGGGTCAACGTCCCCGCGGACCGGTCTGTGACCAGGCCTCCTGGTGGATCAGAGCCTGATCAACCAGGCTGTTACTGCTGGCTGCACGCAAACCAACGTACGCGCCACAGCTCGGATGGTCAGGAACCGACTTTAGGTGCTTGTCCAGTGCCAGCTTGAAGACTGCCAGGGGTCTGTTGGTAATCCCCCTTATGTATGCTGGGAGGCAGTTGAACAGTCTCGGGCCCCTGGTACTTATTGTATGGTCTCTTAACGTGCTAGTGACACCCCTGCTTTTCATTGGGGGGATGTTGCATCGTCTGCCAAGTCTTTTGCTTTCGTAGTGAGTGATTTTCTTGTGCTAGTTCGGTACTAGTCCCTCTAGGATTTTCCAGGTGTATATAATCATGTATCTCTCCCGCCTGCGTTCCAGGGAATACAGGTTTAGGAACCTCAAGCGCTCCCAGTAATTGAGGTGTTTTATCTCCGTTATGCGCGCCGTGAAGGTTCTCTGTACATTTTCTAGGTCAGCAATTTCACCTGCCTTGAAAGGCGCTGTTAGTGTGCAGCAATATTCCAGCCTAGATAGAACAAGTGACCTGAAGAGTGTCATCATGGGCTTGGCCTCCCTAGTTTTGAAGGTTCTCATTATCCATCCTGTCATTTTTCTAGCAGATGCGATTGATACAATATTATGGTCCATGAAGGTGAGATCCTCCGACATGATCACTCCCAGGTCTTTGACGCTCTGTTTTGTGGCCAGAATTTGTTTTGTACTCTGATGAAGATTTAATTTCCTCTTGTTTACCATATCTGAGTAATTAAAATTTCTCATCGTTGAACTTCATATTGTTTTCTGCAGTCCACTGAAAGATTTGGTTGATGTCTGCCTGGAGCCTTGCAGTGTCTGCAATGGAAGACACTGTCATGCAGATTCGGGTGTCATCTGCAAAGGAAGACACGGTGCTGTGGCTGACATCCTTGTCTATGTCAGATATGAGGATGAGGAACAAGACGGGAGCGAGTATTGTGCCTTGTGGAACAGAGCTTTTCACCGTAGCTACCTCGGACTTTACTCTGTTGACTACTACTCTCTGTGTTCTGTTACTGAGGAAATTATAGATCCATCGACCGACTTTTCCTGTTATTCCTTTAGCACGCATTTTGTGCGCTATTACGCCTGGGTCACACTTGTCGAAGGCTTTTGCAAAGTCTGTATATATTACATCTGCATTCTTTTTGTCTTCTAGTGCATCTAGGACCTTGTCGTAGTGATTCAATAGTTGAGACAGACAGGAGCGACCTGTTCTAAACCCATGTTGCCCTGGGTTGTGTAACTGATGGGTTTCTAGATGGGTGGTGATCTTGCTTCTTAGGACCCTTTCAAAGATTTTTATGATATAGGATGTTAGTGCTATCGGTCTGTAGTTCTTTGCTGTTGCTTTACTGCCCCCTTTGTGGAGTGGGGCTATGTCTATTGTTTTTAGTAACTGTGGGATGACCCCCGTGTCCATGCTCCCTCTCCATAGGATGGTAAAGGCTCGTGATAGGGCTTCTTGCAGTTCTTGATGAACACGGAGTTCCATGAGTCTGGCCCTGGGGCAGAGTGCATGGGCATGTCATTTATCGCCTGTTCGAAGTCATTTGGCGTCAGGATAACATCGGATAGGCTTGTGTTAACCAAATTCTGTGGCTCTCTCATAAAAAATTCATTTTGATCTTCGACTCTCAGTCTGGTTAACTGCTTGCTAAAAACTGAGTCATACTGGGACTTGAGTAGCTCACTCATTTCCTTGCTGTCATCTGTGTAGGACCCATCTTGTGTAAAAAGGGGCCCAATACTGGACGTTGTTCTCGACTTTGATTTGGCATAGGAGAAGAAATACTTTGGGTTTCTTTCTATTTCATTTATGGCTTTTAGTTCTTCCTGCGATTCCTGACTCCTGTAAGATTCCTTTAGCTTAAGTTCGATGCTTGTTATTTCTCTGACCAGTGTCTCCCTACGCATTTTAGAAATATTGACCTCTTTTAGCCGCTCTGTTATTCTTTTCCGTCGCCTGTAAAGGAAGCGCCTGTCTCTTTCTATTTTACATCTACTCCTCCTTTTTCTTAGAGGAATAAGCCTTGTGCATACATCGAGTGCCACCAAGTTAATCTGTTCTAGGCATAAGTTGGGGTCTGTGTTGCTTAGTATATCTTCCCAGCTTATATCGGTTAGGACTTGGTTTACTTGGTCCCACTTTATGTTTTTGTTATTGAAGTTGAATTTGGTGAATGCTCCCTCTTGACTAGTCTCATTATGTCGGTCTGGGGCTCCGCGCATACATATCTGAACCTCAATTATGTTGTGATCTTAGTATATTGTTTTTGATATGGTGACATTTCCTATCAGATCATCATTGTTAGTGAAGATGAGGTCTAGTGTATTCTCCAGTCTAGTAGGCTCTATTATTTGCTGGTTTAAATTGAATTTTGTGCAGAGATTTAAAAGCTCGTGTGAGTGTGAGTTTTCATCAGAGCTGCCTCCTGGTGTTATTACTGCAACAATATTATTTGCTATATTCCTCCATTTTAGGTGCCTTAAGTTGAAATACCCCAGGAGCAAGATGTTGGGAGCAGGGGCTGGAAGATTTTCCAGACAGTGGTCAATTTTTAACAGCTGTGCCTGGAATTGCTGGGATGTTGCATCCGGAGGCTTGTAGACTACCACAATGATTAGGTTTTGGTTCGCGACCTTTACTGCTAAAACTTCCACTACATCATTTGAAGCATTAAGCAGTTCTGTGCAAACAAGTGACTCTGCAATGTACAGGCCAACCCCCCCCCCCCCTCTTTTGCCTGTTCACTCTGTCACATCTGTATAGGTTGTAACCTCGGATCCATATTTCGTTGACCCAGTGATCCTTTATGTGGGTCTCAGTGAAAGCCGCGAACATTGCCTTTGCCTCTGCAAGCAGTCCACGGACGAAAGGTATTTTGTTGTTTGTTGCTGGCTTTAGACCCTGTATATTTGCAAAGAAGAATGTCATCGGACTGGTGGTATTGTTGGTACTGGGGAAGGATTTTTTTTCCGGCATTAGTATCTGTATCTGTTGGTATGCAATAAGATCACAATAAACAGGTGATTTCAGAATATGCAAAACAACCATTGTGAAAGAATAGAGAAGTTCCAATCGCTTTCGTGACTACTCACATTATCAAGGAACAATGAAAGTAAAGCATCAAAGGAAGGTATATAAAGGGGTAGCCCACACCTCACTATCAGATCCCACAACAAAGAAACACGAGACAGCAGGCCCGCCGGCCGAACTAGACAGGTCCTTCACACAACCCACCAACAAACTATTCCACCCAAGAAATAAGAAATTTAAAAAATTATTATTTGTCCAATGTATTATTAAATTCTTCCAAAATTCTATTAATTATAAATGGATCTAATTTATATAAACCAAAGGAAATATTCATATTATTGTCAAAACTGCTTTTTATGAAACAAGATTCAATTATATTCCTGTCGACCATGGACTTGCTTGATACTACAACTTTAATATTAAATACTGATATATTGATACAACTTTAATATTAAAAGTCTTAAGAAGAGAAGGCATATCAACCAAGTTTTCATGGTAAGGGAGAACCAACATATTTTTAGTTGAATAAGGCTGGTTGTCCCTTTTTGGATTGTAAAAAGTATTTCTAGCAACTTTAAAAGATTTATCAATTACATTTCTTGGGTATTTCAAATCATTACCTATTTCATAAATTTTGGATATTTTGGATAGTCTAGAGTTCATAGATGAGGAAATATCCAAAATTTATGAAATAGGTAATGATTTGAAATACCCAAGAAATGTAATTGATAATTTTTTTAGAGTTGCTAGAAATACTTTTTACAATCCAAAAAGGGACAGCCAGCCTTATTCAACTAAAAATATGTTGGTTCTCCCTTACCATGAAAACTTGGTTGATATGCCTTCTCTTCTTAAGACTTTTAATATTAAAGTTGTATCAATATATCAGTATTTAATATTAAAGTTGTAGAATCAAGCAAGTCCATGGTCGACAGGAATATAATTGAATCTTGTTTCATAAAAAGCAGTTTTGACAATAATATGAATATTTCCTTTGGTTTATATAAATTAGATCCATTTATAATTAATAGAATTTGCGAAGAATTTAATAATACATTGGACTAATAATAATTTTTTAAATTTCTTATTTCTTGGGTAGAATAGTTTTGTTGGTGGGTTGTGTGAAGGACCTGTCTAGTTCGGCCGGCGGGCCTGCTGTCTCGCGTCAGGTGTTTCTTTGTCGTGGGATCTGATAGTGAGGTGTGGGCTACCCCTTTATATACCTTCCTTTGATGCTTTACTTTCATTGTTCCTTGATAATGTGAGTAGTCACAAAGGCGCTTGGAATTTCTCTATTCTTTCACAGTGGTTTTTTGCATTATTTATATATATATATATATAATTATATATATATATATATATATATATATATATATATATATATATATATATATATATATATATATATATATATATATATATATATAAAATAAATTTATATATATATATATATATATATTTATTTATATATATTATATATATATTTATTATATATATATATATTTATATATATATGTATATATATAAGGAGAGTGATCGTTGTTATAAATATCAGAGAATTTTTCTCTGAAGCTGGTGTAAATGTGATCAGAGTCGGCTACAGATGCCTTACCAGAACAAACTGCCTCTTTCGACGTTATCCGAGTGAGAGAAAAAGGTACAAATTGGGTGAGGGGTCTTGACGGGAAAAACAGTGGCGTCTGCTGGTGAATCACGGTGCTGTATTTCACGCCTCCTGTCTCTCTCTCTCTCTCTCTCTCTCTCTCTCTCTCTCTCTCTCTCTCTCTCTCTCTCTCTCTTTTCTCTCTCTCTCTCTCTCTCTCTCTATCTGTCTATATCTCTCTCTCTCTCTTCTCTTCTCTCTCTCTCTCTCTCTCTCTCTCTCTCTCTCTCTCTCTCTCTCTCTCTCTCTCTCTCTCTCTCTCTTTCTCTCCATCGTTTGCTTCATTCATCAACCTAATCTCCGTTTTTTTTCAAAGTTGCAATATTATTGCTAAAAGCAACAATAATTGCAAAAATTTTTCGCAAAGTTCCTTCTGTTTCTGTATCTTCAGTCTCCTCAAGTTCATGAAAACATTACTTTCCGACCTCCCTCCTCAACATCACCAAGTCTTAATCTACAATAATACAGGGGTCACCCTTGAGAAAAGGGTTACCGATAATTTCAACTAACTCAGATTTCACCACATTTCACGATGATTTCAGATGGTACGCCAGAATTGTGCTTCAGTGTTGATATATATACTCGTGGTTTCATGGAAGACGTTTCTGACATTCAGCGACTTCTCTAATTATTATTAATACGTATATTAAAGGACAGAGTGAAGTGGATGTAACAGTTCACCAGCAGCAGCCGCTCACGAAATCGAAAACGGGAAGCAGACGATGTCTCGCTTCGTCGTCAAGAATCCTTATCGAGTCACGAGTTTATTTTATGAAGAAATAAGTTGCAGATCAGTTTTTACTGGGACAACGTATCGCTTTGTTTAGAGCTTTCTCAAGTCTTAACTTGATAAAGCTCTACCTAGAGCCAAACATAGTCCTAATAAATGCTTGTTTTGCAATGTGTGTTTGTCTAAATACCAGTCGATAATACACTATTTAAAGTGTATATGTCTATATGATTACCTGCTGAGAATAATAGACATTAACAGACTTTAACTATCTATTCGTATCGGTATATTACGTAGGTTTAGCAAAAATATAATTGACTATAGAATGAAAACAAAATAAAATATGAAATAAGTGGTGTTTTGAACAAGAGGAAAACTGAAGCGTGTTCCGGTGAGGTTATGAAAGCTAATTAATATAGCCAGGCAGAGTGGCATTTTAGGTATGACGTCACAGCGAGGTAATTGGTCTACACCTGATACTGAGGCGACAGTTTTCATTACCTGTCAAGGGTACTTGTCGAAAGACACTTGGCCTGGGTAGTTAGTGCTAGTTGTCAAAGGTGCTTGTAGAAAGACGCTTGGCCTGTTAAGTGTGCGTGTGTGTGTGTACTCATCATATGTGGTTACACGGGTCGATTCGCAGCTCCTGTGTGTGTGTGTGTGTGTGTGTGTGTGTGTGTGTTGTGTGTGTGTGTGTGTGTGTGTGTGTGTGTGTATTTGTGTGCGTGTGTGTACTCACCTATATATAGTTCCATTGGTCGATTCAACGCTCCTGGTCTCTCGTGTGCATGTGTGTGGGCGTGTTTGTGTGCATGTGTTTCTCACTCTCTCTCCATATATCAACATTACATCAACGTTGAATCACAATATAGAAATACTGGAGTGTGTTTATGAAAGGTTTAACAGATGTGACTACAGTCGCAGTATTCAGGGTAGCTCAAATTCGTCACATTAAAGCTGCACACTTCCTCTGACGGCGATTATTAGTCGTTGCCGTCGCTTTGAGAGACGTCTCGCTGGCTGCAGCGAGTTCAGGTGTTGAAGGTGTGATCTTATAGAATTTTCAAATATATTTTATTGCTGTGGATACACACACAGACACACACATACGCAAGTGCAATTATTTTGAAAGTACTTGAAGGGGATATCATAAACACACCACAAAACAAAAAATATATGAAGCATGTTTTGAAATTAAGTTTCATGAAATGAAACTAATACTTTGGAAAATAAAATTTACTATTAAATAAAATTATCCAACGAAAGTAACCAGGTAAAAACGCATTCTAATCTAAATTTTAATCAAAATCACTCATTAAAAATTCCTAATTTACTCCTGTTTTAATAATGACACTTATCTTTAAGCTTGCAGGAGACAGCGTCCTTGTGTATAGTTTCCTAAGTTTGTGCAGTAACTTATACCAACACTTACTAGCTCTCATGACACTCACTACCAATCATTCTTAACGTTACACCTCGCCTTTGACGTGGAAATTGATGTCATGAGACTAATGGAGAAATCTGTTTATACCTGTCGTTCTCTCCAAGATGTTTTGGGTAATTGTAAACACTAACATCTCCCAAAAAACATTACATTGAAAAACTGTACGTAATAAAAAAAAAATATGTTAACACGCCTTAGACACGCTCAACATGGAGGCGAAAATTGCATAACAGTATAACCCTGAGCATGTACCTGCTTACGAGTGGAAATGCGTTGACATGTAACCTGTGACATGACAGTAAGCATATGTTTGTACAGAGACACAAATGGCATTGAAAATGGGTTTGGCAAAGATTTTTTTTTTACAGGCTGTGTTTTGAGAAGATCCTGCCTAGTATGAGCCACTAGGCCTACTGCAGTGTTCCTCCTTTCTTATGTACATACACAGGAAAACTTATACTCATTATTAATATTATTATTATTATTATTATTATTATTATTATTATTATTATTATTATTATTATTATTTTATTATTTTTTATTATTACTACTATTTTATTATTATTATTATTATTATTATTATTATTATTATTATTATTATTATTATTATTATTATTATTTAATGTAGCTGTGAAGCGACATTAAAAAAATGCTTATTTCACATAAAGCGTCCTTGCTAGAAGAGTATAGTAAAACTGGAGATATAATAATTTCACATATATTTATGTAAGGCTAGGAGAAAAGAATGTGGAACGATTTAATGGTAACACTAATGAAACCACCAAGATACACTTAAAAATTACGAATGAACATGTGTAGAAAGAAGATTATAAAATATTTTTCCAGTTGAGAGTGCGACGAAAACTGGGGAAAATTTTTAAAAATTATATTTCTGATATATTACAAGGTGTCAACAATGTAATGCTTGTGTAATATATATATATTACAGAAATATTACACTGTGGGCACCATGTGACATGAAGCTTAATTATAGTTGGTTTGAGTTTTTTTTTTTTTTAATATTTTTTTCCTCTCATGTATTTTCGAGCTATTGTGAAATGATCGAAATTGATAAATTAACAATACAAGATGTAACACTACGAGTATACATCTACTGTAACTACAACCACTGGCTTTATTTCTTGTAATGACAAATACTGAAGACATGTCGCTAGGACACTAATAGGTATACTCCTGTAACTACGAACACTGAAGACGGGGACACGACTAATCATAACTTTACTCTTTTAACTACTAATTGGTAATTAAAGAAATATATATATTTATATACATACAAGGACAACGTCTAGCTAACACGAGGATAATACCTGCCCCCCGACGGCCCAGAGGCTTGCAGATCCAGAGATGCACTTACTCACAGATTCAATTGATGACGAGTGTAAGTCTTCTCTCTTCCATGAAAAGCTTCCTCCAGTGAAGCTAATGGAAAGCTGTGGCAGTAATGTTCTCTAGTGACCCACGACTCTAAGTCTTCTTAACCTCTTCCTCTGCTTGTAAATACTGAACGTCTTGCGGGATGAAAGGAGGGCAAGAGTGGAAGACGGTATAAAGAGATGGGGAATAAACACGTCGATAAATAGGAAAAATGTGAGAGAAATATTGGGAGAGCTAAACTACACAATTAACAGGTTAACTATAAAATATATATAAAGCCTTGAGCATTATTATTATTATTATTATTATTATTATTATTATTATTATTATTATTATTATTATTATTATTATTATTTATATCATAATTTTTATTATTATTATTATTATTATTATTATTATTATTATTATTATTATTTAATTATATTATTTTATTATTATTATTATTATTATTATTATTATTATTATTATTTATTATTATTATTATTATCATTTTTATTATTATTATTATTATTATTATTATTATTATTATTATTATTATTATTATTATTATTATTAGCAGTTAGTAGTAGTAGTAGTAATAGATTATTATAATTGTTATTATTGAATTACTTATCTGGTAGGAGCCCTATGGCGTTTGGGTAATGAAAGTCAATTAGTTTCGATCCAAGAAACGGGAGGAAAAATTCCAATCCCTGTATTATAAGTCGTTCTAAATTTAAAGCCATAAGAAAAGGTTCTACAAATATATATGGTAGAGAGTTTGAATTTCAGAAAGACCTGCCTAGTATATGACGGCAAGCCTGCTGCAGTGTTCTTCCATTCTTATCTTCCTGTGCTCCTGATCTTACTCTTGCCACCTAAAAATCGTCTCACATTCGTTTTTCATACTCTTACATAAACGTAAATGACGGTATTATATCTCCTCTTTCTCCTTGATTCCGGCGATGTTATTCAAGCAGTGAATATCACAAGCGTCTAGCAAATTTATATATACAATTTATTTGGCTGTCGTAGCTGCAAGATGGCTGGCGCCACGAGAGACTAATGATTATTTCCACAACGCTTCATTTCCAAGGGTGTTCGCTCTGACTGATTCGCCTGATTAGTGTTTTGGCTTTGTGTTTTCCATCTAGTGAACCTTCTCATTGCTGGTGCTATAATATTCTTGGATCGTCTTGTCATATTATATGAATATGTCATATCTCATTGATAAAAACACGTCGTTTGCAGCACTTGCAATATAAGATATGTTGTCGCAGTGTTTGAAATCCACAATCACGGAATGTTTTAATGTTGGTTATTTGCAATTCTACATTATGTATGTGATGCTGGTCATTTGCTGTATGCTGAGTAAAGTAAATTGTTAAGCATTCCAGTTTTGTATTCAGTCAGGTAAATAGTGTTCGAGGACATATTTAAAATATTTCTGTGAACTGGATATTTATCTCAAAACAATGCCGGATACCATTTATATCGTCAGATATTGAAATTGTTGGCGGCTGCTCACTCTTAGTGTTGGTATGTTTCTACTCTTGCGTTGATGCGTCTCCACTCCATCATTGGTGTATGTTCTTCTCATGTCTTGGTATCTCTTCACTCGAGTGTTGATGTTTTTTCTACTTGAGTGTTAGTGTCTCCACTTGAGAGTTTATGTTCGTGTGTTTTTACTCCCTTGTTAGAGTGCCTTTTCTCTGATGATGGTGTGTGTTTTTACGCTCTACTACTCTAGTGTTTTTCACGTATGTTTTTGCATTAATTGTGTTTTGCGCACTTGTTTTGGTACACTATTATATCGAAGAGAAAATATTCTGAAGCTTATTTGTAATTTTAATTCACGTGAAATGAAAGGAAGAAACATTGGACGTTCCAGAATGTGTAGTCTGGGGAGCCTCGCACTCAAGATAAGCTCCATGGAGGAGGAAAAAAAACATGGAATAAAATTCTGTCACGATGGAAAAACACTAATGAAGAATACTGCGATCGCATTATACTGCATCTGCATCTGCATGTATGCTTTCAGCCACGCTCCTTGAAGAGACACTTGAAATGAATTCATTCTAATCACATCAACAAATGTCTGAAGCTTTTTTTTTCCGACGGAAGAAAAATGCTCTCATGAAATTTTCTTTAGATGCATCATCTAGTTTCTGGAAGCCGAACACAACAGCAGTACGGACATCTCAACTAGGGACACCATGTACTGAAGAACAGAAGAACCCTCATAGCAATAGCAAAAGGGACCCAAGCAGAAAAATGTAATATTCCACACATCGTGCTGGAAGATGACACCAAAGTGCTAAATTCTCTTCCTATGTCAACACGATTCATAGCCACATTGTAGATATACGAGACCAAGTAGTTGATGAAATCAAAGTCTTTAGAAACGATTTCTATATTTTTCGGAAAGAAGCTACCAATGTAGCTAGTTTTAATCAAGAGTTGGTATTAATGTAGTACGTATATAAAGCAAGGTTCACAGATGAATTTCTCTTTTGTCGTCAGCTTATGACAACCACTTAAGCAGAAGACATTCTGGAAGAAGTCACAGCCTTCTTTAATCAAGTTGGGTTGTCATGAGAAGAGGCAAAATGATGCACAACACATGGTCCATCATCTATGTCAGGAAGGAAATCAGGTTTCCAAACACGCTTGAAGCATCTTTCTCTTGAAATTCCTGACCTGCATTGCTCGGGTACTGCGCAAACTAACAAACATTCTTAAGACAGTAAAAAACATCGTGATCCATGAAGTCTCTGGCACTCATCTCACGAATCTCCAAGCAACTTTTTGAGGATTTTGATTTCGAAACGCAAGTATTCTCACTGCACGGAGGTGAAACAGTTATCCCGAGGAAATACGAGAGAAAGATTCTTTCATTTGCTAACTCTGAAAGAGCAAAACTGAAGACAGAGAAGTTATGTACCTCCATGAATGACATATTCAGCTGTAAATCTTTATTTGTGCTACTTCATGTATTTTTATGTATATACATTTTTTACATCTTTTGTGTTATGTATCAAATTGAATAGCTAAGTCTATTGAACCTACAAAATGATAATATTAGGTAATCAGGTTGATATCTGCTCAGACGCCTCTACGTATCCTTACATCATTGTAATAGCCAGCTGTCTACGATAACATCAAGTTGTACGCGAAATGGAAACCTTTGCTACGTCCTGCCTTTCACCAACCGAACACAAAAAAAAAATACTTGGAACCTTTTAAATAAAATATGCACTTTCCTATTCATAAAATCACTTCACAAAATAAAAAAAAAATTACAGCAAAAAAATATTTTTTAAAAATATATAAACATGAAACAATACTCTGAACGGCGGAAGCTTGAACAATTTTAAATACAAGAAACAAGACTTTTCCATCACTGTTGAAAAAAGTATCTGTCCATAAAAGAGGGCAACTTTCCTAATGAGCTGCGTGTTGCGTGCGATATATCGGGCGTTATCCTCCAGGGATTGTCAGCCGTTTATAATCTCATGAAGATATTTGTTACATACTCCCGCTCTGTGGGAGGAGGAAAAATTGTATAGAGTTTGCCAAGTTTAGTTTGGGTTTCTCTGGTTGTACGACCTTGTGTTGTGGGCTCGTGCTCATTCTATACGTCTATCAAGTGTTCATTCTATACGTCTATCAAGTGCTCATTCTATACGTCTATCAAGTGTTCATTCTATATGTCTGTTATGTTCGTATGTATCTGTTTTGTATATAAACTTAACCACATATCGCATATATCAAGAATAGAAGACATATAAAAAAAGATTCTTAGCATAATCAATTTGTTATGTAAAAGGACATAAGTTCAGCTAATGCGACGTTTTATTGTGGCAACGTTTCGCTGTCCAGCAGCTCTATCAAGCCGTTACCGTAATGGCTTAACAAAGCTCTTGGAGAACCAAACGTTGCTACAATCAAATGTCGCATCAGTTGCATTTGTGTCCTTTTACCTAACATATTGTCGGCAATTGTACCAATTAAAACACCATCAACTTGAACAGGAAGCCATAAAAAGCACAAATATTAACTGAGAGAAAATAGAGATGCTATCGCTTGTCTTTACAATTCCGGTTGGAGACAACTACAATGAACATCAGGAGGAGGTACATGCTACAACTACAGGAAGATATCAGTTATTACATGAAAAACTAATCAGTGACATTTCAGCACCTCGGGCATGATTGTGCTCCATAAAGCATTAACAGGTAATCAAAATCATTTAAAAATAAACAAACACTGTGATGAATTTGAGAATATTTTATTCACCATTTGATATGCGTATCTGTAAAGGTAAACTTAATATTAAATTTAATCTATGAATATTTGCTAACGCAGGATATCCCAACTAAAATATGTATAAGAGCTTAATATTTCTCCTCGGTGTGAGTAAATTAAAATTCTTTTTCAGATGTGAACACACACACACAGACACACACGTACACACTCACACACACACACACACACACACACGCACACACACACACACACACACATACACACACACACACACACACACACACACACACACACACACACAGTTCCACACAAGAGATTAGTGCAAAAACTGGAGGACCAAGCAGGGATAACAGGGAAGGCACTACAATGGATCAGGGAATACTTGTCAGGAAGACACCAGCGAGTCATGGTGCGTGGCCAGGTCTCAGAGTGGGCACCTGTGACCAGCAGGGTTCCACAGGGGTCAGTCCTAGGACCAGTGCTGTTTCTGGTATATGTGAACGACAAGACAGAAGGAAGGAATAGACTCCGAAGTGTCCCTGTTTGCAGATGACGTGAAGTTGATGAGAAGAATTCATTCGATCGAAGACCAGGCAGAACTACAAAGGGATCTGGACAGGTTGCAGACCTGGTCCAGCAATTGGCTCCTGGAGTTCAACCCCACCAAGTGCAAAGTCATGAAGATTGAGGAAGGGCAAAAAAGACCGCAGACGGAGTACAGTCTAGGAAGCCAGAGACTACAAACCTCTTTCAAGGAAAAAGATCTTGGGGTGAGTATATCACCAGGCATATCTCCTGAAGCGCACATCAACCAAATAACTGCTGCAGCATATGGGCGCCTAGCAAACCTCAGAACAGCATTCCGACAACTTAATAAGGAATCGTTCAGGACCCTGTACACCGTGTACGTTAGGCCCATATTGGAGTATGCGGCACCAGTTTGGAACCCACACCTAGCCAAGCACGTAAAGAAACTAGAGAAAATGCAAAGGTTTGCAACAAGACTAGTCCCAGAGCTAAGAGGTATGTCCTACGAGGAGAGCTTAAGGGAAGTCAACCTGACGACACTGGAGGACAGAAGAGATAGGGGAGACATGATAACGACATACAAAATACTGAGAGGAATTGACAAGGTGGACAAAGACAGGATGTTCCAGAGATGGACACAGCAACAAGGGGACACAGTTGGAAGTTGAAGACACAGATGAATCACAGGGATGTTAGAAAGTACTTCTTCAGCCACAGAGTAGTCAGAAAGTGGAATAGCTTGGGAAGCGATGTAGTGGAGGCAGGATCCATACGTAGCTTTAAGCAGAGGTATGATGAAGCTCATGGTTCAGGGAGAGTGACCTAGTAGCGACCAGTGAAGAGGCGGGGCCAGGAGCTTGGACTCGACCCCTGCAACCTCAATTAGGTGAGTACAACTAGGTGAGTACACACACACACACACACACACACACACACACACACACACACACACACACACACACACACACACACACACACACACACGCACGCACACACATACACACAAATAATGGGGGCTCAGAGGGCAAGTCGAAGGTTCATGGGAACAAAAGATGGTCCTGGTAAGGAAAAATAGATGGAAGAGCAATGTAAAAAGATGGAACAAGAGTGGGAGAGCAAACCAGGTGAGCTTTCTGTGAAAATGGAGAAGAGGATGGAGGCAGACAAGAAGATATGGGAGTCGTAAGCTGAGGCCGCAGAAGCCAGGACACGGGCCCTAGAATATGAGGTAAATAGGCGAATAGGTAAATAGGTAAATAGTGAGTTACCGAGCTATTGCCCAGAGGAGACATGGCATATGAAGCAGGTACACCCCGACTGAACGAGGAGCCCAACAGAAAGGAAGGAGATAAGACTTACACTAAGGCCCTATCACTGTTGGGAGCGGAATAGCAGTAAGTTAAGGGGGAGAAGGTAGAGAAGGTTACAGGTCCCATGCAGAGGCACGAACATGCCACCAGGAGTTACAGGAAAAAATAAGGGAGACAATGGCCATGTATAAACGGGACCCAGAGACACAGAGGGTAAGGCAGTGGGAGGAGGAGAGGGAGAAAATATTTATTCATGGGCTTCATGAGAGTGAAGGGAGGACACACAATGAAAGACGGCAGCAAGAAAAGCAGATTAAAAACATCATCAAAGAAATAGGCGATGAGGACATAACTGAGATAGTATATTTTCAGAAAATAGGAGGGTACTTGAAGGGGAGAACTGATTTTCAAGACAGAAACGGTGAGGAACAGGATCCTACAAGAGAAACCATGGCTGAAGGAATCATCAACATACAAACGGGTGTTCCTAGACCATGACAGATCAAGAAAAGAATGACAGCACCTGGAGGAAGGACACAGAAATGAAAGAACTAGGAATAGAGACAAAGACAGAGTCAGCAGAGGACAACCAGAGCAGGGCAGAGCAACAAATGCAGCACACACAGAACCACCCTCAGATGCCCACAGCCAAACACACTATCCCAACACGACTCACAATCCACACTTATAGCTCCCACCCCACACTATGTTGTAGAATCCCACAGTACACTGCCGGGCCCCCCACCCCCACAGAATGTAAGGGACACTACCACAGAGAGAGGAGAAGATGAACCAGCAAGGCTGGACCTAGTATTCACCTTGAATGGTGCAGATACGGAAGACATCACATATGAAAAACCTCTTGGGGCCAGTGACCACGTGGTTCTGAGCTTCGAATACATAGTAGAGATACAAGTGGAGAGGGAAGCAGGACGAGTAAAGCCAAACTACAAGAGAGAGGACTACACAGGCATGAAGAATTTCCTGCACAGGGTACAGTGGTACAGAGAACTGGCAGGGAAGTCAGTAAATGAGATGATGGAATATGTGACAACAATATGCAAGGAAACCGAGAAAGGTTTGTACCCAAGGGTAACAGACAAAGCGAGAAAGACAGGATGAGCACTTGGTTCACCTTAAAAAGTAGAGAAGTCAAAACCAAGTGTGCTAGAGAATGGAAGAAGTATAGAAGGCAAAGGACCCAAGAGAATAGGAGAACAGTCATAGAGCCAGAAATGAATATGCACCAGTAAGAAAAGAGGCCCAACGACAATACGAAAGTGACACAGCAGCGAAAGCCAAATCTAACCCGAAGTTGTTGTGCAGCTACATCAGAACGAAAACAACAGTCAAGGACCAGGTAATCGGACTGAGGAAGGAAGGAAAGGAGAACACAAGAAACGACCACTAAGTATGTGAGGAGCTCAACATGAGATTCAAAGAAGTGTTCACTTAGAAGACAGAAGGGACTGAAGAAAGACGGAGGGTGGGGTACGCAATCAAGTGTTGGCCACAATATATACAACCGAGGAAGAAGTGATGAACCTGCTAAGCGAGATAGATACCTCAAAGGCGATGGGGCTGATAATATCTCTCCATGGGTCCTGAGAAAGGAAGCAGAGGCGCAATGTGTATCACTAAAAACAATCCTAGACACATCTATTGAAAGTGGGTGACTACCTGAGGTATGGAAGACAGTAAATGTAGTCCCAGTTTTTAAAAGAGGAGATAGACACGAAGTATTAAACTGCAGACCAGTGTCACTGACGTGTATAGTATGCAAGGTCATAGATATTATCAGGAGAAGAGTGGTGGAGCACTTAGAAAGGAATGAGCTTATCAACGACAACAGCGCGGTTTCAGGGTCGGGAAATCCTGTGTCACAAACCCACTGGAGTTCTATCAGGGTGACAGCAGTAAGACACGAGAGAGAGGGATGGGTAGATTGCGTTTTCTTGGACTGTAAATAGGTGGTTTGACACAGTTCCACACAAGAGGTTATTGAAGTTCTGTTTATGGTATATTTGAACGACATGGCGAAAGGAATAGACTGAGAAGTGTCCCTGTTTGCAGATGATGAGAAGTTGATGAGAAGAATTCAATCAGACAAGGACAATGCAGAACTACAAAGGGATCTTGACAGGTTGCATGCCTGGTCCAGAAACATGCTTCTGGAGTTCAACCCTACCAAGTGCAAAGTCATGATTATTGGGGAAGGGCAAAAAAGACCGCAGACGGAGTACAGTCTATGGGTTCACAGACTACAAACTTCATTTAAGAAAAAGGATCTTAGAGTGAATATAACACCGGCACATCTCCTGAGGCGCACACCAAACAAATAACTGCTGCAGCGTACAGGCGCCTAGCAAACCTAGGAATAGCATTCAGATATCTCAGTAAGGAATCGTTCAGGACCCTGTAAACCGTGTACGTTAGGCCCATGTTGGAGAATGTAGCTCCAGTTTGAAACCTACACCTGGCAAAGCACGTAAGGAAATTAGAAAAGTGCAATGGTTTGTATAAGATTAGCCCCGGAGCTAAAAGGCATGTCCTACCTACTAGGAGAGGAGAAGGGAAATCGACCTGACGACACTGAGGGGACGTTAGAGATAAGGGGGATATGATAACGACATATATCATACTGAAAGGAATCGACAGGGTAGACAGAGATAGGATGTTCCAGAGATGGGACACAGTAACAGGAGGTCACAGTTGGAAATTGAAGACTCGGATGAATCACAGGGATGTTAGGAAGTATTTCTTCAGTCACAGAGTTGTCAGGAAGTGGAATATTCTGGGAAGTGATGTAGTGGAGGCAGGATCCATACATAGCTTTAAGAAGAGGTATGATAAAGCTTTTAGAGCAGGAAGAGTGACCTAGTAGCGACCAGTGAAGAGGCGGGGCCAGGAGCTTTGAATGGAAACCTACAACCACAGCTAGGTGAGTACAGACACATACAAAAATATATATATTCATATATATATTATATATATATATATATAATATATATATATATATATATATATATATAGATAGATAGATAGATAGATAGATAGATAGATAGATAGATAGATAGATAGGGATAAACGTGCATATGTCAGTCTCCCAACTGCGGTTGTTTGCCAGTTGTGTGTTTCTCCAGTTGCACCATTTCCGGCCCTGAAGTCTTGCAGTGTTCCTCTCTCCTCAACGTCCTTTTGCAGTTTTGACGCGATTCTGAGTGTTCATGGAAGTGTCTACGTCTTTTTGTGTTCTGGAGATGGTTGCTGGAACAGCAGTATGGAAAGACGATAGGTGACATGGCGCTTTGGTGAGATAAAAAGTCCTTTTCGTTAAGCCAGATCTGCTTACTAATTTATTTAGCAGGGTCATCTCGTGCTTCCCTGATGGAGAGTTCTTATCAGATGACTTGAAGGCCAAAGTAGAAAATGGGTCTTATATTTTTTTACCTGTGCACTTACATAGGCACGCTACACAGACACAAACGCGGCACACGTGTCTCTTGCTTTGGTTTTGGAGGTGCCTAATAAAATGTCGTATGTTGAATATTTTGCCTATGCTCCAATGCATGACAAGAGGGTCTCACTAATCCTGTCATATGTTTAATTATGATAAGTATATATTCTGTATCTCCTATAGGTATGATGTATTTTCACTGGATCCTGTGAGGTGCTATTATAGATTAAGTCCTTATGTATATGGTGTACTTAGATTTTTTTGGTTTCATAATGCAAATGTACTGATAAATGTGAGTAATCTAATGACTGAATGATCTCATTATTGATCTTCTTATTTAATTAACTTTTCCATTTACTATGTTCTGCTGTGGGAGCAGTCATTAAAGGATGGGGAAGGAGTTGTGTCAATGCTCGTCCACTTTCCTGCACTAAGTGCGTCCAGAAACACTGCATGTCCATATCGCCACTAAACTTAGCACTCAATGACCAGCAGAAGCATAGAACTTAACAAAAATAAAATAATCCTCTCGAAAACTCGTTTAAATTTTAATTTGACCGGTTTTTACAAGGCGACAACATTAAGGTAATTCAGTGACGAGCAACACCACACAACATTAGCTGTTGAATTAATTCATGGAGTTAATTTCACAGGAGCCCAGTTACGCCAGGCCAAGCAAATGACACGATAATGGCTGGTTGCGACACAAATGAACGCAACGGCAGTCTCGTTCTGTGTTCATCCGAGGATTGTCACGAGAACAATAATACCTCTCACTGATGTAATGTGTTCATCGTAGAATGATGAACAAGATATATTAGTACTGTTGTGGAAAGAGTGACTCAAGACTTTCTAGTAATGAAATGGATACGTTGACACAAGACTTGCTAATTCTGCAATGGAAAAATTAACGTACTTACAAGTGCTGATATATTCTTTCTCATAATAAGTAAACAAAAATCTCCATTAAAATACTTTTATCGAATGTGTGCATGTGTGTGTGTGTGTGTGTGTGTGTGTGGTGTGTGTGTGTGTGTGTGTGTGTGTGTGTGTGTGTGTGTGTGTGTGTGTGTGTGTGTGTGTGTGTGTGTGTGTGAGTGTGTGTGTGTGTGTGTGTGTGTGTGTGTGGTGTGTGTGTGCGAATGTGGACATAAAAGAGCTTTATTCAAATATGTTCATCAGAAGAATGTCCAGAAAGTCATAATTAAATCGAGGTCAGATTTAGTTATTGAAGTTTCAAGATGGAAGTTATAATTCCACTGTGCTAGATTTACATTCGAATAATTAATAATGTTAATAGGATGGTTAAGGGCAGTTTCAAGCCTAACGGCTACACCAAGGTCATTAAGGCTCCAGGTCACCTCTTCACCACCAATCAGGGATACAAAAGTAAACTCTCAGCATTAATAATTATTAAAAAATATCGTTAATTATAATTTACAATTTATTTTTTTTAAAGGAATAAACCGGTAAACCAGTTAAAGGTCTCGGTCAGATGAACAAAAGACCACCAGCCTTAGGAAACACACGTCCTGTTTTCAGACGAATATTAACTAACCTGTCCTAACCTCATCCACCTCAATCTGTTTACATCCTGTCTGGGTGTGTTTATAACAGGTAATTTCAAGTGAATGTATGTGATAATGTTTTAAATGAATATGTTCAGTAATTATTTAATAATAGCAAAAGCGTTTATGAAATAACATATTCCATAAACACATACAAACATTAATAAAATTTAGAGGTAACTATCAATATTTTACTTTAGAATTGGGTCTCTCTCTCTCTCACTCTCTCTCTCTCTCTCTCTCTCTCTCTCTCTCTCTCTCTCTCTCTCTCTCTCTCTCTCTCTCTCTCTCTCTCTCTCTCTCTCTCTCTCTCTCTCTCTCTCTCTCTCTTTACACAGGGTTTGACGAGGTTAAGGATCCCTAGCTTTATTGATAAGCTTTTTACAGGTAAAGGATTCCTAACTTTATTCACAAGCTAAGAGCTGTTACCTGCATCAGCTCATTTGAAAGCATTTTTATTGTTATGAGACATACAAGCAGGGAACAGGATGAAGTTGGAGCCATCTGTGGGCCAGCATTTTCATTTGATCAACTGACTTTATCTCCTTGACATCATAATGCTGTACGAATGTGTTCCATACTCGAGTCATCCTTGGTTTATATGATCTCAGATGGAGTGATGTTCTGGAGAAGGGTACAGCCAGAGTGAAGTTGCTGCTTTCTGCCCGTCTTGTGGCATAAAAGCTTGTTTCACGCTGTCCTCGAAGTGGATCCAAGTGTGGTACTTTGACAATGTTGGCCTTGTACATAACAATAAGGCCACCCACATCCCTCCTGTGTTGAAGGCTCTGCTGAAATGGCAGATCTATCCAGGATTGGTCCAGGCGAGAGATGAGACGTCTTGTTCTGTTCTCTACTCTGTCAAGCAGTCGCAGATGAGAGGGGGGGGCAGGCAAACCAAGAAAGTGGAGCATATTCAAGGTGTGAGCGTACTTGTGCCTCGTACAGAATCTTGCAACCCCTACTGTCAAGCACATGTGAGATACGGCGAAGTGCAGTAAGCTTCCTGGCTGCCTTGTTTGCAAGATTTACAACATGGTTCTTCATGGTCAGTTTGGAGTCAAGTTTCACCCCAAGGATATTAACTTCTTCCCGAGGTGCCAACACCCTCCCATTCATCCTTACTACTGCACCAGCATTACCACCATGGTGCCTAGAGATCATCATCATCTCTGTCTGTCTGTCTGTCTGTCTGTCTCTCTCTCTCTCTCTCTCTCTCTCTCTCTCTCTCTCTCTCTCTCTCTCTCTCTCTCGTACTTTTACCCTTAAGGGGGTAATTTGATGAAGGGCTCTAGGTCCAAGAAGTTGGAGCTACCCTTTCTATCACTAGATTAGACCTGATCACCGCTGTTTCTTTATTCGTTATATAAACTTTGTGAGCTTCGCTCTTACCCGTTATTACTAGAATTAAAATGAGTGATACATACAGGAAGGAATGGAATTAAAGAGAAGTGTCATCGAGATAATCTGATAAAGGGGAGAATAGGACAAAGCTCAAAGAAAGTAGTGATGATAATCATGGAATTATATTTCAATGAGGAGGGAAGAAAGAGAGAGAGAGAGAGAGAGAGAGAGAGAGAGAGAGAGAGAGAGAGAGAGAGAGAGAGAGAGAGAGAGAGAGAGAGAGAGAGAGAGAGAGAGAGAGAGAGAGAGAGAGAGAGAAATTGGTAATTACGGAATGATGGAAGAAATGGAGTGAATTATGGAGGTAAAAAGGTGGAAGAGATAGAGAGATGAAGACAGGCAGAAAGCAGCAACTACACTCTGGCTGTACCCTTCTCCAGAACATCACTTCATCTGAGATCATTTATCCCCAGGATGACTCGAGTATGGAACACATTCGTACAGCATTATGATGTCAACGAGATAAAGTCAGTTGATCAAGTGAAAATGCTGGCCCAGAGATGGCTCCAACTTCATCCTGTTCCCTACTTGTTTGTGTTATAACAATAGAAATATTTTCAAATGAGCTGATGTAGGTAACAGCTCTTAGCTTGCCAATAAAATTAGGAATCCTTAACCTGTAAATAGCTTGTCAATAAAGCTAGGGATCCTTAACCTAACCTTGTCAAATTCTGTGTAAAAAAAAATAAAATAAAATAAAATAATAAAAAAAAAGACATGGGCAACAATAAGAGACTAAGGTAGAACTTTGTAAATGTAGCGACTCATTATTTTGCCCAAAGGTGCACACCTAAATTGCTGCTACTACCACTACTACTATTACTACTACTACTACTACTACTACTACTACTACTACTACTACTACTACTACTACTACTACTACTACTACTACTACCACTACTACTACTACTACTACTATTACTACTATTACTACTACTACTACTACTACTACTACTACTACTACTACTACTACCACTACTCAGCCGCTTGCGTAAATCATGGCACAACTTACGAAGACAAGCATGAATAAGTCGACTACTCAAAGACGCTGGTGTAAATCACAGTTCTATTTACAGTCGCTTCTATTGTGTTACTACTTGCAGGCGCCTGAGTAAATAACTCCACTACTCACTAGAAATTCGCGTAAGTAACCTACCAGTCACTCCAGTAACTCCATGTCATACGGACACGTACAGTGACTTGTACAATGACATGCTCGTACCATTAGACGGGTTACACACATACGGTGACGTGGACAATGGCACTCACGTAGCAATTGACGTGTTACACGGCCACGTACAGTGACATGTACACGACACAGTAAGTGGTACTGAGAGAATAGGAGGGAAATAATAATAATAATAATAATAATAATAATATTATTATTATTATTATTATTATTATTATTATTATTATTATTATTATTATTATTATTATTATTATTATTATTGTTATTATTATTATAATAATATTCACGGGACGCTAAATCTTTCAGGGTCCCTAAGTGCCTGGGAAAGAGGAGGTAATAATGTTTGATCCGAGGATAGAAAAGGGACCGCCAGTTCCTTGGATCAAGAGCCCCTCTATAGCAATCAGCGATAAATAGAGTTTGTTAGAGGGTAGTGGTGAAGAGAAAAAAAGGACTCTTTGAGGAGACGAATCAGAACATATTGAAATGGAAGAAAAAAATATATGGTAAAGTAGAAAGATAAAACAGAAGAAAGGATAAAAGAGGAAGAGAAAAAGAAGTAACTAAAGAAAAGAAAATCTAGATATCCGATAAAACTGGAGAAAAGAAACATAATATTCTGAAAATGGTAAAGAGTGGACAGAAGCAGATAAAAGAAAGGAAAAGAAACACAGAAAAAGGGGCAAAAAAAAAAAAAAAAACACACAGAAAAGGGGGAAAAAAGTCATGCCAAGGAGATATTACCAGAATCGAGCATAGACAGGAATATGAAACGAGACAGAAAAACTACTCCTGCTAACGAGGTGTATTTAATTAACGAGATGACTTGGCCTTGGCTATCCAGGTGTCGAGCAACGCGGAGAAAAAAGAAACTCGTCTAGTGAGTAAAGATTTAGCTGAGACGAAGCCGACGAGCCTCATTCACAGCTAATGTTGTCTGTTAGCACTCCCTCCTATAATAACATTGTAATTACCTGCTTGGCTTTCTTCAGGATGAGGTATCCGGGACCGGAAGCTCTACTGTTTGGTGATATTCAAAGTATTCCTGGACTGGAAGCACTGCTGTGTAGAGATATTCAAAATAATCAAGTACTGGAAACGCTGCTGTATGGTGATATTCAAAGTAATCCAGTACTGAAAGCTCTGCTGTGTGGTGGTATTCAAAGCAATTCAGTATTGGAAACACTGCTCTGTGGTGATATTCAGAGCAATTCAGTTCTCGAAACACTGTTTTATGATGATTCTCAAAGTAATCCAGGTCTGGATTTCCTGTTGTGTGGTGATATTCATAATAACCCATGTTTGGAAAAACTGTAATGTGATATTTAAAGTATTCCAAGACTAGAATCGCTGCTATGGTGTGATATTTAAGTGAATTAAAGAATGGAAGAAATGCTGTGTTGTAATATAAATTTGCTTATTAACTTTCGACTGATTGACGTTAATTATTATCAGATTTTTATTTTATCTCCAGTAAATGTTACATAATTTCCAGTAGTGAATGTTCCATCATTTCCACTAGTGAATTTTTCAACATTTCCACTAGTGAATGTTTATAAATTTTCAATAGTGAATGCTATATCATTTCCACTAGTGAATATACCAACATTTCCACTAGTGAATGTTCCATCATTTCCACTAGTGAATCGATCAATGTTTCCAGCAGTAATAATGAACTCGCCAAATTATTTTCTGTAATTTACCCAAGAGTACTTGAAATTCGTAACCCAAAAGGATTTAATAAAAAGGCCCAACCATTTTCGTGTAATTTGTTTTGCCTTTAATAGCAATTTTTAGTTCGTGGTTCTGCTTACGATTACGTTGCAATGCTAACATATAACAATCTGAATGAAAGCAACAAATGCAATTGCAAATGTGATTTACTACAGAATATATGGACAGGGAAAAAGTGAAAAATCAGGATCCTTTAAAGTGGTAGTAGTAGCAGAAGGAATGAATAAAATTATAGGCAGTGGTATTTAGAGTAGTAGTGGTACAAAAAAAATAGTTGTAGCAGTAGATGTATTTATAATAATAATAATTGTATTAATAATAATAATAATAATAATAATAATAATAATAATAGTATTAATGATAATAATATATAATAATAATAATAATAAAATAATAATAATAATAATAATAATAATAATAATAATAATAGTATTAATAATAATAATAATAATAATAATAATAATAATAATAATATAATAATAATAATAATAATAATAATAATAAATGATGATAAATGACGTTTTTAACAGTATAACTAGTTTTATCGTACTAGCAATTGCAGTACTATCAATAGAAAAGGACTATAGAAAAAGAAGGGGCATTGATGAATAGTACTGGTCTTGGCATTAGTAACAGTAGTAGTACTAGGAACATAGAAGAAGAGAAAATGAATAGAAAAGAAAGAGGAACAAGGGAAGGCTAATGTATGCACATAAAACAAGGCTTCGGCGGAAAGGTCTTCCTTTAAGGTAAACAAGAATGATAACGAGTCATGTTGTGGGAGTGGGTCGTCCATCATACCCAGGTGCTCCTCTATGAAACTGTTTATACATGGTGATATATTTGTCTTTGGGTGGCGAGAGAGAGAAAGAAAGAGAAAGTGAGAGTACATTAGAAATACAGAAAGGAGATGCTTTTGAAGTCCTCACTGAGGCTGTTTGTTGAAGAGAACTATTTACTACCTACGCGTATTATCTAGGTGTGTGAGTCACGAAGAGAAAAGTATAAGGAAGAGAGAAAATTTATACGCAACGAGGTTTGTGGAAAGATATATACAAATAAAATAAAATAATAATCAAAATAATCCGGAGAATCCTGCAAGACGGTGAAAATCCGGACAGCAGCAGCGGGGCAACATAGTAAACAGAGTTTGCAAGTGCTCAGTAACTTCAACTCGTTGCTCATTAAGCAAGTTTTGGAGACACCACGACGGCTGCAACACGCTGCCCTGGCGTCTTGGTGTCCTACTCTCCAGACAAGTTGTGTTTTATTAAACCTCAGGAGGTTCTGCCCTCGCCCAGGTAAGACTAATAACCAGGACGAATTACGTTACTGTCTTCTTCTGAGAGGGAGTGTTCATTGAGGGAAGGTTCACTGTGGAAACTCCCTTTTTATTAAATTGGTTGTTTTACAGGACTTTTTATGTTAGTTTATATCTCTCTCTCATATGTCGTGCCGAATAGGCAGAACTTGCGATCTTGGCTTAAATAGCAATATTGTCCTATATTGCCATATAGGACAAGTGAAAATTTGTGTATGCAATAATTTCGCCAAAATCATTCTGAACCTAACGAAAAATATATATTTTATTGTATTTGTTTAGTACTAAATTATTGTAAACGTATTTAAAACATATTTAGTTGGGTTAGGGTAAAATAAATTGCTCTTGTTATAATAAGGTTAGGTAAGTTTTCTAAGATTCTTTTGGTGCAAAATTTTTACATTAACATTAATGAAAAAAATATATCTTTAAACGTATAAGAGAAAATTTCAGAGAGGACTTAATTTTAAATGAGTTCTTGCTAATTGACCAGTTTTACATATTGGGCACGACATATAATATAAATATTTTTATATATATATATATATATATATTATATATATATATATATATATAAAATATATATGTCTGTGAGACAAAGAACTTTGTCCTTGGAGGCAAAGGGGGGAATGTATGAGAGTATAGTTTACCAACGCTCTATATGGGTGTGAAGCGTGGGTGATGAATGTTGCAGCGAGGAGAAGGCTGGAGGCAGTGGAGATGTCATGTCTGGGGGGCAATGTGTGGTGTGAATATAATGCAGAAAATTTTCGTAGTTTGGAAGTTAGGAGGAGGTGCGGGATTACCAAAACTGTTGTCCAGAGGGCTGAGGAAGGGTTGTTGAGGTGGTTCGGACATGTAGAGAAAATGGAGCGAAACAGAATGACTTCAAGAGTGTATCAGTCTGTAGTGGAAGGAAGGCGGGGTAGGGGTCGGCCTAGGAAGGGTTGGAGGGAGGGGGTAAAGGAGTTTGTGTGCGAGGGGCTTGGACTTCCAGCAGGCATGCGTGAGCGTGTTTGATAGGAGTGAATGGAACAAATGGTTTTTTAATACTTGACGTGCTGTTGGAGTGTGAGCAAAGTAACATTTATGAAGGGATTCAGGAAACCCGGCAGGCCGGACTTGAGTCCTGGAGATGGGAAGTACAGTGCCTGCACTCTGAAGGAGGGGTGTTAATGTTGCAGTTTAAAACTGTAGTGTAAAGCACCCTTCTGGCAAGACAGTGATGGAGTGAATGATGGTGAAAGTTTTTGTTTTTCGGGCCACCCTGCCTTGGTGGAATCGGCCAGTGTGATAATAAAAATAATAAATATATATATATAATATATAATATATATATAATATATATATATATATATATATTATATATATATATATATTTATATATATATATAATATAATTTTACTTGCTTCTATTGTATGATGGGCAAACTGTCCAAAATTTCCTTCCTTTCACTCGGAGTAAACAAACCACAAACTGCTTTAGATTCTCCCTCTTCCAGAGCACTCTTGCTCTTTAACATTTGCATGACATTCAACAACGTAACACTAAACACAATTTCTGGCTCCAGAATGCTTCTGCAAATCCCTTTACGGCCTGCCTGAGGATTCTCAACGTAAACTGGTTTCGTAAAATTAGAGTTGAATCATCACTGTCTTCTTGACAGCATAAGTGGAAGGTTGGAATGTATTGTTTTTTTCTCCTAGCTGCTTATAAATTTACAGTAAGACCATAAATTAGATACACAAATAACCCGCACATAAAAGAGAGAAGCTTACGACGACGTTTCGGTCCGACTTGGACCATTTCCAGTCACGGTATTGTGCTTTTTTTTTGTTATTTATAAATTAGATATGAGAACAGGCTGACGTTTCGGATTGTCTCGGACCGTCATCTCTTAGTTTTGATTATAATAATAATCATAATCGGACCGTCATCGAATCATTGCTTCTGTAGAATATTTATGTTCATAAGTCAAAATACCGTTGCTGAAACAATTCACAACTGCCCCAAACACTAGAAAAGACTAGAAAACATTCCAAGATGCATCGAAACTTTTTCTAGTTTTCTTTGCAAATTTTTCCATCCACTGTATTGTGACTTATTATGAACATAAATATTCTACAGATGCAATGGAAGAGCGTAATCTTGATGGTTCTTTTTAGAAAGGGGGCAATTCAGTAATGTTAATGTACTTGCGAGCACGAATAATAATTTTTTTTTAATTTTCTAGCATGGGAAATATTATAATTCTATGATAATGACCACTACCTAAATGGGCAGAACGAGGCCCGAAGTGCTCCGTTCCGGTGAAATATGCGTCCTTTTCCAAGCCGCCTTCTTCAGCCGAGGCTCCACAAAGGAACGCTATCGCACGCATCGTCCTGATACGACTCCGCGGAAATGAAGTGATCCACTACAAGTCAACTTACGAGTCCTGAGGCAGGGAGGAGAGGTAGGCAGAGAGAGAGAGAGAGAGAGAGAGAGAGAGAGAGAGAGAGAGAGAGAGAGACAGACAGACAGAGACAGAGAAAGACAGACAGACAGACAGCCAGACAGACAGACAGACAGACAGACAGACAGACAGACGGACAGACAGACAGACAGGCAGACAGACAGACAGACAGACAGAGACAGACAGACAGTAGTGATAAGGGGGAGGGGGCGTGCAGGTGCAGAGTGGAAAGGTAGGCAGAGGAAAGGGCAGGGTAAGCAGAGAGAAAACGAGGGGTTAGCAGTGAGAGGAGAGGCAGACAGTGAGAGAAAAAAAGACGCAGGCAGAGAGAGATGAGGCAATCACTAAGATTAGGAAAGGAATCAAAGGATCGAAAAAGAAGCAACATTAAGAGAAGAAAAGGTTGATAACGAGAGAAGGATAGGTATACAGTGTGTAAAGGATAGGAAGATAGGAAGGTACTTAGTTAAGGAGAGACGGACAGGGAAAAAAAAGAAGCAAGCAGTGAGAGAGGCAGAAAGAGAGAGAGAGTGAAAAAAATGCATCAATTTCATTGGAATATTTCAGTCAGAGGGCGATTAAGCAGCTTTTGTTGGTATATTTTAAATATTTGCATGATGTTTTGAACAATAAATGAAAAATGTTTAATTAAACCAGGACAAACATGAAAAGTTCAGTCTCTTTTTTCTGTACTTGACGGTTGATTCACATATATTCCTCTTAATAAAACATTCACCAACCATAAATATTTTATTAGCATTCACAACAATAATATTGCAACGGGTGTACAAAAAAAAAAAACTGCATGTGAAAAGTAGTCAGTCCTGATACAATATTGGTGAACCATAATTCCGTAACTTGATCCATGGCACCGGCGTCCAACGTGGGACGGACAAGACGTTGCATAATATTTGTAGTCGATTCAAGTAACCTGCTACGCAGGCGAAACATTTCAGATACAAGATACCCAAGTACTGCGCTTGTGGTTCATTCCTGACACGTATGTACGGTAGCGAGACAATGCTTGGATAAACTTCTCTTACAGGACGAAGATTTCATCTGGATATAGCTTTGTCAATTCAGGATGCAACACTACACACAGTCAAATGTTGTCTATGACTCTGTAAAGTTGGCTCTACACACCTCTTTGTTTCTAGTGTATTCGTGGGCAATATTTGTCATCATACACTCACATGATCGTGAAAAAATACCTGCCGTTCTATACTACCAGATTTTTGGAAAATAACTGCCATATTACATTACTATACTTGTGACACTGCTTGCCACATGACGACGGTATATGCTACCTTACACTATAAATATATATATATATATTATATAATATATAATATATAATATATATATATATATATAATAATATATATATATATATATATATATTGTATGTGTATATATATGTGCGTGTGTGTGTGTGGTGTGTGTGTGTGGCGAGGAAAAAAATTAATATACTTCTTTGCCAAATCATGGGATTTTTATATAATCTTTTCAGATAGAATTTCTTCCACAAAAGTGATTCCTATGTCTTACATTTAATTCTGGATAAAACTCCGCCAAACCTTAAATTATGGTGAATTGGGGAAGAAAGTGACGGAGAAGTTAGAGAGGGAATTAAGGAGAAAAGCGACGGGAAGTTAGGAAAGAAATTAAGGGGGATAGTGAAGGTGATTAATATGGCAAGTGATGGTGAAGAAGAGTGTGATGTTAAAGATGAATTAGAGTAAAATGAAAGTGAATTTAGAAGAACGAAGGTAAATTAGGGAGGCAAGTAAAAGTGAATTAGGGATGCAAGGGAATCTGGATGGCACTTGAAGATACTGTTATTGGCTTCATGGGAAAGTGTTAAATCTCCAGTGGTCAAGCAGCACTTGGTAAAGGGAAGTAATCAGACTAGACTCATTGAAGAAAGAGGGTAGCTCTAAACTCTTGGATCAAGAGCCACTCACAGGCATCAAGGCACCTTTGGTACTCTTTGCAAGCAAAACTGACGCGATACGAAGTGTTGTTGGCAAGGATGGAACTTAAGACTTGATGGAGAGTCTCTTTCAAAATGATGATCCTGTTTTGTTGTTGATATTAATGAGAGGGAGGGAAGAAATGGTGAAGAGGGAATAAGCGGAGAGGCAAGAGGAAGAGAGGAGGTGGAGAAACACAGAGAAAGAAAGGAACAGGTAAACGGAAGGAGATATGAGGGGGGGGGGTAAATGAGTGGAGAGAAGGTACAAAGATTTAAGAAGAAAGAGAGAAGGCTATATAATTTGAGAAAGATGTTATTGCGTTCACAGTAGACCCTCTGCATATCAATACACACACACACACACAGACACAACAACAACACACACACACACACACACACACACACACACACACACACACACACACACACACACACACACACACACACACACACACAGTGAGCGCCTGTCACCAGCGGGGTCCCACAGGGGTCAGTCCTAGGACCAGTGATGTTTCTGGTATTTGTGAACGACATGACGGAAGGAATAGACTCCGAGGTGTCCCTGTTTGCAGATGACGTGAAGCTGATGAGAAGAATTCATTCGATCGAAGACCAGGCAGGACTACAAAGAGATCTGGACAAGCTGCAGACCTGGTCCAGCAATTGGCTCCTGGAGTTCAACCCCACCAAGTACAAAGTCATGAAGATTGAGGAAGGGCAAAGAAGACCGCAGAAGGA
>NC_069416.1:38447587-38465087 GCF_026875155.1 Cherax quadricarinatus | reverse complement strand
CCCCTCCCTCCAACATTTCCTAGGCCGATCCCTACCCCGCCTTCCCTGCACTACAGGTTTATACACTCTCGAAGTCATTCTATTTTGTTCCACCCTCTCTACATGCCCGAACTACAGCAACAACCCCTCCACTGCCCTTTCGATAATAGTTTTGGTAATCAAGCACCTCCTCCTAATTTCCAAACTGCGAATTCTCTGTATTATATTCACACCACACATTGCCCTCGGACATGACATCTCCACTGCCACCAGCCTTCTCCTTGTTGCAACATTCACCACCCATGCTTCACACCCATATAAGAGCGTTGGAGAATTGAGACACTTATGCAACACATGGGAATCTTTATTGAAGAAACGTTTCGCCACACAGTGGCTTCATCAGTCCAATACAAAGTAGAAATGGGTAAGGAGAGGAGAAGTTTGAGGTAATCAGTCCCTCAACCTGGAATCGATGTGTTCAGTCCATCACTCTTGTAGGAAATGCAGCATAGGGCCAGAGAGGTGGTTTTTATACTGCAGTCAGATGAGATGAAGCAGGAGGAGGCGGGATCACAGTGGGACCTGCCACTAGTGTAAGTAGGTAGTCGTCCAAAGGTTGGAATAGCGTTGAAGTCTTTGTACCAAGATCCCATGATGTTGCAGTGTCTGACAGATGTGATGAATGGTTTAGAAAACCGACAAGTTGACACTGCAACATCATGGGATCTTGGTACAAAGACTTGGTATCCTCACCACCTTACTCTTTTCTATATTCACTTTTCATTTTCTTCTTTTACATACCCTGCCAAACTCATCAACCAACCCCTGCAACTTCTCATCAGAATCTCCCAAAACCACAGTGTCATCAGCAAAGAGCAACTGTGACAACTCCCACATTGTGTTAGATTCTTTATCTTTTCATCCCACACCTCTTGCCAGCACCCGAACATTCACTTCTCTTACAACCCCATCTATAAATATATTTAACAACCATGGTGACATCATACATCCTTGTCTAAGACCTAACTACTTTCAGTAATCTAGCTCCTATTTCATACATTTGCAACATCTGCCACATTGCCCCCTTATCAGCCCTGCCATACGCCTTTTCCAAAATTCTCTTTATCATTATCTAAATACTGTTCACCTATATGTTTCACTGTAAACACTTGGTCTACACACCCTTACCTTTCCTAAAGCTTCCTTGTTCATCTGCTATCCTACTCTCTGTCTTACTCTTATTTTTTTCAATAATAACTCTACCATACACTTTACCAGGTATAGTCAACAAAACTTATTCCCCTATAATTTTTGCACTTTCTTTTTTCCCCTTTGCCTTTATACAAAGGAACTATGCACGGCTCTCACAATCCCTAGATACCTTACCCTCTTCCATATATTTATTAAATAAGAGCACCAACCACTCCAAAACTTTATTCTTTATTCCATCAATCCCAAAGCTGCCTTACCCCTTTTCATTCTACCTACTGCCTCACAAACTTCCCCCTCACTCACAACTGGCTCTTCCTCACTCCTTGCCCTATACACGAAATTACAGCTTCCTGTCTTCATCAACACTTAACAATTCCTCAAAATATTCCCTCCATCTTCCGATACCTCTAACTCTCCATTTAATAACTCTCCTCTCCTAATTTTAACTATCAAATCCATTGGTTCCCTAGGCTTCCTCAACTTATTAATCTCACTTCAAAACTTTTTCATATTTTCAACAAATTACATTGCTTCACCACATTCTTAGCCTTTCTTTTTCTCTCTATATACTCATCCTCTCATAAGCTAATTTTTTATCCATTACTGCTCTCTTTACATCATCATTCCACCAATCGCTCTTCTTCCCACCCGCACCCACTTTCCTGTAACCACAAACTTCTGCTGAGCACTCTAACACTACATTCTTAAACCTACCCCATATATCTTCGACACCATTGCCTATGGTCTCACTAGCCCATCTATCCTCCAATAGTTGTTTATAACTTACCCTAACTGCCTTCTCCTTAAGTTTATAAACATTCACCTCTCTCATACTTACTGCTTCTGTTTTCCTTGTATCGCACTCTCACTGTAGCTACAACTAAAATGGTGATCTGATATATCTGTGGCGCCTCTGTAAACATGTACATCCTGAAGTCTACCAAACAGTCACCTGTTTACTGTGATCTTATTGCATATATATATATAATATATTTGAATAATATGAGAAATATAGAGTAATATATCAAAAATTTTAATATAATAATAGAAAATATATTAGTAGTTAAAAATTAAATAGCTTAAAATATATATTGTCAGTTAAAAAATATATATTATAATATATGGATATATATAGATCAATATTTTGAGGAACGTGGTGAAGAGGAAGAAAAGAGGCAGTAATCAGACTGGAGGGAGGTATGTCAAGAAATTTTAAGTGAAAATAGACAAGAATTTTGGGGGGGTGAGGTTAAATGAAAGTTAAAAGCTAGGGAAAGTATGGGATTTGTCAGTTAAAAACAGAGTAGGGAGGGTGGATTTTTTATAAATGTGAAAGAGGGTGAAGGTATAGGTAGATTTGGGGAGAATTTTTTTAATTTTAAATGTTAAGGGGAAAAAGAGGCAGTAATTTAGATGGAATGTTCACTGAGGTATACCATTCTTTTAGAAGTGAAGAAGAGCAGAATGTAAGTGATGGAGGAGGTAGTGGGTAGGGGATGTGTAGATCAAGTGTTTACATTAAAGCATATATGTGAACAGTATTTAGATAAAGGTAGGGAAGTTTTTATTGCATTTATGGATTTAGAAAAGGCATATGATAGAGTGAATAGAGGAGCAACGTGGCAGATGTTGCAAGTATATGGAATAGGTGGTAAGTTATTAAATGTTGTAAAGAGTTTTTATGAGGATAGTGAGGCTCAGGTTAGGGTGTAAAGAAGAGAGGGAGACTAATTCCCGGTAAAAGTAGGTCTTAGACAGGGATGTGTAATGTCACCATGGTTGTTTAATATATTTATAGATGGGGTTGTAAAGGAAGTAAATGCTAGGGTGTTCGGGAGAGGGGTGGGATTAAATTTTGGGGAATCAAATTCAAAATGGGAATTGACACAGTTACTTTTTGCTGATGATACTGTGCTTATGGGAGATTCTAAGAAAAATTGCAAAGGTTAGTGGATGAGTTTGGGAATGTGTGTAAAGGTAGGAAAGTTGAAAGTGAACATAGAAAAGAGTAAGGTGATGAGGGTGTCAAATGATTTAGATAAAGAAAATTGGATATCAAATTGGGGAGGAGGAGTATGGAAGAAGTGAATGTTTTCAGATACTTGGGAGTTGACGTGTCGGCGGATGGATTTATGAAGGATGAGGTTAATCATAGAACTGATGGAGGAAAAAAAAAGGTTGAGTGGTGCGTTGAGGTATATGTGGAGTCAAAAAACGTTATCTATAGAGGCAAAGAAGGGAATGTATGAAAGTATAGTAGTACCAACACTCTTATATGGGTGTGAAGCTTGGGTGGTAAATGCAGCAGCGAGGAGACGTTTGGAGGCAGTGGAGATGTCCTGTTTAAGGGCAATGTGTGGTGTAAATATTATGGAGAAAATTCGGAGTGTGGAAATTAGGAAAAGGTGTGGAGTTAATAAAAGTATTAGCCAGAGGGCAGAAGAGGGGTTGTTGAGGTGGTTTGGTCATTTAGAGAGAATGGATCAAAGTAGAATGACATGGAAAGCATATAAATCTATAGGGGAAGGAAGGCGGGGTAGGGGTCGTCCTCGAAAAGGTTGGAGAGAGGGGGTAAAGGAGGTTTTGTGGGCAAGGGGCTTGGACTTCCAGCAAGCGTGCGTGAGCGTGTTAGATAGGAGTGAGTGGAGACGAATGGTACTTGGGACCTGACGATCTGTTGGAGTGTGAGCAGGGTAATATTTAGTGAAGGGATTCAGGGAAACCGGTTATTTTCATATAGTCGGACTTGAGTCCTGGAAATGGGAAGTACAATGCCTGCACTTTAAAGGAGGGGTTTGGGATATTGGCAGTTTGGAGGGATATGTTGTGTATCTTTATATGTGTATGCTTCTAAACTGTTGTATTCTGAGCACCTCTGCAAAAACAGTGATAATGTGCGAGTGTGGTGAAAGTGTTGAATGATGATGAAAGTATTTTCTTTTTGGGGATTTTCTTTCTTTTTTGGGTCACCCTGCCTCGGTGGGAGACGGCCGACTTGTTGAAAAAATATATATATAATATATATAATATATATAAATATATAATATAATATATATATATATATATATATATATATATATCTATATATATATATATATATATATATATTTATATATATATATATTTTATATATATTTGCTTAAATATGTTTATATTATATAATAAATATATTATATATTTAATATAATATATATATATATATATTATATATATATATATTATATATACTGTTGTATGTATTTGTTTTGGGTGGCTATCAAAATATGTTTTATCATTTGCATTTAGAAAAAAATCACTTTAACTAGGAATGTTAATCCAAACATTACATTAATTAACATTAGGGGTTTTAGCTGGACACTTATAGTATTGTGAGACGATTATACTCAAGTTGAATATTTTGTTTTTCTGGCACATGAGTTGGAGACTGTCGACAGAATGGAAAATATTCCGTTTGTCAATGGAAAAAAAACATCTAAAGAGGCTACGTGGAATGTCATAACTAGAGCTCTTTGGTAATTTCCATAACATTAATTCCATCCTTAGGATCCCTCGCAACCGGCTTGTCAAAGGTTAATATTTCCTCCGTTGTGTTATACAGCCGAGGAATAACAGATTGCCTGGCTTAATAACACGTAACTTAGTTGGAGGCGTGGAGGAGAGCCAGGGGAGCAGCCAGCCAGCGAACTAAAGTCTTCACTTGCTGGTGGAACTTGCGTAATGAGCGTAGAGTTAGACCAACTTAGGCAAGTCTCCCTTATTGTTTACCTCACCCATGTTGATGCTGGTCTCGCAGTCCTCGAGTGTTTTCTTCGTGTTTATGTTGGCTTTTATTTCCGATCTATTGTATGTTTTCTTCTATTCTCATTTATCTGCATTTTTCTTGTTTTTACATGCCTTTTCTCTAGTGTCTCTCTGCCTCTGTCTGTTTGTCTGTCCCTCCCTCTCTCCCTCCAATGGACTCATCCTCCGAATATCGTTACTTTACACCAAGAGATTATCTCTGCGTATCCCACATACATTCTCTAGTCTCCTGGCCTGCCTGCAGAATTGAGTTATCCAGCATTTAAAAGACCCATCAAAACTGCGCTAAAATCCTCTGAAATGGATTTTATAAAGTGCTCGTAACGCTTTTCCTGGGAGGAAGGGAAGGTTAGAGGCGAGGGAATGGACTGTTAGAGGTAAGAGAATTGGTGGAAAGAGCTGAGGAAGAAGGGGGATAGTGGCTAAGGAATGAGAGGATAGAGGTGAGGAAAGGGAAGGTTAGAGGTGACAGAACGGAAGAAAATATGTGAGGGAAGGGGAGAATAAAATGATGAAAGATGTGAGAAATCAAATTATAGGTCGGGTAGGGATTCGAACCCGTGGCAAGCGGGCTATTATGATCTCGTGAGTCATGAAAGAGATGAGAAAGTTAGAGATGAGTTAAAAATGAGGAAGTGGACCTTAGAGATAAGAGAAAAAGAAGGAGGAAGGGAAAAAAACATTGTTATCAAAATTAACAGGTAATAACCATAGTGAGAAATATTCTCAGGTAAAATATTTTTCAAGGAAAGTGCATCTTGGTGCTGGGGAAAGAATCTTCATCCAATAAATCACAAAAAGCTTTCTTCTCAGTTGGATCCAAACTGAAATTACTTCTCATTACCGATTTAAGATAAGTCACATGAATGCCTGTTATTGTAGGTCATACTGACTACGCCAAAGAGCAAAAAGGCACAATACCGTGACTGGAACAGTACACAAAAACCCGCACATAGGAGGAAAAAGGTTATGACGACGGTCAATGGTCCAAGTCTCGCCGAAACGTCGTCATAAGCCTCTTTCTCCTATGTGCGAGAATCATTTGTGTACTCTAAAGAGGTTGGAATGAATTTTTTTTTTTTTTTGCTTTTTTTTGCAGTAGTTCCTGCGGGTCAGGATGGTGGGAGGCTGTAATGGAAAGGAAAGAGGTAGGAAATTCAGATTTTGGGGGAGGGGCTGATGGCATCCCGCTCGTCGCTTAATGTGCTATAAAATTAATCTACTGTACACTGAACGGCTAATTTCATGGGCGTGGCCCAGGCTCACCTCTCACGGTGATTACATTCATTCGTGGGAGAAAGAAACCCACATAGTGACACAATGCTCCAATTCCTTGAATCCAGAGCCCTTCACCACAACACCTGTGACTCTGAAAGAAGTTGTCATGGTCAAGTGAGTAAGGTTGTCAGGTTATCACAACGCCACGAGAGATTGTACAAATGGTGTTATTTTGTGATGGTGTAATAACGTAGTGGTTGGTGGTACTAATATTGTGATGAGGAGAGTAATAATATAGTTGTGAGAGTTACTAATTTAGAGATGAGGGTTATAATATAGTGTGAGTAGAACTAATATAGAGGTGAGTGGTAATCACACAGAAAAGGGTGGTAGTAATATAGCGGTGGGTGGTACTAATATAGAAGTGGGTGGTTATAACACAGTAATGGGTGATACTATAATAGTGGTGGGTGGTAATAAATCAGTAACGGTTGGTAGTAATATAGTGATGGGTGATAATGGCACAGTAAGGGGTGGTAGCAATATAATGGTGGTTGGTACTAATATAGAAGTGGATGGTAATAACACAGTAATCTGTGGTACTAATATAGTGCTGGGTGGTAAAAACGCAGTAAAGGGTGGTACTAACAATTCCCAGTGGCACCTTATTACATGATGCCTGGAGGGATACTTAATGGCACTCATGCGTTATCGAGCCATGGTGCCAGGCACAACATTCACATGTTACTCGGAAATGCTTCAGAATGCTGCCACATTACGAACGGAATTATTATTACAGTATAATACATTACGTCGTTTACGGCAAAAAGTGCAATAAAAGTGTAATATTTCAAGTACTTCATCATGGCTGTAGCAGCGGCCATAAATTATACTTGAATCTTGGACCAGAGTTTAGTTTTGTTCACTCGAGTAAGAACCACTTTTTTTCTTTAGGAGCGCGTGTTATATAGCCCCGAGGACTGAGTCGGCATAACTGTTAATTGTATTCATAGGGAAGAGCTAAATCCAGAGATGTCATACTGGGACATGGGAGGTAATTAGGTTCGACAACGAAGTAGGAGGGAATAACTCAAATTCTATAGTTTAAGAGCCATTCACCACCTCTGAAGTGCCGCAGTTAATAAAGAGATGCTAGAATATGTATGTGGCTTTAAAGCGAGGAAAATACTGCTACTGGCAGAAATTCGAACCCGAGACATTTAGGCAGTCTCTGAGGAAGCTGACTGTGACCGGCGTTAAGGGAAGTATGACTATTGCTCTGACTAAACACCTAACGTTTACCTAACTTCCAGGGAGACTGCTAATGTATACATATTCTAGCATCAATAATAGCGGATGTTCGAAGGTGGTGAATGGCTCGTAATCTAGGGAATCTGAGTCATGCTCTATTACCTCGGGGTCAAACCTAATTATCTCCAATGTTCCAGGCGCTGTAGGACACCTACGGATTTAGCGCTTGCATATGAATGTAATTAGTAGTTATGCTGACGCAGATCTCGGGGCTATGTAACAAGACCTACTAATAAAAGGTTCTTCCTTTAGTAAACATATATATATATATATATATATAATATATATATATATATATATATATATATATATATATATATTATATATATATATATATATATATATATATAATATATATTATATATATATATATATATATGTATATATATATATATATATATATATATATATATATTATATATATATATATATAATATATATATATATATATATATATTTATATATATTATGAATATATGCTATAACATAAGAATATAATATTATAAGTATTCGATACAATATATACTATATATAAATTATATTTTTTAAATTATTTATATGCATATATATATTTGTATAATATGATTATATGGAAATATATACTATTAAATATATAAAATATATTAATATTATAAACTATAACTGTAAATTTTGTAGTGCCTTATAAGCACTGAACACAAATATTCAAGTGTCGAAGTCGCAATTTACCTTAAAAAGGATATTGGTCCAAATTAATTTACATTATGTTTTAGTTAGCTAGTGTATGAAGTATCACATTTAATTAATTAAAGACGAATAAAAACAACTGTAAATACTATTATTGCTAATTCCTATAAACCTCTTAATCAGCTATAGTGTGATCAAACTACCTTATAAAGGAGCTGATAGCCAATTTTAAGTTTAATATAGTTTCTTATACTGCTTGATGTCTGAAGTATCTACATATTTTATTTTTTAATTATTAGAGAATAAAAACATCCTTGCTATAATTAACATATATAATTTAGCATAAATTACTAAACCTATCTTAAATCAGTCTTAGTGATTGCTATCTATCACAACAAAAAAAATATTAATTTTGTTGTATTATGAGTCAATTTTCCCAGATTTATTGCAACAATAAATATACATTTTGCTTGTGAGGCAAAAGTGATCGTTGCTCAGTAATTCAAGGTTGTAAACTCTGCCTAAAAGCCCGACACTATTGCCAGCCCTTCGTGCAGATCAATGTTGTTCCGTTGCAGTCCGTCTCTTTTTTGACAGGAAGAAGTGAGTAAGTGCGCCTGGCGGCGAGATGTATAGACGGGGGAAGAGGTTTGTGTCAGGTAACATTATTATTATTATTATTATTATTATTATTATTATAATGTCATTATTATTATTATTATTATTATCAATATTATTATGTTATTATTAATTATTATTATTATTATTATTATTATTATTATTATTATTATTATTATTATTATTATTATTATTATTATTATTAATTATTATTATTATTATTATTATTATTATTATTATTATTTATTATTATTATTATTTTATTATTTTATTATTATTATTTTTTTATTATTATTATTATTATTATTATTATTACTATTATTTTATTTACTTATTGTCATGGTGAAGCGTTTTACCCAAAGCGTGATACAGCTTGGGAAATGGGAGATGATAAAGTTTGATCCGAGGAAAAGGATGGTAAAGTTCATTTCTCTTGACTTGGAACTCTTCACATATTAAGATGCATCAAGCACATTTTAGGAGTAGAATTTCCTTCTATTTTTTCTCAGTCCATCTACTGGTTTATCCATCTGTTTAGTCTTTCACTTGATCTGACTCACTCTCTCTCTCTCTCTCTCTCTCTCTCTCTCTGTCTCTCTCAACACACACTCATTAACTCTAACACTCCTTTAAGAAATAGCTCATGAATATGGACAATGCAACTTCACGGTCCCCCCCCCCAAAAAAAAAAACGATCAGCAGTCCATCTTTTCAAGAAGACACTCCATTAAAGCCTCAGGTCCATTACCGCCAACAATACTGCCGGCGGTCCACCTCATTTACCTCCTCTTTATGCTCGCCAAGCATTTATGCTCCCCCAAAGCATTTATGCAAACATGAGCCTTGACGTATTTACTAATGGCGTTAATGTGCTTTTTCCAGAAAGATAAACTTTTCAGCGGTCTAGTGACTCTAGTCGAAGAATTGAGCGACTCGCGCTCAACTGAGCGCCTAAGGGTTATCCAGGAGGTTCTGGGTGTAATCCACTACGCTTTCAAACCCAGGAAATTCTGCACACACTTCAGCTCTTGGTTTCTGATGTGAGTGAAATCCTGGACGTTTCGAACCACGTACCAGCATACACCTTCACAGCTGATTACAGGCGGCACAAGAATACAGGATGACGAACTAAATTAGGACAAACGTTTGTAATGCATCATAAAATGAAACTTCAGTAATTAACAGGATCTTGACCAAGTGAGTCTTGAAGCTCATACTGGACCCAAGATTTAATGTCTAACACATCTCTGAAAAAATTAAAGTTCTGGAAGACAGAAAAGTCGAATGTTCAATTCCAAATTAATAATAATTAATGTCAAGGTTAGTGGAAAAAAATGATAATCCACAAATAACCCGCACATCGAAGAGAGGAGCATACGACGACGTTTCGGTCCGACTTGGACCATCCTGCTTTCCTTTTCGTCAGTGTGAGTTTGTAAATGGTCCAAGTCGGACCCAAACGTCGTCGTAAGTTTCTCTCTTCTATGTGAGGGTTATTTGTGTGTCGTTCCAGTCACGGTTTTGTGCCTTTTTTTGTTATTAATGATAATCCTTCCGGTAACCAGCAATAAGTATTTATTAGTTTTAAGGTAAATTCACCAGAATATTTGCGTGGCACTCATTTTTCTTCTACTCCTCTGGTTTTGAAGAAATATATACTGTCGAAACGTTGAAGAAGAGCCCTTTATTCTCAAGACGTTTCACTCTGTACGAAATGTGAAAAGAAAAGCTTGTTTCTGCAATTTGTATTTTTATATTCATAGTTCTCTGATTTTTGCAGAAATTCAAAAATAAAAGTTTAAAAACAAAGCAATCGTTTTAATTTTTTACAGAAATAATGAGGCACAAAGGGTGGTAATTAGTGAAAAATTGGTGCGGCTACTAACAATGCAATGAACCAGCGGCCGCTATCAATACTCGTGGACATAACATCCTCACTATTAATTTCCAATATTCGGATTTGGAGTTTTTTTTTTTATATGTCAGTAGAGTCAATGTAATCACCTCCACTAACAGCATACATTAGTGGTTAATTCAGGCAATTGGATAAAAGCCAGAGGTTATTGAAGAGATTAGCTAACATGTAAATAGCAAGTGAAACGGACACATGTGTTTTAATTGAAAAGTTCAGTCTAAATAAGCAAATAGCCTGATGTCGCAGAATAATAGTGAAAACTATAGCATCATATATATATATATATATATATATATATATATATAATATATTAATATATATATATATATTATATATATATATATAATATAAATATATATATATATATTATTATATATATATTATATATATATATATATATATATCTATATAATATAGATATATATATATATATATATATATATATATATATATATAATAATAATATAAATATATATATATATATATATATTCAACAGCTCCGAGGAGAGCCTTGAGTTTTCCCTGAGGTACGTTTATTGTCTTCTCTGAGGATGAGGGTCCCCATTCCAGCTATAGAGGTGGTACTTCCCTATATCGTTTTATATATACATATATATATATATATATATATATATATATATATAATATATATATAATATATATATATATATATATATATATATATATATACATATATATATATGTCGTGCCGAATAGGCAAAACTTGCGATCTTGGCTTAAATAGCAACGCTCATCTTGCTATATAGAACAAGTGAAAATTTGTGTATGCAATAATGTCGCCAAAATCATTCTGAACCTAATGAAAAAAATATATTTCACTGTGTTTGTTTAGTATTAAATTATTGTACACAAATCTAAAATATATTTAGTTCGGTTAGGTTAAAATAAATTGTTCTTGTTATACTAAGGTTAGGTAAGTTTTCTAAGTTCCTTTTGGTGCAAAATTATAAACTAATTTCTTCATTAATTATTTTCACTATGGTCTATATTAAGTCAAGGTAACATTTGGGATTTAGGTGTAAGACAGTGATGTAGCGGTGGATTTAATATTACCTGCTTAACTTGCTCCGTAATATTTTGTCAGTTTACGGATGCCAGCGATGGTTTCTTAGGTCTTATTGGCTTCAGTTCACCTTCTCGTTCCCTAAAAAATCTGACGTCTTGTTACAAAATTTTCGACGTCCTGTTTAGAGTGTTCGGTATCTCTGTTCACAAGTTCGGGGTTTTAGGAGTTTTTGAATCTCGTTTCAAAATTCAGTCTCGTTCGCTCGGAAATTAAGACTCTGGGCCAATCTCAGAAGTATTGTATAGAAGTTGAAATTTCGCTCCAGAGGTTTATAATCTACTTCCAGAAATTAGAGATTTTTCTTTCCAGAAGCTGGTGCACTCGCTCCAAATGTTCCCTCTCGCTTCAAGAGTTTATGATCTTGTTTCAGAATGTTGAAATCTCTTTCTAACGATCAGAACTCTCCTTCCAGAAATTAGAAACCTATTCCAAGGGTTCCAGATCTTGTTCCAGAAGTACGGTGATTTTAGTTCCTAAGGATTTCTCATCATTCCTCTTTTTCTTCTCACCAGAAGGTTAGAATGAAAGAGTAGGATACAAGTGTACCTTTATTCCGAAGACATTTCACCAACCAGTGACTACATTAATTTAGTACGCAGATTATTTACGGATGCTGAGACTGGACACAGCTGAAGACGTGTTAATCAGTTCCTCATTTGGGAGATTTTAACCATCCAAATTATTTTCAAAATCCCGAGAAAGATGTGTGAAGCAGGTCCAAGTTTGAGAGAAATATAATCGAATCAAGTTTCATTAAAAATAGCACAGATTTCAGTATTAATATAAGTCCAGGGTTATATAAATTAGATTCGTTTATAATAGAATTTGTGAAGAATTTAAGCTAAACCTGACAGGTTATTCATGAAAAAAAATTTCTCCTATCCTAGTATTTTTACTGATCTATTTTACTATAATTTCTCTCTCTCTCTCTCTCTCTCTCTCTCTCTCTCTCTCTCTCTCTCTCTCTCTCTCTTCTCTCTCTCTCTCTTGCGCAAGCTGGAAATCCACTTTGCGCAAGTGGACTCCAAGGTAATTGGTCCCTGTGGGTATATGGTAAAGCACTGCGTACCTTGTCCAAGTTTCGTAGGTTTAAGTTCCCTTCCCGCCAGAGATCAAGTTTTGTGTATATTTCGCCTGCTCTTGGCGAATTCCTTGAAATACAATTTATATATATATATATATATATATGTATATATATATATATATATATAATATATTATATATATATATAATTTTATATATAATATATATATATATATATATTTTAAAATATATTGCCATCTGTAACACTCTCCCCCGTCTCGTTGACAAAGCAGCAGTAAGAAACCTTCGCGTAGAAGCCGCCAGTTTACACCAACCATACCAACTGAGCTTTGGGATCTCTCAAAGCTGTGATGCTGCAGCTCGTGCATCAAGGGCGTGCACCAGGGACTTACCAGAAGACAAAGCTGTAGTCAAACTTGACTTTAGAAATGCCTTTAATGTGGTGAAAAGAAATGTGGCCTTGCCAGCAGTTCTGGAAACGTTCCCCCGCCTTTTTCCCTTCATTTCAGCCGGCTACAGCAAACTCTCAATTCTTTTGTTTGGCGAAAATGAAATTCCGTTATCAGGGGGTGTTCAGCAGGATAACCCACTTGCTCCATTTCTCTTCTGTGCTCAAGACCCCAGGTTCATTGAAGCATCCGTGCTGTGGGACACCCTTGCAGACCCCTCAAGCAGACCAGCTCATCTGAAAGAGCACAAACCGTCCCACTGGGACAAACCAGTCATCGAGAAAAATTGCCAACACAGTGCTCAACAACGCTTCAAGAAAGAACAAAGCTCGTTCGTCTCCTAGCGCAGGCGAGCTGAATGAACTATTCGAGATGTAGGCTCTGAGATGTTATGTATATTGTTCTACTTCTTATTGTATTATTGTTAATGCATTTTTTCAAATAAAGTCAACATAGAATAAAGAATATAGGGGGTAGCAGGAGAAGAAAATTTTCAAACGCTCCGGGGAGAATCTCGAGTCTTCCCTGAAGATAGTTTATTCTTTTCTTCGAGAATGAGGGTGCCGAGTCCAGTTACAGAGGCGGTACCTCACTATAATATATATATATATATATATATATATATATATATATATATATATATATATATATATATATATATATTATATATATATATATATATATATATATGCAAAACAACCACTGTGAAAGAGTAGTTCCTTGACAATGTGAGTAGTCACGAAAGCGCTTGGAATTTCACTACTCTTTCACAGTGGTTGTTTTGCAAATTTTAAAATCACCTGTTTACTGTGATCTCATTGCATATATATATATATATATATATATATATATATATATATATATATATATATATATATATATATATATATATAATATATATATATATATATATATATTTATGCAAAACAACCACTGTGAAATACTAGAGAAATTCCAAGCGTTTTCGTGACTATTCATATTATCAAGGAACTATGAAAGTAAAGCATCCAAGGAAGGTATATAAGGGGTCTGGCCAACACCTCACTATCAGATCCCACAACAGTTAAACACCTGAAGCGCGCCGGCCCAACTGGACAGGTCCTTCGCACAACCCTCCAACAAACTATTCTGCCCAAGAAAATTTTAAAAATGATTATTTGTTCAGTGTATTATTAAATTCTTCACAAATTCTATTAATTATAAATGGATCTAATTTATATAAACCAAAGGAAATATTCATATTATTGTCAAAACTGCTTTTTATGAAACAAGATTCAATTATATTCCTATCGACCATGGACTTGCTTGATACTACTTTCTAAACTTTTTGAAAATCAATTGGATGGTTAAAATCTCTTACATGAATAAATAGAGCATTGGAATCTTGTCCAGTTCTAATGCTATATTTATGTTGTTTTAATCTTAGATCGAGATTTTTACCAGTTTGACCGTAATAAACTTTATCGCAAATTTTACAAGGAATCTTATAGACACATCCATCAGCATTTTGGGGAAAATTCTTTACCAAAAGTTTTGTTACTGTATCAAGATTTTTGAATACAACTTTAATATTAAAAGTCTTAAGAAGAGAAGGCATATCAACCAAGTTTTCATGGTAAGGGAGAACCAACATATTTTTAGTTGAATAAGGCTGGTTGTCCCTTTTTGGATTGTAAAAAGTATTTCTAGCAACTTTAAAAGATTTATCAATTACATTTCTTGGGTATTTTAAATCATTACCTATTTCATAAATTTTGGATATTTCCTCATCTATGAACTCAGGACTACAAATTCGCAAAGCTCTCAAAAACATTGATGAGAAAACAGACAGTTTGTCTCTATCTTGATGCGAAGAATAATAGTGGACATAGGAACAGTTATTTGTAGGTTTTCTGTAAATTTTAAATTTGAATTCATTATTACCCTTAATAATTAAAACTTCTAGAAAAGGCAATGAGTTATGTTCTTCAAACTCAACAGTAAAGTTTATAGAATGGGCTAAGCTATTTAATTTTCCAAGGAAATGGTGTATATCTACATTTTTGGGCATAAGACACAAAATATCATCACCATATCTGAACCATTTAGCTCTATTAGGGAGGATTGTGTTAAGCAACCTTGTTTCAAAAAATTCCATGTATAGGTTACTAAGAACAGGTGAAAGAGGATTTCCCATTGCCATACCAAACTTCTGAGTGTAAAACTTATCATTAAATATAAATTTTGCATCAACAATGCAAAGTTTAATAAGTTTAATGATAGTAGGAACTGGCAGTGGTAAATCATAGTTAACTAGTTCTTCAGATAACTGTTCCTATGTCCACTATTATTCTTCGCATCAAGATAGAGTCAAACTGTCTGTTTTCTCATCAATGTTTTTGAGAGCTTTACGAATTTGTAGTCCAGAGTTCATAGATGAGGAAATATCCAAAATTTATGAAATAGGTAATGATTTAAAATACCCAAGAAATGTAATTGATAAATCTTTTAAAGTTGCTAGAAATACTTTTTACAATCCAAAAAGGGACAACCAGCCTTATTCAACTAAAAATATGTTGGTTCTCCCTTACCATGAAAACTTGGTTGATATGCCTTCTCTTCTTAAGACTTTTAATATTAAAGTTGTATTCAAAAATCTTGATACAGCAAAAAAACTTTTGATAAAGAATTCCCCCCAAAATGCTGATGGATGTGTCTATAAGATTCCTTGTAAAATTTGCGATAAAGTTTATTAACGGTCAAATGTAAATATTATCAAAACGATTAAAATAACATAAAATAGCATTAAGAATGACAAGATTCATGCTCTATTTATTCTTTGTAAGAGATTTTAACAGTCCATTGATTTTCAAAATGTAAATTGAATAAGATTAAACAAAGAAAGTCATGGTCGACAGGATTAATGCTCTTTTTCATATAAAGAGTTTTGACCAATAATATAAATTCTTTAAAGTTTATAAATTAGATCCATTTAAATTAATAGAATTTGTGAAAAAGAGTTTAAATAAAAATGAAAATATCCTTTGGTTTTATAAATTATTCCTTGTTAATATTATTATGAATTTGGGAAGGACTTCATATGCCTGCGACAAATACAGTGTTTAAATGTTTGTGGGTTAGATAGTTTGTGGTGGTTGGCCGAGGACCTCTTCCAGTTGGCCGTGGCGTCAGTGTTTACTTTGTGGGATTCTGATGTGAGTGTGGTCACAAAGCGCTTAATACTTCTTGATGCTTTATTTCATAGTTGCTTGTAATGTTGCAGTATTCACGAAATCGTGGATCCTAGTTTTCACTGTGATTTGTTGCATATTCTGAAATCACTGTTATATGTATATATATATATATATATATATATATATATATATATATATATATATATATATATTATATAATATATATATTATATATAAATATATATATATATATTATATATATATATATATATATATATATATATATATATATATATATATATATATATATATATATATATATATATATATATATATATATATATATATATTATATATATATATATAATATATATATATATATATATATATATATATATAATATATATATATATATATATATATATAATATATAATATATACTGAGGGATTCTGAATACACAGATGGTCGATTTTCCGAAAAGGCAGATTTTTCAAATATGATAAAAAAAAATGCGCAGTAATCGGCTTGCTATTAACAGGCGATATTATGCAAATACAAATTTATATGTAAATATACGTTTGTGAAATTGTGCCCAAAATAAAAGCTTGGCCATTGAGCTCTGGAATTAAACTTTAATATAAAATTGCCAAGATAATACGTTGAAAATATGAAAGACGATTTTGATAATTGCATTAATTTGTACAGAGAAAATTTTTATTTTGATGTAAATTTTTCTTGTTGCATCGCTTACTCTGAGAGTATTGTGCTCAATCTCTTGAGCCCGCATTAGATTTTGAAATCCTGGTTAACTGTCAGAATTTCCATAGTAATTTTATCCTTCATTCTCTGCTTCATCACTCTCACCCGGTAAAATTATTCTCTAATTTGTATTCTTTCTCCGGGTCATGAAGGTGACGCTCCGTTCGTTGGACAACAAGACGGCGTCTCCTGACGCTGGTCTTAGACGATAACGCGGTAAGTTATTAAACTGAAGAGTTAGAAGCGTGTGCAAGAAGTGGGTGTCGT
>NC_069416.1:38387587-38442587 GCF_026875155.1 Cherax quadricarinatus | reverse complement strand
ATTTTTTCTCCTAGTTTTTTTTTGCTAATGATTCTAATACTTTTCCTGATAGTTATCCTCCTAATTAGCCTATTATTTTTACTCACATATGTGCTAATAAATTTCCTGACAATATCATGCTAAGTATTCTGCTAATTATCCGGTAAATTCTCCTGCTAACTCTTGTCCTAACTCACCTAATCTTTCTCCTGCTAAATTCATCGTTCTCATTTCTGATTTCTTCTGCTAATCTCCCTAATCATTTTCTCATCTTCTTCGCCTTTGATATATTAAGGATTTCTTAGTCTTTAGTGTAGCCTGGACGAGCTTGCAGGATATATTATTTGTTTTCTCTCTCTCTCGTCACTCCCGGTATAGATGAGTTTCTTGGTAGCCTCCCAGCACTAATGGCCAGGCAGTTCGTCTCAGCTTATTGGATCAGTCAGTCCAGGGAACCAGTCCATTGTATTCTAAATACGAATTCTCACCTTCTGCGTACGTGTGTGTGTGTGTGTATGTGTGTGTGTGTGTGTGTGTGTGTGTGTGTGTGTGTGTGTGTGTGTGTGTGTGTGTGTGTTTTGGTGTTGTGTGTGTGTGTGTGTTGTGTGTGTGTGTGTACTCACCTAATTGTACTCACCTAATTGTGGTTGCAGGGGTCGAGACTGAGCTCCTGGCCCCACCTCTTCACTGATCGCTAGTGGGTCCTCTCTCTCTCTGCTGCCTGAGCTGTATCATACCTCTTCTTAAAACTATGTATGGTTCCTGCCTCCACTACTTCACTTGACTGAAGAAATACTTCCTAACGTCCCTGTGACTCGTCTGAGTCTTCAGCTTCCAGTTGTGACCCCTTGTCCCTGTGTCCCCTCTCTGGAACATCCTATCTCTGTCCACCTTGTCTATTCCCCGCAGTATCTTGTATGTCGTTATCATGTCTCCCTTGAACCTTCTGTCCTCCAGTGTCGTCAGTCCGATTTCCCTTAACCTTTCCTCGTACGACATTCCTTTGAGCTCTGGGACTAGCCTTGTTGCAAACCTTTGTACTTTCTCTAACTTCTTGACGTGCTTGACCAGGTGTGGGTTCCAGACTGGTGCTGCATACTCCATAAAGGGCCTAACATACACAGTGTACAGTGTCTTGAACGATTCCTTATTAAGGTATCGGAACGCTATTCTCAGGTTTGCCAGGCGCCCGTATCCTGCAGCAGTTATTTGGTTGATGTGTGCCTCTGGTGATGTGCTCGGTGTTATGGTCAACCCCAAGGTCTTTTTTCCCTGAGTAAAGGTCTGTAGTCTTTGTCCACCTAGCCTATACACTGTCTGCGGTCTTCTTTGCCCCTCCCCAATCTTCATGACTTTGCATTGGCTGGTTTGATTCGAGAAGCCAGTTACTGGACCACATGTCCAGCCTGTCCATGTCGCTTTTGCAGTCCTGCCTCATCCTCGTCCGATTTAATTCTTCTCATCAACTTCACGTCGTCTGCGAACAGGGACACTTCAGAGTCAATTCCTTCCACATGTCGTTCACATATATCAAAAATATCACGGGTCCTAGAACTGACCCCTGTGGGACCCCGCTCGTAAAAGGCCCCACTGTGATACCTCTTCACGTACCATGACTCGTTGCTGCCCCCCTGTCAGGTATTCCCTTATCCATTGCAGTGCCCTCCTTTTACATGCGCCTGATCCTCCAGCTTCTGAACTAATCTCTTGTGTGTGTGTGTGGGGTTGTGTTTTGTGTGTGGTGTGTGTGTGTGTGTGTGTGTGTGTGTGTGTGTGTGTGTGTGTGTGTGTGTGTGTGCGTGTGTGTGTGTGTGTACCTGTGTGTACGTGTGTGTGTGTGTGTGTGTACTTGTGTGTGTGTGTGTGTGTGTGTTTGCCACACTCACCTGAATGCACTATTCTCATGGGGGTCAAAGAATTAAGCTAGCGGTCGTCCATGTCAGTAATTAGTCACACAATTGGTCATGTCTTTCCCCTCAAACACGCTCGCCAGGAATTGCTTCCGACGTGATCGCCATGTCCAGCCCCCGTGGGCAGCGTGATATCTGTCAGGGGGGTGTTTTGAGGCGGCAAAGAGCGTGTCAGGGGTGTATATGCGTAGCGCCGAGCCTGTCAGGGGTGTTAATGGTTGGCGGTAAGCTTGTCAAGGGCGTTAGTGGGAGTTACTAAGCTTGGCAAGGCGTTGGTGGACGGGGGTGAAGCTGTCAAACGTGTTGGCGGCGGGTTTGACTGAAGCTGTCAGAGGTGTTGGCGGGTGACGCTGAAACTTTCAGAGGCGTTGGTGGGTGAGGCCGAAGCTGTCAGAGGCGTGGGTGGTTGACGCTGAGGCTGTCAGAGGCGTTTGTGGATGAAGCTGATGCTGTCACAGGCGTTGGTGGTTGACGCTGAAGCTGTCAGAGGCGTTGGTAGTTGACGCTGAAGCTGTCAGAGGCGTTGGTGGGTGAGGCTGAAGCTGTCAGAGGTGTTCGTGTTTGACGCTAAAGCTGTCAGAGGCGTTGGTGGTTGACGATGAAGCTGTCAGAGACGTTGGTGGTTGACGCTAAAGATGTGAGGCATTAGTGAGTGACACTAAGCTTGGCAGTGTTGGTGGGGAAGGTGTTGAATCTGTCATAGCTGCAAGTGAACGGCGTTGAGAGTGTCAGCATATGGTGTGTCTCATAGAGCTGACTCTAATGACGGGTTGTCACTCTAGAGAGAGAGACAGACAGACAGAGCCCTCCCACCCAAAAAAAAAACTCTCTTTAGAGAGGAAAAAACGTGGCTTTTATGAAGCCACGCTGGAGGCAGGGGAGGGACGGCCATCGAGATGAGTACAGTAATTTACTAGGCGTAGAGAAGCTCCGGCTATTTCAGGATGACGGTACAAATATTGTAGAGGAGGCAAATGACACTGAAATGTTTGACAAGATCAAAGTCTGTTTGAGTAGTGACTCATTAGTGTTGCCGAGTGAGCGATTCTTCTCTCTCTTCTTTCTTCTCTCTCTCTCTTGTAAGTTATCCAACGCAGACACTTACAAATATATGCATTTTTCTACCTTCGCATATTCAGGAACAAATATAAATAACACATAATGACAGAAAAAGAGGATACGAAGAACTGCCGATAGTAATGAAGAAAAGACATCTTTTGTTACGACAACGTCTTGCTTAGTGTAGGGTTTTTTAAAGATCTACACAGAGCGAAACGTTGTGATAACAAATGCTCGCTCTTCGCCTATGTATTTTCATGATCATAGAAAAATAGTGTAAATATAAAGAACACTTTCTTAAATACGTTATAAAGCCCAGGAAAATTGTGGAGTGTTGGAAGATACGCTTGTAAAATAGATGCAGGATTGCCAGAATAATCAAGACTTCTCACCATGCAAAGTGAAAGCAGTTGCAAGGGACTGCCGGGGCCCCTCTCATCTCTCTCTCTCTCTTTCTTTCTCTCTCTCTCACCTCACGAGAGCGAAAATATCATGTCTGGCTATATTACGCTTCGCGTTCATTCCCGGCTAAATTCGTATCAAAACTGATGCGCTCTGGCGTTAGTTTTCATGTTCATCACCCACTAGATTCTGCCTTCAACGCCATTAATTATAAACTTCAAATCCAGCCCAACCCCAACTCTCCAACCCTCCTTAGACTAGACCTCAAATCCCGATTAATTTCTTCCTACAATCCAGTCCAATTCCAACTCTTCACCCTTCCCTAAACTACGCCTCTAATCCCAGTTAATTTCCACCTCCAACCTTCACACCCCAGTCGTCCCCCGCCTCTAAACCCGACGAAACCTCAACTACATCATTTATCATTCCTTATATTCGGCGTCCTAGAAACCTTAATTCTAACTCCCAACAAACGATACCTTCAAAACCTGTAAAATCTCACCTCCAACCTCTGCCAAATCTTCTCCAGAAACCATTACAAAATCCCACCCATACCCACCATATCCAACCGCCTCCAAAATAAGTCTCCACCTCCAACACTCTCCAAAAAAAATCCCCGCCTCCAACACTCCCTATAAATCCCCCACCTCCAACGCTTCCCTTCTTCAAAAAAAAAAAAGTAAATAATTTACAAAAGCCTAGCTTGACTCACCCATTGACCCCTGTCTTCCCGTTAGACAGGACCAGATCAACAAATTCTCTGTAATTACTGCGAAATTGAGATAAATTTGGCCCTAATTACGCTGTGACTCACCCGCCGTCCAGTTAGACAAGTCAACAAACAACGGAACAATAGGAGACAAGATAACTGCAACAAGTAACGAGCCATGAAATAGAGAGCAAAATAATGGCAACAGCCAAATAACCAGTGCAATAAGAAACAAAACAATTGTGACAAGCCAATAGACACGTGTAATAAGAAGCGAGATATCTGCAACAAGAAAATAAAAAAATCTCGTGTTATAAGGATCAAAAAAGCTAAAACAAATCAACAGAAAGTCGAACAATAGTAAGGTTATTTACAACAAGACATGAAATAGCAGCAACAACGAAACATTATAGCTTCATCACCTGGCTACTCACCCTCACACCTCAGAGCTTCATCACCTGGCTACTCACCCTCACACCTCAGAGCTTCATCACCTGGCTACCACCTCACACGTCAGAGCTTCATCACCTGGCTACTCACCCTCACGTCTCAGAGCTTCATCACCTGGCTACTCACCCTCACACCTCAGAGCTTCATCACCTGGCTACTCACCATCACACCTCAGAGCTTCATCACCTGGCTACTCACCCTCACACCTCAGAGCTTCATCACCTGGCTACTCACCCTCACACCTCAGAGCTTCATCACCTGGCTACTCACCCTCACACCTCAGAGCTTCATCACCTGGCTACTCACCCTCACACCTCAGAGCTTCATCACCTGGCTACTCACCATCACACCTCAGAGCTTCATCACCTGGCTACTCACCATCACACCTCAGAGCTTCATCACCTGGCTACTCACCATCACACCTCAGAGCTTCATCACCTGGCTACTCACCCTCACACCTCAGAGCTTCATCACCTGGCTACTCACCATCACACCTCAGAGCTTCATCACCTGGCTACTCACCATCACACCTCAGAGCTTCATCACCTGGCTACTCACCATCACACCTCAGAGCTTCATCACCTGGCTACTCACCATCACACCTCAGAGCTTCATCACCTGGCTACTCACCATCACACCTCAGAGCTTCATCACCTGGCTACTCACCATCACACCTCAGAGCTTCATCACCTGGCTACTCACTCTCACACCTCAGAGCTTCATCACCTGGCTACTCACCATCACGCATTTACCAGTCAAGCGAACCTCCATTTATAGTTTATACCATCACCCTGTAATTTCTGATGGTAATCACTAACAGTAACTTACAATGGTGTAATGGTAATCCGTAGTGATGTTCCGTCATGGCAACCTGCAATGGAAATTTGTGAGAGTTAATTTATAGCGGCAGTCTTCAATGGCAATGTGTAACAGTAATCTTTGATGGTAATTTGGTAGTGATAGTTTATTTCTAGCAAGAACCTAATGAAGGGGAAAAAATAATCTGTTTAATTGCGCAACAAATCAACGTTTCAGGGAAAAATTTTGTTGCAAACAAGTGGCAGTGATTAATTTTGGAGAAAATACTCACAATGCAAAACACGAGATGTATAATAATAATAATAATAATAATAATAATAATAATAATAATAATATAATAATAATAATAATAATAATATTTTATTATTATTATTATTATTATTATTATTATTATTATTATTATTATTTTTTATTATTATTATTATTATTATTATTATTATTATTATTATTATTATTTTATTATTATTATTATTATTATTATTATTATTATTATTATTATTAATATTATTAAACACCGGCCGTCTCCCACCTATGATGGACAACCCGAAAAATAAGAAATGCGGTCACTGTCACTCACTCCATCACTGTCTTGACAGAGTCACGTAGATACTACAGTTCAAAACTGGCGCCCTTCCAGAGTGAGGTCACTGTACTTCCAACCTTCAGGACTTAAGTCCGGCTAATTGGATTTCCTGAACATCTTCATAAATTTCACCTTGCTCACACTCCAACAGTACGTAGAGTCATAAAAAACACTTGCTTCCACTCCTACCTAACACGCTCACACACGCCTGTTGGATGCAAGCTTCATGCATATAAAACCTCATTTACCCCTGCAACCTTTGCTATGACAATTCCTATCCAACCTTCCCTCCATTACAGATTTATGCGCCCTCCAAATCATCCTGTTTTGCTCCATCCTCTCTAAATGTCCGATGGGAGTTAATAATTATTATTATAATTAACATTACTTTCATGTCGAGGCGCTAAATCGGTAGAAGGAATTTGCGCCTGTGTAAAGAAGGTAATGAGGTTTGATCTGAGGAAAGGGAAGGTTTTTCCAAGTTCTTGGAACAAGAACCCTTCACTGGCCGTGAGGAAATATGGGTTGGAAAATAGAGTAACGAGCAATTTCATTCAAGTTGAAATGCAGAAAGACAGGCAAATTAGGAATAAAGAGTGGGCGTTTGACAGGAGAAAATGACTCAATTACCCTGTGTGTGTGTTCGTGTGTGTGTGTGTGTGTGTGTGTGTGTGTGTGTGTGTGTGTGTGTGTTCTTATAAGTGTAAGCATGGGTTAGTTTAAGAAGGTAATGAGGAGTGGGGAGCAGGGTTCGTGCGTGTGCTTGAGGTACCACTGTCAACAAGTTACACTTGCCGGGGCAGAGTTCAGACGCTCCTGGCTGTGATTATCTCTTCATAGTTACAGGAGCCAGAGGTGAGCTGGTGTACCGTCTTCTGTATTTAGTTTGTAAAAGAGACAAATTCTTACTGTTTCCACTAAAATTATTATTAATAATATGATTATTATTATGATGATGATGATGATGATCGTTATTCATGGGGAAGCGCTACGACTGTTGGGTGGTAATACAGGGACTGAGGAATGGAAGGTAACCAGTACCAGGACTGAAGAAGTCACTAGTGGCGAAACGTTTCCTCTAATAAATGTCCTGTTACATACACAAATGTTTTTTTCCACATTTTGTCTGTATCACCATACCATTTATCAGGAGACCTTAACTCCAAATCCTTTGATCACGAGCACTTTACCAGCAACAAACTCCTTTGAGGGAACATCGCGTTCCATTCGTAGGAATTGCGGCCTTCTTACAGAGTTTATAACAGAGTACCTGAACTATTTTCTTGAAATATTGTACTCTGCATTTCCAGTATTTTTTGTTTTGCTTCCGAAAATCATATTTCTTCACTTTGGGACCCATAATACACCATGTCTAAGAACTTTTCTTTTATCATACTGACTAAATTAATTAGGCTGAGAGTCTATCGACTACACGGGGGTTTAAATCTGTACACCTTGTACACTACCAGTCAAAGATGTTTTGATTTCTTAATCATGGATTAAAATAAACTCTCAGTGTGTATTAACTAATAGATACACCTCTTGGTTTAAATACCCTTGCTCGTAACACAACTGTTTATTCAGATTTTGATCTAACATATGTTGTTAACAGTTGATTTAGCATCTTAATGTAGATACCTAAAAACTTTTCAGAAATATTGCAGTATAACATACGAGCTTCTTACTGCAACATTAACGTTCTTTTCAAGTGATGATCTGATGTTTACATCTCTAAATCATTTTCATTCTTAATGTTTTGATTTGATCACGTATTCTATAGTTTTAATAGGGATAATCGCTGTAGTTATCTACACATTCTGGCGTGTGTGGGATGGAATATTCTCTGGCGTAAAATATGCTCTCCTGTACTTGGTAACGTACTCCTGTGTGACCTGGAATGGGATGTGCAATCCTGAGTGCATGTACTCGAGTGCTCTTAGGTCCTTAACGGGACTCGAGTGCTCTTAGGTCCTTAACGGGACTCGAGTGCTCTTAGGTCCTTAACGGGACTCGAGTGCTCTTAGGTCCTTAACGGGACTCGAGTGCTCTTAGGTCCTTAACGGGACTCGAGTGCTCTTAGGTCCTTAACGGGACTCGAGTGCTCTTAGGTCCTTAACGGGACTCGAGTGCTCTTAGGTCCTTAACGGGACTCGAGTGCTCTTAGGTCCTTAACGGGACTCGAGTGCTCTTAGGTCCTTAACGGGACTCGAGTGCTCTTAGGTCCTTAACGGGACTCGAGTGCTCTTAGGTCCTTAACGGGACTCGAGTGCTCTTAGGTCCTTAACGGGACTCGAGTGCTCTTAGGTCCTTAACGGGACTCGAGTGCTCTTAGGTCCTTAACGGGACTCGAGTGCTCTTAGGTCCTTAACGGGACTCGAGTGCTCTTAGGTCCTTAACGGGACTCGAGTGCTCTTAGGTCCTTAACGGGACTCGAGTGCTCTTAGGTCCTTAACGGGACTCGAGTGCTCTTAGGTCCTTAACGGGACTCGAGTGCTCTTAGGTCCTTAACGGGACTCGAGTGCTCTTAGGTCCTTAACGGGACTCGAGTGCTCTTAGGTCCTCTAACGGGACTCGAGTGCTCTTAGGTCCTTAACGGGACTCGAGTGCTCTTAGGTCCTTAACGGGACTCGAGTGCTCTTAGGTCCTTAACGGGACTCGAGTGCTCTTAGGTCCTTAACGGGACTCGAGTGCTCTTAGGTCCTTAACGGGACTCGAGTGCTCTTAGGTCCTTAACGGGACTCGAGTGCTCTTAGGTCCTTAACGGGACTCGAGTGCTCTTAGGTCCTTAACGGGACTCGAGTGCTCTTAGGTCCTTAACGGGACTCGAGTGCTCTTAGGTCCTTAACGGGACTCGAGTGCTCTTAGGTCCTTAACGGGACTCGAGTGCTCTTAGGTCCTTAACGGGACTCGAGTGCTCTTAGGTCCTTAACGGGACTCGAGTGCTCTTAGGTCCTTAACGGGGCTCAGATCTCAGCTGCTTTTCCCTCTTTTTTTGGATGAAACCTGATTTCCTTTTATTCCTTCTGGTGATATACGACACTGACTGATTTAGCGCTTTCTTATGAATATTAAATAATAATATTTACAATAATATTATAATTATTATTGTTATTAGTAGCAATAGTAGTATGTGCTCTGTAGATACTGCACACGAGTACAGGATATTAGAGTTTGTACTAGGAATCAGTCTACTCTCTCTCTCTCTCTCTCTCTCTTTCTCTCTCTCTCTCTCTCCCTCTCCCACTCATTTTTCCTACCTTTCTTTTCCTCCATCTCAGAGTATCTCAAAATTTCACTCCTCCTCCTGGACATCGATAAGGTTGTAGTAGAATAGTACATGAATTGACGTGATGGAGAATAATATTACTCTCTGTTCATGTGCCCTTTACCCTCCCTCCCATCTTTACCTCCCTCCCATCCTTCCCTCCCACCCATCCTTCCCTCCCACCCATCCTTCCCTCCCACCCATCCTTCCCTCCCACCCATCCTTCCCTCCCTCCCTTCTCTCCCTTGATCAGTAGGGTGATTTATGGGCTTGTTTTGGCCTCTCCCTCTGTGTGTATGTGTGTGTGTATGTTCGTGAGTGCATGTGTGTGTGTGTGTGGTGTGTGTGTGTGTGTGTGTGTGTGTGTGTGTGTGTATGTGTGTGTGTGTGTGTGTGTGTGTGTGTGTGTATGTGTGTGTATGTGTGTGTGTGTGTGTGTGTGTGTGTGTGTGTGTGTGTGTGTGTGTGTGTGTGTGTGTGTGTTTGTTTGTGTGTGTGTGTGTGTGTGTGTGTGTGTGTGTGTGTGTGTGTGTGTGTGTGTGTGTTGTGTGTTGTGTGTGTGTGTGCTACAGCCTGTGTATGTGTGCAGTATTTTTGAAATGTTAAGCTGATGTTTGGTTGCTTGTTTTGGAAGGGAGGGAAGAGCGGATATTTTTTTCCCCATGCATTGTGTGGGTGGGTGAATAATGGGCTTCTGATTTTGCTGGTATGGGTGGTGTTGGTGCTGTAGTGTGTGTGTGTGTGTGTGTGTGTGTGTGTGTGTGTGTGTGTACTCCCGGTGTTGCAGTGAAGGTCTTGTACTGTGTGCGCGTTCACAGAATTTTGTTTTTCAGTCATGAATAACTGAGTACCTAACTGTGATGCTCCTAGCTTGAAATAGAGGATGATGATCTCCCTTTATCGTCTGATTTCATTTGATTCTGTCGTTCTACCTTTTAAAGAAGCATATGCAGTGATTCAAAAGCGTGGAAGAAAAGCCTTGCACTCCGTTCTACACCACTATTAAGTCGCCGAATAAGGACAAGAGGAACGATACTAGAAGGATCACATCAGTAAGAGATGACGAGATGGCAAGGGTGAGGTCAAATTTTCTGCTATTTGAAGATTAGAAAGTATAGAAACCTTGAGAATATAGCAGGATGCAGGTTATTCACTATTTGACTCAAATCAAGTAGAAAATTCGAAGGTAAGCCTCGACGGTATCTGATGATCTGAAAAACGTTCTTGAAATATACTGGCATTCTAGCTATCACTACTGGCAGTTTGTGTTCTCTGTTTTAACAGTAATCTGAGGTTCGATTTCTTTGTGCTATGTCTCTGTTTACAATACCATGAAGCTCGTTTTCTCTCTCTTCACTTTCTGTTAATAGTAATCTGATGCTCGTTTTCTGTGTGTTCTAACTCTATTAAGAGTATTAACTTTCACTTTCTTTAGGTTTAAAGAAAGGTTAGGTTTAAATTTCTTTAGGTTTAAAGCCTTGAGCATAAATTTAGGCAGTTTTGGTAGGGAATCACCTGTAACTTAATACACAAGAATACTTAAATATAGGTAAAATGAGTGAATTTCTATTCTTATATATATATATATATATATATAATATATATATATATATATATATATATATATATATATATATAATATATATATATATATATATATATATATATTTATTATCACACTGGCCGATTCCCACCAAGGCAGGGTGGCCCGAAAAAGAAAAACTTTCACCATCATTCACTCCATCACTGTCTTTCCAGAAGGGTGCTTTACACTACAGTTTTTAAACTGCAACATTAACACCCCTCCTTCAGAGTGCAGGCACTGTACTTCCCATCTCCAGGACTCAAGTCCGGCCTGCCGGTTTCCCTGAACCCCTTCATAAATGTTACTTTGCTCACACTCCAACAGCACATCAAGTGTTAAAAACCATTTGTCTCCATTCACTCCTATCAAACACGCTCACGCATGCCTGCTGGAAGTCCAAGCCCCTCGCATACAAAACCTCCTTTACCCCCTCCCTACAACCTTTCCTAGGCCGACCCCTACCCCGCCTTCCTTCCACTACAGACTGATACACTCTTGAAGTCACTCTGTAACGCTCCATTCTCTCTACATGTCCGAACCACCTCAACAACCCTTCCTCAACAACAGTCCTCTGGACAACAGCTTTGGTAATCCCGCACCTCCTCCTAACTTCCAAACTACGAATTCTCTGCATTATATTCACACCACACATTGCCCTCAGACATGACATCTCCACTGCCTCCAGCCTTCTCCTCGTTGCAACATTCATCACCCATGCTTCACACCCATATAAGAGCGTTGGTAAAACTATACTCTCATACATTCCCCTCTTTGCCTCCAAGGACAAATTTCTTTGTCTCCACAGACTCCTAAGTGCACCACTCACCCTTTTCCCCTCATCAATTCTATGATTCACCTCATCTTTCATAGACCCATCCGCTGACACGTCCACTCCCAAATATCTGAATACATTCACCTCCTCCATACTCTCTCCCTCCAATCTGATATCCAATCTTTCATCACCTAATCTTTCTGTTATCCTCATTACCTTACTCTTTCCTGTATTCACTTTTAATTTTCTTCGTTTGCACACCCTACCAAATTCATCCAACAATCTCAGTAGCTTCTCTTCAGAATCTCCCAAGAGCACAGTGTCATCAGCAAAGAGCAACTGTGACAACTCCCAATTTATGTGTGATTCTTTATCTTTTAACTCCACGCCTCTTGCCAAGACCCTCGCATTTACTTCTCTTACAACCCCATCTATAAATATATTAAACAACCACGGTGACATCACACATCCTTGTCTAAGGCCTACTTTTACTGGGAAATAATTTCCCTCTTTCCTACATACTCTAACTTGAGCCTCACTATCCTCGTAAAAACTCTTCACTGCTTTCAGTAACCTACCTCCCACACCATACACCTGCAACATCTGCCACAAAATTCCCCCCTATCCACCCTGTCATACGCCTTTTTCAAATCCATAAATGCCACAAAGACCTCTTTAGCCTTATCTAAATACTGTTCACTTATATGTTTCACTGCAAACACCTGGTCCACACACCCCCTACCTTTCCTAAAGCCTCCTTGTTCATCTGCTATCCTATTCTCCGTCTTACTCTTAATTCTTTCAATAATAACTCTACCATACACTTTACCAGGTATACACAACAGACTTATCCCCCTATAATTTTTGCACTCTCTTTTGTCCCCTTTGCCTTTATACAAAGGAACTATGCATGCTCTCTGCCAATCCCTAGGTACCTTACCCTCTTCCATACATTTATTAAATAATTGCACCAACCACTCCAAAACTATATCCGCACCTGCTTTTAAGATTTCTATCTTCATCCCATCAATCCCGGCTGCCTTACCCCCTTTCATTTTACCTACTGCCTCACGAATTTCCCCCACACTCACAACTGGCTCTTCCTCACTCCTACAAGATGTTATTCCTCCTTGCCCTATACACGAAATCACAGCTTCCCTATCTTCATCAACATTTAACAATTCCTCAAAATGTTCCCTCCATCTTCCCAATACCTCTAACTCTCCATTTAATAACTCTCCTCTCCTATTTTTAACTGACAAATCCATTTGTTCTCTAGGCTTCCTTAACTTGTTAATCTCACTCCAAAACTTTTTCTTATTTTCAACAAAATTTGTTGATAACATCTCACCCACTCTCTCATTTGCTCTCTTTTTACATTGTTTCACCACTCTCTTAACCTCTCTCTTTTTCTCCATATACTCTTCCCTCCTTGCATCACTTCTACTTTGTAAAAACTTCTCATATGCTAACTTTTTCTCCCTTACTACTCTCTTTACATCATCATTCCACCAATCGCTCCTCTTCCCTCCCGCACCCACTTTCCTGTAACCACAAACTTCTGCTGAACACTCTAACACTACATTTTTAAACCTACCCCATACCTCTTCGACCTCATTGCCTATGCTCTCATTAGCCCATCTAACCTCCAATAGCTGTTTATATCTTACCCTAACTGCCTCCTCTTGTAGTTTATAAACCTTCACCTCTCTCATCCCTGATGCTTCTATTCTCCTCGTATCCCATCTACCTTTTACTCTCAGTGTAGCTACAACTAGAAAGTGATCTGATATATCTGTGGCCCCTCTATAAACATGTACATCCTGAAGTCTACTCAACAGTCTTTTATCTACCAATACATAATCCAACAAACTACTATCATATCGCCCTACATCATATCTTGTATACTTATTTATCCTCTTTTTCTTAAAATATGTATTACCTATAACTAAAACCCTTTCTATACAAAGTTCAATCAAAGGGCTCCCATTTTCATTTACACCTGGCACCCCAAACTTACCTACCACACCTTCTCTAAAAGTTTCTCCTACTTTAGCATTCAGGTCCCCTACCACAATTACTCTCTCACTTGTTCAAAGGTCCTATACATTCACTTAACATCTCCAAATCTCTCTCTCTCCTCTACATTCCTCTCTTCTCCAGGTGCATACACGCTTATTACGACACACTTTTCGCATCCAACCTTTACTTTAATCTACATAATTCTTGAATTAACACATTCATATTCTCTTTTCTCTTTTCATACTGATCCTTCAATATTACTGCTACCCCTTCCTTGCTCTAACTCTCTCAGATACTCCAGATTTAATCCATTTATTTCCCCCCACCGATATATATATATATATATATATATATATATATATATATATATATATATATATTTTATATATTATACACACACACACATTTTTTTATTATTTTTTATTAGCACACTGGCCGATTCCACCAAGGCAGGGTGGCCCGAAAAAGAAAAACTTTCACCATCATTCACTCCATCACTGTCTTGCCAGAAGGGTGCTTTACACTACAGTTTATAAACTGCAACATTAACACCCATCCTTCAGAGTGCAGGCACTGTACTTCCATCTCCACATATATATCTATATATATATATATATATATATATAATATATATATATATATATATATATATATTTATATATATATGTATATATATATATATATATATATATATATATATATATATATATAAATATATATATATAATATATATATATATATATATATATTATGGAGAATCTGATGCATGGATATATGAAAATCTATAATCATGAGGACTCAGCAAGGAAGAAAATACTTAAAATATGGAAACTATAAATAAAAACATAATGGATAACAGAGAAAAACTGTTATCATCTTTCTGCAAATTTTCTTAAGTGTCAGAATGACTCTCAAGAAAATTAGTTCTTCCCACGTTCCTTGTTTTGGAAATCTTCCGAGACCAAATGAGGTCATTTAAATGAAAATATATATATAAAAAAAGGTTAAAGATAGTTCCGAGTCTCAGTTTGGAAGCGTAGGCAGCCGGGTGCTCCATTAACATAACAAAGGGATGGTATATAGAACAAGGCTAAAGAGGAGCATCCTTGCATTGTGTTGGAGCCGCAGTGCCGAGACCTCGCTGGCGGCTGCCATCACCTCTGTGCTGGGTAGTGGCCCTTAGCTCTTCACTGATGAGAGGTGGCACTTGACACTGACCTTGCCCGCACTGGGTAGTGGCAGTTCCCTTCACAGTGCTGCTCTCTTACTGAACGGAGAGATCAGTAAGCCATCCCTCCGTTCGGTGAGTTATTTACAATCGTGTCATTACGATTTCGTCAGTCACTTTCGTTTCCATTACTGGGCAGTGACACTTACCTTGTCAGTTCTGTGTAATGTTACTCGACACTTACTTTCCCCGTGTTAGGAAGCGGTTCCTGACACTTACTTTTCCAGCACTGGGTAGTTGCTCTCAACACTTGGATTGCAGTACCTGGAAGGGCACTTCCCAGTACAGTGCATTCTCATTACAAGCATTTTGTGTATATTCAACACTCGACTGCTAGGGTGGCCAAACTGATTTACTGAAATACTTCCGAGCAACTCTGTGAGGAATGATGCAGAACTTTGTAAGGAATTATGTAGAACTCTTGAGTGGACTGGAGCTCTCCTTTGTCAGGAAAGACGCAAAACATGGAGCGAAATGGAGCAAAAATGAGAGAGGAATGACGCACAACTTCATGGGAAAAAGTACTTCAGTAAAACTGCAGTAAGCTAAATTTAATGCATATTATTCAACAAACTTAATCTGCTTTAAGCTTCCGACTTCTCGGATGTAGACAGGGAGAGAACGAACGAACTGACATGGAAAACGAGAAGACTTATGCATGAGCGTGGTGAGAGACGGGAGGGACTGATGGATATGGAGGAGAGGGTGTATGGGTGGGGTGGAGACAGAGAGAAAAGGTGAAGACAGGATGGATGGATGGAAAAGGACCTTCGTACATGGAGAGAACAGTACGGACTAACGTACGTCGAAATGAATAGGATGAAAGGGCAGGGAAATGAATAGTACGGGCATAGAGAGGGACACGACGAACAAACGTGGAGAGAGAGAGGAAGGGATAGATGTGGAGTAGAGACAGACAGACGGATGTTGAGCGGCCTGGGACAGAGTCACGTAGAGAAGATCAGGACGAACATCCCCCTCTCATTAGAGTGGTTTTTAACTCCAAAAATTGCCACCACTAAAGAGTTTTGTGGAAATAACACTATTCAATGTGTTTTTTTTCCCCAGCTATGAGATCACTTTTATTCTGACTTTGAATACCATTTCAACACATTCATTTTTCCTCCTAATAACGAGAGGATAGTTTTCGTAATATAGGACTCAAGAGCATCCAGTTGGCGTTAATCAGATCACTCAGTGAGAATCATCACCCTGAAGAGCCAATCGTATATTATTCACGCTCTTAAGCATATCAAGTCAGTCATGAAATAGAACCTTGAAGTTTGTATATTTTATTCCCTTGCTCTAATAATTTCAGAATCAAACAGTCTTCGGTGAAAAAAAATCAAATCAAATATTAGATGATGACAGGAGGGAGGAGAGGGGATGGGGGATATTAAATTGCCTTGGCTAAGTTAGATAATTAACTTTCATCCTGATGTATTATTTTTAACCCCAGAACAAGTAATGCCACTCAGTGTGTTATGATACTCTCACACAGAGGTCTGCAAATAGCCTGCCGAGACTAATGATGTTGATCATTCCCTCCTCGGGATTTCTGAGTCGTCTGCCACTGCTAAGGACATTGGGATTTTTTACTGTGCCATTTTTCGTTGGCCATTTTGTATTGGTTATTTTCAGTAAAACGGATGGAAAACAAAGTTATACATTGTTTTTCGTAAGTGAATAATATCGGCTATAAATATTCAGACAGAAGGATTGGTATTGTTTTGCTCACGAGATCGTGCAACACCTGGAGAATGGGAGATAATCAGGTTTAATCTGAGGAAAGAGAGGGTAGCTAGCATCAAGGTACTATGCACCCTTTCCTCTCGCCCAGTCCTTGAAGAGATAGACAGAAGGAAGTCTTAGTCAATCAATAACCAGTAGAACGATAGTTGTGAATGTCTCTTATTTAATCACTGTTGAAGGAGAATGTGATAGTCAATTATTTTTCTTTATTCCTATTTGATTTTTGTCTTCCATTTCATTCTCTACGAAATCAGTAAATATCTTTAGTAAAAGATGAAAAATATTACTTTGCTGAGCGTCTGGACACGCTACAAAAGACTGACCACTTGAAATATAACAGGTGTCATGGTCGTGACAGTAAGCTTGTGTTTGGAAGAGGCACTAGGCAGGCAGCTCTGTCTCCCGCAGCGACAAAGAGGTCGTACCGTGTTGGGAGGGGGGAGGGGGGTAGGAGGAAGAAGGGGAGGGGGAAGAGGGGTGGGTGAAAGCTGTCATTTGCAGACTCTGCCGAGTTCTCCAGCGAGTGGACGATCCTTGGATGGCTGGCTTCCAACCCTGTGACTCTCTCTCGACGGCTGTCGGTGGGAGTCTGTGAGACGTGGATGCTTCACAGGCATCTTAGCCTGTAGGCTTCTCAAAACCCGAACTTTCCGGACCATCTTGCGGTTAAATGAAAATGTTTAAGGGGTTTTCTTGTCGCAGACATTGTTTGCTTTCTCAGCGCCGTTGCTATGTTCTCTTACTGCCGGGTTAAGAAATGATAAGACTTGCATGTGAAGAGTCAAGAATCTCTCTATCAACAATTCAGTTTTCTCTGCAGCTGAAATGTTTCATAACGAAGAAAATATTTAAAAAATATCCCGTCATAATACGTCTCTTTTTCTTCTATATAAGCGTTCTCTTTCCTTTTCTTTTATTCTCCTGCACTTCATTCTTTACATTCCTCTATCCATTCCTTGCCTACCTTTCCCCACACTTCGCACTTGCGTTCCACTTCACACCCTTCCCATTTCTTACCTACCTCTCCCCATCTTTCCTATTCCACACCTTCCTACCTGAGCTACAGGCTTCGCTGATTTCTGGTAATTGGGAGGCGGCATATACCTGACTTAGTTAGCTGGTCTCCGGGGCAACATGACGCTAGCACGATAAAATCCTGTGTTGAAGAGGGCTCCCGTCATCCACGGCTGCTGCTGCTGCTGCTGCTGCTTCTACTACTACTACTACTACTACTACTACTACTACTACTACTACTACTACTACCACTACTACTACTACTACTACTACTGCTGCTGCTGCTGCTGCTACTACTGCTGCTGCTGATGGTACTGATACAGCTGCTGATAATTCTATTGCTGTTGATGTTGATGCTGATGATTATGCCACTGCTACTGCGGCTGATGATACTGCTACTGAATTGCGGCTTTTGATAACAGTGGGATCTTTTTGTTGGTGCTACTGCTGCTGTTGCTGCTGCTCCAGGGTGCTGCAACCCCTAGTACTAGGGAACGTTGACGATACCATTGCTGCTCTTGCTTCAGCTATTTCAGCAGATGGCAAGAGTGAAGGTGGCGATACTACTCTCATTACTGTTTGATGTCGTGTAAGCAACATCTGCAATATTCGTTTATGTTAGCGCTTTGTTGAATCCTGCAAGAATTATTTCTAGGTCTTGCGACACCTGGAAAGGCTGTTTATGTCTAGAATTCGTGACACTTAACAAGTCTGTCTGTGTCTAGGTCTTGTGACTTCCCATTATAAGAGTTTTTTTTTTCCCAAACTCTACCAACTTTACCAGTACGCTGCATCCTAGAAATAAAATTATTATTCTATAAGAAAAAGAGAAAGAGAAAGAGAACATGAATAAAAGAATGAGTCAATAACATCTAAATCAAATATTTATCGGACTAATGCAATCAAGAAAGGAGAATGCGTTTTCACGAACCACCAGAAACACACAAATTTCGAAACCTGTTAGAGACCTATGGATCTGGTATAATACACTCAGTGTACTACATGCCATATATATACAATATGCACGGTATAAATATACTCAACAGTATAATATATCCATAACGTAATATATCAGTAGCAAGAAATATAGATAATAAGACGCATCACGATATATCTATAATATAACATAGCAATAGTATAATATATATTCCGTATAATATACCAGCATCATATTATGTCCAGGGTAAAATATGTCAAGAATTTGGAATCAATACATTAAAACTAAAAAAAGAAAATAGACGTTGACTCATCCCCCGGACCACACACACAAAAATACTTCATAATTTGCGTCAGAGACATTACTTGGTCTTGCTCATTTCTCCGGATTTACACAACGTAATTCCTGGTAGAGGAGTTTGCTATTTAAGTCGCTTACAAAACTGGTGATAATTTTCCCCCTCTGGTTGAAAACTTTACCATTTTCATGACCCGCCTCTGTGAGGAGTGGGAGGGGAGACAGAGATAGATAGATAGATAGATAGATAGATAGATAGATAGATAGATAGATAGAGAGAGAGAGAGAGAGAGAGAGAGAGAGAGAGAGAGAGAAAAGAGAAAGAAAGAGAGAGAGAGAGAGAGAGAGAGAGAGAGAGAGAGAGAGAGAGAAGAGAGAGAGAGAGAGAGAGAGAGAGAATGAGAAAACTTCTGGTAGAAAATTTTAAATAACACGGAAATTGAAAATGTTCTTCTGACACACCACTTAAGAGTTTTGCGTCTGACACACTCATGAGCCAGAGAACAAAGGGTAGGGATGAAACCGAGGAATGGAATAGAAATAAAAAGAGGGAACGGAGAAGTGACATAAGAAGGAATAGTACAATTGGATGAACTGAAGTCATGGAGGAAAATGCCTTGTATTTATAGCAATAATGTAAAACGAACTCCAGAGAAATGAAGTGTACAAGTTCAGTAGTTAAATGAAGACTCCGTCCAGCAGACAGGGTAACTGTTTTAATCTACTTTTTATTGTTTTCTATAGAAATTAAAATCCTAATTAACAGTTATCACATTAGACACAGTGTTGCCAAGAGGCGAAGGTAATGTATACTTTATATTAACATTATTTTAATATAAACACAGTGATGCCAAGTGCAGCGGCGATCTCATAAATGACTAGTAATATTAGAGACAGTGTTCTCTAGTTATTATAAATATTGCTTTTAGAGGGAAGTGATAAACGCTTAGGCGATCATACAAAGGAGGAGAGAAGCTTCAGTTCTTCGCATCAAGAGACCTGCAACAGCTTCCACAGAGGAGCCTAGATGTTGCTGTGGAAGATGCCCGGATGCTGCCGTAGGAGATGCCTGAATGCTGCAGTGAGAGATGTGTCGATGCTGCCGTAGGTGATGCCTGGATGCTGCCGTGACATCATATTTACTGTACTAATGGCGACACAAGGTTCCAAGAAAGGATTAATGCACGTAAGTCTGTCATAAACAGAAGAGCTTTACCAAGGAGCTACAATAAGCTTGTCTTTGCTCCGTGCTAATGAGACATCTTGCGTGAGCATTTGTGAGCATCTCGGGGCTTACTGAGTTCCTCAGTAGCTCCAGCAACTTTTACCTTAAACGTTACTTGATCTGTGAGGCTTTAACTAGTGTTTGGAAATACGACTTTCGTGAGTGAATGAACGAATGAATGCATGAATGAATAATAATAATAATAATAATAATAATAATAATAATAATAATAATAATAATAATAACAATAATAATAATAATAATAATAATAATAATAATAATAATAATAATAATAATAATAATAATATTAATAATTGAAGAAGAAGATACTATTACAAAATATTGTCTCATTTTTCTGCATTCACAAACACACAGACACACACACACACACACACACACACACACACACACACACACACAACACACACACACACACACACACACACACACACACACACACACACACACCTGGTCAAGCACGTCAAGAAGTTAGAGAAAGTACAAAGGTTTGCAACAAGGCTAGTCCCAGAGCTCAGGGGAATGTCGTACGAGGAAAGGTTGAGGGAAATCGGACTAACGACACTGGAGGACAGAAGGGTCAGGGGAGACATGATAACGACATACAAGATACTGCGGGGAATAGACAAGGTGGACAGAGATAGGATGTTCCAGAGAGGGGACACAGAAACAAGGGGTCACAACTGGAAGCTGAAGACTCAGACGAGTCACAGGGACGTTAGGAAGTATTTCTTCAGTCATGGAGTCGTCAGGAAGTGGAATAGCCTAGCAAGTGAAGTAGTGGAGGCAGGAACCATACATAGTTTTAAGAAGAGGTATGACAAAGCCCAGGAAGCAGAGAGGGAGAGGACCTAATAGCGATCAGTAAAGAGGGGGGGCCAGGAGCTGAGTCTCGACCCTGCAACCACAATTAGGTGAGTACAATTAGGTGAGTACACACACACACACACACACACACACACACACACACACACACACACACAAACACACACACACACTCACACACACACATGCACACACACACACACATACACACACACACACACACACACACACACACACACACACACACACACACATACACACACACACACACACACACACACACACATACACACAGTGACGAGTGGGGTCCCACAGGGGTCAGTCCTGGGACCAGTCCTATTCTTGGTATATGTGAACGACATGACGGAAGGGATAGACTCAGAAGTGTCCCTGTTTGCAGATGACGTGAAGTTAATGAGGAGAATTAAATCAGACGCAGACCAGACAGGTCTACAAAGAGACCTGGACAGGCTGGATGTGTGGTCCAGAAACTGGCTCCTAGAATTTAACCCCGGAGGAGGGCAAAGAAGACTGCAGACAGAGTATAGGCTAGGTGGCCAAAGGCTGCAAACCTCACTCGAGAAGAAAGACCTAGGAGTGAGTATAATACCGAGTACATCACCAGAAGCACACATTATCCAGATAACTGCCGCGGCATATGGGCGCTTGGCAAACCTGAGAATAGCGTTCCCTTACCTCAGTAAGGAATCGTTCAAGACTTTATACACTGTGTACGTCAGGCCCATACTGGAGTACGCAGCACCAGTTCGGAAACCACACCTCGTCAAACACGTCAAGAAATTAGAGAAAATGCAAAGGTTTGCAACAAGGCTAGTTCCAGAGCTAAGGGGAATGTCCTATGAAGAAAGGTTAAGGGAAATCGGTCTGACAACACTGGAGGGCAAGAGGGTCAGAGGAGACATGATAACGACATACAAAATACTGCGTGGAATAGACAAGGTGGACAGAGACAGGATGTTCCAGAGATGGGACACAGAAACAAGGGGTCACAATTGGAAATTGAAGACTCAGATGAGTCAAAGGGATGTTAGGAAGCATTTCCTCAATCATAGAGTGGTTAGGAAGTGGAATAGTCTGGCAAGCGATGTAGTGGATGCAGGAACTATACATAGTTTTAAGACGAGGTATGATAAAGCTCATGGAGCAGGGGGAGAGAGGACCTAGTAGCGGTTGGTGAAGAGGCGGGGCCAGGAGCTGAGTATCGACCCCTGCAACCACAATTAGGTGAGTACACACATACACACAAACACACACAGGAACCATACATAGTTTTAAAACAAGGTATGATAAAGCAGGGAGCAGGGAGAGGTAGGACCCAGTAGCGGCCAGTGAAGAGGCGGGGCCAGGAGCTATGTCTCGACCCCTGCAACCACAATTAGGTGAGTACAATTAGGTGAGTACCCCCTCCCCACACACACACACACACAAACCAGGATGGAAGCGTACATACACCATCACTCAGGTGTTTACGGTCGCCAGGAATTAATTAACCTGTACCTAGCCAGAGTCACTTGATGGGTGGTGCTGCCTCTGCTTCCCAGGAGTGAAGCTTGTTGTTGATACTGCTGCTGCTGCTTTCACTGCTGCCGCTGCTTCTGATGCTATTATTTCTGCTGCCTCTGCTTGTGATACTGTTAGTGTTGTTGTTGTTGTTGATGCTGCTGTCATTATTGTTGTTGTTGTTGATGCTGCTGTCATTATTGTTGTTGTTGTTGATGCTGCTGTCATTATTCTTGTTGCTGCTGCTATAATTGTTGCGGTTATTTTTTGCTGCTGCTGCTTCTCCGCCTACTGCTGCTAGTACCGTTGCTATTGCTGCTGTTGCTCCTGGTGTTACTGTTGCAACTGCGTTTGTTGCTTCTGAGGTTGCTACTGTTGTTTTTAATACTGCTGCTGCGTCTAAGAAGGACAAGGGAGGAGAGAATTGGGAGGAAGGGAAGCTAAGAGGATGGAAGGAAATGGAGAGAGAAAGAATGGGTTGTAAGAGGAAGTCAATAGAAGGAGGAGTAGGAGCTGTGATGAAAGGAAGAGATGACGGAAACGGAGAAGAAATAGGGTATGAGGTAGAGAATAGGAGGAGGAAGGGAAGATTGGAGGTTAGGGAAGGAGAGGAGAGAGGAGCAAAGCTGAATTAACGTAAATCTTAGGGCAGTGAGAATGCTTGTTTATGCAAGAATGTTATCTCTGTTTATTCTGATCTCATCTTAAGTTATCCTGGACCCTTTGTGCGGCATGAAGACAGTGTCACACTACATCCTGAGCCAGGAGTCTCTCCTCGCTTCCTGGGGCCGCAAATTGATTTTAGGTTGTTTGGCAATCAGCGGACGGAGGATCGAGCCCCAATTTCTCTTGGAGCTGAATGACTCTTACGTGTTTAGTCATTGCATAAATATGTGATAACATTTTTTTCTTCCTTCCTTGCTCGACCTCGCACTAACACAACGAGCGTATATTTTGCAACGAACTATGAGGTGCCAGTGTATCGGTTTCTGCCAGGCGTTACACTCCTGTTTATGTGGCTTATTATCTCTAAATATGCATAAATTTAGTATAATTTTGGGGTAATGTCATCTGACTTTAACATTACCTAACGTAACCAGAACTGACTTAAACTAACTTTATAATGTTTAATATTAGTTTCAGCTTAGATCATTAAGAAATGGACACATACACACACACACACACACACACACACACACACACACACACACACACACACGCGCGCACACGCACACACACACACACACACACACACACACACACACACACACACACTCACACACAGACCTGGTCATCTGGGAGATCTTGGCTCCTTCAAGATGGATGACAGCAACCTGGATTGGGCAACCAAGGACAGACAAAGAGAGATAGAGAGAAAGAGAGAGAGAGAGGAGAGAGAGAGAGAGAGAGAGAGAGAGAGAGAGAGAGAGAGAGAGAGAGAGAGAGGGACAGCGTGAAACAAGCTTTTATGCCACAAGACGGGCAGAAAGCAGCAACTTCACTCTGGCTGTACCCTTCTCCAGAACATCACTCCATCTGAGATCATACATACCCAGGATGACTCGAGTATGGAACACATTCGTACAGCATAATGATGTCAACGAGATAACGTCAGTTGATCAAATGAAAATGCTGGCCCACAGATGGCTCCAACTTCATCCTGTTCCCTACTTGTATGTCTCATAACAAAAATGCTTTCAAATGAGCTGATGTAGGTAACAGCTCTTAGCTTGCCAATAAAGTTAGGAATCCTTAACCTGTAAATAGCTGTCAATAAAGCTAGGGATCCTTAACCTTGTCAAACCCTGTGTAAAAAAAAAAAAAAAAAAAAAAAAAAAAAAGATGGGTGAGGATGGTGGAGAAGCAGCGAGGGAAGTTACTGACCAGGATGGGTGCTTGGGGTGAAATGCAAGATGGGGAGGAATGGGGGAAGGGAATGGGATAGACAGTAACTGGTTGAGATGATGAACGTTATGGCAAGAGATGGGGCAGTGTTGTTGTGGACTGTATGATAGTGAATATTACATTACACTGGACACACACACACACACACACACACACACACACACACACACACACACACACACACACACACACACTCACACACACTGTGTACACACAGGATCTATCCGTCACACAAACTTTCATTCTCCTTCTTTCGAAATGCGTTCTCTCGCTAATGCATCAGCGTTATCTTGTTAGAATAATTCAGTGTGATAAGGATCCATTAGAATTATACAATAATTCTTTCCTCTCTGTATTTTTCCTTATATCATTACCTGGTTTCATCAACAAACAAGTTGTTAGTTTTAACGTGATTACATCAATGATCAGGGCAACAAATTTAATCTGCAATGTGGAAATCCAGTTAATGAGTCTGTTCCTCAACGATATTGCTGTTATCTCAAGAGTATGAGGCAAGAGAAAATGCAGCCATGCCAGAGAACTCTGCTCCTGCACTGTATAGAAGAGGTGAGAAGAGAAAAATTTTGATGGAAGGAATAGGATGCAGGTGTTGAAGACAGATAGTAGAGGATTAGACGAGAGGGGGAGTAGAGGTGAGGAAGATGTTGAAAGAGGGATGAGTTTTGAGAGGAGGAGGAGAAGGAGAAGGAGAATGAGGAGGACGAAAAAGGGAGGGAGAGGAGTGTTTAGTTTAAAAAGATTATTCCAAAATCTTATTATTGATAGTATACAATACCGTTTCAACAATAAATATACCAGTATTTTGAACTGCCGCCTATAACACGGATGACCAGCGGAGAACTAGTTATGACACATGAAGGGTAGGAAGAACTTCCTGCCCTGACTCCATAGACAGTAGGACAAATTCCCATTTCTGGCCCCAGTGACAATAGTAAGACCCTCCAGCTTTGGCCTAGGGAACAACTCTCAGCTATAAACCCAGAGTCGGTAGGCAGAACTTAGCAGCTCTGACCCCCAAGACCGGTAAGAAACACTCCTAGCTCTGACCCCAAGAACAGTAGGAAACACTACTAGCTCTGACCCCAAGAACAGTAGGAAACACTACTAGCTCTGATCCCAATAACAGTAGGAAACACTCCTAGCTCTGACCTCAAGAATAGTAGGAAACACTCCTAGATCTGACCCCAAGATCAGTAGAAAACACTCCTAGCTCTGACCCCAAGAACAGTAGGAAACACTCCTATCTCTGACCTTAAGAACAGTAGGAAACACTCCTAGCTCTGACCCCACAAACAATAGGAAACACTCCTATCTCTGACCCTAAGAACAGTAGGAAACGCTCCTAGCTCTGACCCCAAGAACAGTAGGAAACACTCCAAGCTCTGACCTCAAGAACAGTAGGAAACACTCCAAGCTCTGACCTCAAGAACAGTAGTAAACACTCCAAGCTCTGACCCCAAGAACAGTAGGAAACACTCTAAGCTCTGACCTCAAGAACAGTAGGAAACACTCCTAGCTCTGACCCTAGAAACAGTAGGGGAAAAACCCAAGTCATGGCCCCAAGAGACGGTAGGAATAACTCCAAATTATATTTTAACCCCAGAAAAAAAGCAAGATCTCTCAGCTCTTACCACAAAGACGTCAACAAGAACTTTCAGCAATGATCCCAAGCTTCAATAGGAAACTCTCTCTCTTTGTCCTGACCTTAGGCACATTGGGAAGAGGAAAAAAATAACTCCAAGCTATAATACTAGGAGACGGTAGGTAAAACTCACAGCTATAACCCGGGAAACAAGAGAAAGCAAGATCTCTCAGCTCTAAACCCTCTTGAGACGGTAGCAAGAACTCCCAGCTCTAAACACCACAGGTTAATTACGCTCCCTCCAAATTAGCGACGTCGTTACTGCCTCGGGAGATGCCTGTCAGAGGCATAACTGCCCATCATTTTTGTTATTCCCGGCACTCATAAATTGCAGTTCGTATGCAGGCCGAGGCAGAGGTAACTGCTGACGAGCCGCTCGCTAAATTGGCTGCAGCGGCTCTAATTACATTAACTGCTCTTTACCCGTACGAGTTCATTAGCAGGAGGTGGCAGGGCCATTTAAAAACTTTATATTTCCACTATGCCATGAATGGAGAGAGAAAAAAGGCACACTTTCATGTGGAGAGAGAGAGCGAGCGACCGAGCAAGAGAGAGAGAAGAGAGAGAGAAGAGAGGAGAGAGAGAGAGAGAGAGAGAGAGAGAGAGAGAGAGAGAGAGAGGGGGGAGAGGGGAGAGAGAGAGAGAGAGAGAGAGAGAGAGAGAGAGAGAGAGAGAGAGAGAGAGAGAGAGAGAGAGAGAGAGAGAGAGAGAGAGAGAGAAAGCAGAAGCAGCGGGTGAAAAAAGAATAATAATAATAATAATAATAATAATAATAATAATAATAATATATAATATTAATAACAATAATATTAATAATATTAATAATAATAATAGCAATAATAATAATAATAATAATAATAATAATAAGAAGAAGAAGAAGAAGAAGAAGAAGAAGAAGAAAGAAGAAGAAGAAGAAGAAGAAGGAGAGGAGGAGGAGGAGGAGGAGGAGAACAGCATCAACAGCACCAACAAAAACAATAACGGCAACATAAACAACAACAAAGAGGAGGAGGAGAAGGAGAAGAAGAGAAGAAAATGAAGATAAAGAAGTATAACAATAGCAACAACAACAACAACAACAACTAAGAGAGACACACAAAATAAAGACATACATAGAAATTGAGCAAGAGGAAAAATGTGGCACTGGAGAGGGGAAGAAGAGGGGAAGAGAAAGCAAGAGAAAGATAATAATGAGATAAGAGTAACATGTAAACTGACAGGTTTTGCCCTAATTAAAGCGAAACACAAAGCCAAACAGATCAATGGTCAGCTGTAAAATTTTGTGTATAGGGAAAGTACTAAATGAGGTAATCAATTAGCTAATTAAATGTAATAATTGGAAAGAGAGAGAGAGAGAGAGAGAGAGAGAGAGAGAGAGAGAGAGAGAGAGAGAGAGAGAGAGAGAGAGAGAGAGAGATGAGAGAGAGAGAAGTGTTTCATAAACACAAGTTAGCAGAAGAGAGAGGGTGAGATACACTGACCGACGCTCCGAACCTCCAATTTACAGTAAAAATTAGTCTGCTGCCTCGGTCAAGTTCCTGAACTGGAGACATATTTAGGTAATGGACAGTGAGTTCTGAGTGACTTGGTGGTAGTGGTGGTATGGTAGTTGTAATGGTGTTAGTGGGGGTGGTAATGGAGGTGGTAATGGTGGTACTGATAGTGTACTGACATCATATACACTTCCCTTACTTTATTCATTTGAATTAATAATTTACGTAATATTAAACTGTAGGAAGCAGGGAACTATGTAAACTGCAGCTGCACTCACCTTTCATACTGAGTGCCCGTGGTTCAATCCCCGGCATAGGTGGACACGTTGGGAATGTTTCCATACACCTGCTGCCCCTGTTCACCTAGCAATAAGTAGTTACCTGGGTGTTAGTCGACTGTTATTGCTCGTATCCCGGGGATGTAGTATACCTTAGGGCTGATGTTTTGAAGCGAACTAAGGATAACAGTTCACATAATGTAAAACTGATATATATATATATATATATATATATATATATATATATATATATATATATATATATATATATATATATATATATATAAACCATATATCTATTCACCTTGCCTTACCTCTATAGGTACTTTGGCAAAAGAGTGTTATAATAGATTATAACCTTTATATCACTGATAATGTTGTCAAGGTAAGGGAGTGCGGAAACAACACTATTCATAAAAATAGTATAGTGAAACAGTTTTAATACGTCACAGCTAGGGCTCTGAAAAAAAAGATAAATAGGCAATTATACCTGGACCGGGTATAATTACTCCCTGGGTAAAACGACAGTCATAACATATTATAATATGCAAAATGATAAAGAGGCAAATATACTGCATAAACAAGAAAGGGTTTGTATTTAGAATAGTATATTTAAACTTACAGAATGCTGGTATAGCCTAGCCACATACGTGACCCGCTGCAAGGAAGTAGAGAGAAGTAGTATGTATCGTGAACTCTTTGTGTCTTTACAGAGTATTATACCTTCAACCATCCCTGTACTACGACAGATCTCAGTAAATTCCCAGGGTCGACTGAGACCCTATCTACCCAAAAACATAGTAAGAAGCAATAACTGGGAATTCGTAGAACTCCTGACTGACTCATGAAAAGAATCTCACTCTTCACATTACGCAGTTACCGAGTTCTTCAGAACTCTTAAAAATAATAAATAAAGTGACACAAACGCTCCAACAAACATGCCATACAGAGAAATATTACAGATAACATAGAGATTAACTAGTTATAGGATGCAAGAACCATTCTAGTCTCCTCAAAAGGAAGGCACCCACACGACCTCACCCGGAAGCACCCACACCACCTGTCACTCTGCCTGCCAGATTGTAACTGTGTCTGTAGCTAGTACATCCTAAACCAACGTCAGAACAAGGCGGCAACTGTCACTGATAGAAATATAACGAATCAGTGAGCATAGCAAACACAAAATAAGAGAGAACAGATATATTTTACATCCAATATCTACCAACTCTGACAATATGTTTCTAAACCTACCTTCCCTCTCTCACATACAATAATATACATGTCTGATATGTACACATGGCCTATAAAGACTTATTCCTACGTCTATCATATTTCGGCTTCAAATATGGAGGGATGCAAAAGAATTATTTTAGTTTCATAAGAAAAGAAAGCAAAAATTTAAATAAAATGTCAATATCAGCTGCACGATGTCACAACTGACACAATGATTCATAACTCCCACATGTGAAATGACGTATTTATGTGTGTGTGTGTGTGTGTGTGTGTGTGTGTGTGTGTGTGTGCTTCTTCAGTCACATTATACAGATAACTCGCACATAGGGGACTGAAACTTGTGGTGACGTTTCGGTTCGACTTTTACCATTAACTAGTCACACTAGTTAATTTATCAGTCTCACTGGAGGACAAGAGGGATAGGGGGGACATGATAACGACATATAAAATACTGATAGGAATCGACAAGGTGGATAGGTACATGATATTTCGGAGAGGGGACATAGCAACAAGGGGTCACAATTGGAAGTTGAAGATTCAGATGAGTCACGGGGATATTAGGAAGTATTACGTCAGTCAGAGAGTTGTTAGGAAGTGAAATAGTCTAGAGAGTAATGTAGTGGAGGCAGGATCCGTACATAGCTTTAAGAAGAGGTATGGTAAAGCTCATGGAGCAGGGAGACAGTGGACCTACTAGCGATCAGTGAAGAGGCGGGGCCACGAACTATGACTCGACCCCTGCAACCACAATTAGGTGAGTATACACACACACACACACACACATACATAGCTTTAAGCAGAGGTATGATAAAGCTCACGGCTCAGGGAGAGTGACCTAGTAGCGATCAGTGAAGAGGCGGGGCCAGGAGCTCGGACTCGACCCCCGCAACCTCAACTAGGTGAGTACAACTGAGTACACACACACACACACACACACACACACACACACACACACACACACGCACGCACACACACACACACACACACACACACACACACACACACACACATACACACACACGCACACAAAGGTCTGTTCAACATTTATGTAAACGAAAAAGAGGGTACACACAGCCTCGATCATGATATAAAATACAATGAATATATTGACAAGATAGTGATGCATGAATTATACACAAACAGGAAGAGAGAGAAAGACAGGGAGAGAGAAACAGAGAGACAAAAAAGACAGACAAAAACAGAGAGAGAGAGAAATAACTTGATCTTACATCAGGAGTAGTTGAGTAAACTTTGTGACTCGTAACTCGCTGCTCATTAGTCAAGTTTTTCTTGACTTAGACAACTTAACAATGGCAATAGAACCTAAATACCCGTCTTAATGCCGGTCAAAAGAGCCCGTCTTAATGGCGTGTTCTAAGTACATGTTCTCTTGACGCGTCCCAAGTACCTGTCTTTCTTGTTATACACCTGTGCCTGTCATAATAACACTACAGCGACATTCGCTCTCTCTCTCTCTCTCTCTCTCTCTCTCTCTCTCTCTCTCTCTCTCTCTCTCTCTCTCTCTCTCTCTCTCTCTCTCTCCTCTCTCTCTCTCTCTCTCTCCCTCCCTCCCTCCCTCCCTTCCTCCCTCCCTCTCTCACCCTCCGAACGGGAATTCGGAAGACAAATTGCGCACAACAACAAAAAGTAACCCAAAATAATGCTTCAAATACGCCAAGGAAAAACAATAGAGGTACAATCAACAATAGGACCCTATCTAGCAATAACGAACGAATAACAAACAACAACAGAGATATAGCTTTTATACTCAACACAAACTTCAGCTCTTTGTTTACACTTGAACACAACAACAGCATTCTCAGCCATCGAGACTTTTTTTTTGTACAGAATCTGAATTTGTCGAAAGTAAATATTGAAGAAACGAGAAGCAGGTCCATAGAAGAAGACTATTAGCAGGTGAATCGGACCATAAGTGTCTGCTAGTGAGGTGAAGGGATGTAAAGAGCAAATCATGAACCCGCTTAGAGAATGTAATGTGTCAGATTGATGGCTGGAAATCAGCGGATGTTACCCCAGTCTTCAAGACGGGGAAACGAGATTTGTGCCCTCAGCTTTTATTCCATCATCATTGCATCAGTGATGATAATAATAATAATAATAATAATAATAATAATGAAAGATATTATAAGAAAAATAACTATAATTGAATTAAAAAATTGTAAAATAATGATAATAATAATAATAATAATAATAATAATAATAATAATAATAATAATAATAATAATAATAATAATAATAATAGTAAATGTAAAAAATAATACTAATAGTATTAATAATAAAAGTTATAAGAAAAACGTTTATATAAAATAATAAAAGTCATAATGAAAATCAATAAATAATAATAATAAAAAGAAGAAGAAGAAGAAGAAAAAGAAGAAGAAGAAGAAGGAGAAGGAGAAGGAGAAGAAGAAGAAGAAGAATAAGATTAAGAAGAAGAAAGAGAAGGAGCAGGAGAAGGCAGTAAAAAAAAAAAACGAAAAAAAAACTCGAGGGATCCTCCTACTGGGAAATAATATCCTTGGTGCGATACTCACTCTTCTGTGTCAGTATTGCAAGTATCCTCCTCGATATCTGATCTCCATGACTCGTGTCGCACCAGTGAAGTGTTTACATGTTTCCTCAGAATAATTTTACATCAATCTTAGTTCCATTTTACGGGGAAAAACTGAAGAAATTCTCAATATTTTACACTTAATGAAAAAAAAATTATTTCGTGATAGATTCACTAATATGAGGATTTTCAAGCAATGTTTAGGAAACTTTGAATTTTCAAGGATTAATGGACAGAAAATCGTACTTGTAAATTACGATTATGTTTCCGGTCTATGTTGAGCTCTATATAGAGTGAATCGTAGTCACGTTAATAACACATTTAACGCATATCTTTTCACAACGCACTAATTACTCTCTCTATTTATAGACTGAACTTTGAGTGGGGAACCTTACAGCTAGCGAAAGACTCTTAATTCAACAAACTTGGGCCGTCGTCTCCTCCCTCGGATCAACCCTGATTACTTCGCACTCCCTGGTGTCGATAACATACTACTACTACTACTAAGAATAATAATGACAATTAAAGAATTTATACATTCGTGTTTCAAGAGGCTAATTAGTACCTCACAGATTAAATGACAGAAATAAAATGCTCCCGGAGCCATTTTGGAGCTCATTTACTCACGGAATGTTAACAAATGCTCATGCCAGACCTCCCATTAGCGCTGAGAAAGATTTTTCACTAATGTGAAGGGTTCGTTAATCAGAAGAGGGCCTGGCAACGCTGGCTTGTTAGAGGTCGAGCATTAATCTTGACACCCGGTAACGCTGGTTTCTTAAGCGTGATGATACCTATATTAATTTCTTAGTCTGGCAATACTAGGTTCGTTAACAAGAACAGTGTTATATCTCTCAACGTTGACTGACTTTTGTGAAGGATGTGGTAACTGTGGCACCTGGCATCGCTGCATCACAGGTGTGAAGATTGCGTCTCCTTGGTCACTTGGTAACACTGAATAATTATTATAAAGGAGGCTTTTGTTGGTGTCACTTGGCACTATTGCCTCGTGTTTATGAAGGACATATTTTAACCCGGACAACGTTTTGCGGCAATAAAAGCTTACTTTTCAACGCCTTTTGTTTTTCTTATCATTTGTTTCCTGAAGACTGCTACCTATGATTCTTGTTCTTCCACCTTCTGTCACTACTTAGGCACTGTACTACCCGAAATTACTTCTCCACTTCAATTATCTCCAGAGTAATAATCGCCTGTATTTGACTGAAGAAGCCTGCTTCGCTGGTGATACGTTTTTTACAGTACATACCCAAATGTTGCACATGTGTCTTGTTCATCAGAACGATGGTCAATGCGAGGCAATAACTGGATAATCGTCGAGGAGTGGAGGTTGATGGAGAATGTAAGTCCCAATTTCGATAAATCCTCTTAAGATTTATCCCCAATTTGTAGGCTAGTTATGAAGGTTAATCTTCAGAATCTCAGATTCAGACTCGTTTAGAGAGAGAGAGAGAAAAAAAAAGACAGACAATAAAGAGAACTGTAGATGAAAAGAGAGATTAAAGAGAGATAGGCTACAGACAGAGAGGCAGACAGATCCGCTACACAAATGGTGATAAGATATGTATAAATGGTTTAGAAAACCGACAGGTTGATGAATGAGACATTTGTGAAACATTTGAAAATATTTATTCTGGAAATGTTTCCCTACGCAGTGGTTTCTTCAGTCCAATGCAAAGAAAAGTGGAAGACGACACAAGGAGTATGAGGTAATCAGTCCCCCAGGCTAGAGTCGATGTGTTCAGTCCATCAGTTTTGACGAAAGCACTTTGAGTGAAACAATAACAACCATGTTATTACCTTATTAGTTTCGAGTAGTCTCTCTCTCTCTCTCTCTCTCTCTCTCTCTGTCGGTCTGTCTGTCTGTCTGTCTGTCTATCTGTCTGTCTGTCTGTCTGTCTGTCTCTGTCTCTGTCTCTGTCTCTCTGTCTCTCTCTCTCTCTCTCTCTCTCTCTCTCTCTCTCTCTCTCTCTCTCTCTCTTCTCTCTCTCTCTCTCTCTCTCTCTCTCTCTCTCTTTCTCTCTCTCTCTCTCTCCTCCTTCCCCCCAAAAAATTAAATATACACAAGAACATCTGCTGGAAATGTTTGATGATACAGCTCTCTCCCTCTCGTGGGTAGGAGAAATTAACAAGGCTTGAAGCAAGAAATATAATTAGAGAATCTGCAGAGAGTATGCAAGGACGAGCAGAGAGAATTATATACAGACACGAGAATAAAGGCTCTTGAGGGGACTTCACACACACACACACACACACACACACACACACACACACACACACACACACACAGACACACACACATTAAAAGAGACTGCTCGAAAAGGTAGAGGAGCAGGCAGGAATAGTAGGGAAAATGCTGCAATAGATCAGGGAATATTTGACAGGAAGGAAACAACGTGTGTCGGTACGAGATGAAGTTTCAGAGTGGGGCATGTGTCGAGTGGGGTTCCCCAAGGGTCAGTACTAGGTCTGGTGCTATTTCTTGTATATGTGAATGACATGATGGAAAAGATAAGTTCAGAGGTGTCTGTGTTTGCAGACGATATAAAACTAATGTGGAGAATACAAGCGGCCGAGGATGAGGTAAGCCTATTAAGGGGGATCTAGACAGGTTGCAAGCCTGGTCCGACGTATGGCACTGGAGTTTAACCCCAATAAGTGTAAAGTTATGAAGCTTGAGAAGGACAAAGAACCCCGCGGACGGAGTACAGCCTAAGAGGACAGAAACTGCAAAACTCACTCAAGGAAAAGGATCTTGGGGTAATCATCATAACGAGTACATCTCCTGAGGTGCACACCAGCCACATAACTGCTACAGCGTATGGGCTCCTAGCAAACCTGAGAATAGTGTTTTGATATACAAATAAAGGGTCATTCACGACACTGTACACCGTGTACTTCAGGCCCATATTGGAATATGCAGCACCAGTATAGAACCCACACCTGGTCAATCACGTCATGTATACCTGGAGAGGGTTTCGGGGGCTAACGGCCCCGCGGTACGGTCTGAGACAAGGGCTTGTAGTGGATCAGGATCTGATCGACCAGGCTGTTACTGTTGGCCGCACGTAAACCGATGTACGAGCCACAGCCCGGCTGATCAGGTACTGACTTTAGGTGCCTGTCCAGCGCCTTCATGAAGACAGCCAGGGTTCTATTGGTAACTCCCCTTACGTATGCCTGGAGGTAGTTTCATTGGGGGAATGTTACGTCTCCTGCCGAGTTCTTTGCTTTCGTAGGGAGTGATTTTTTGTGTGCAATTTTGGTACTAGTCCCTCTAGAATTTTCCATATTTATATTATCATGTATCTCTCTCTCACCTGCGTTCTAGGGAATACAAATCAAGGGACTTCAACCGTTCCCGATAATTTAGGTGCCTTATCGTACTTCTGTGTGCCGTGAAAGTTCTCTGCACACTCTACAGGTCAACAGTTTCGCCTACCTTGAAAAGGGCAGTTAGTGTACAGTAGTATTCCAGCCTAGAGAAAACAAGTGATTTGAAGGAAATCATCATGGGCTTGGTGTCCCTAGTTTTGAAGGTTCTCAGTATTCATCCTTTCATTGCTGTGGTCTTTGAAGGAATGATGCCCTGACAATATCCCTCCCAGGTCCTTCACATTACTTTTTCTCTCTATTGTGTGGTTAGAATTTGTTTTACACCCTGACACAGTTTTACTTTCCTCAAGTTTTCCATATCTGAGTAGTTGAAATTTCTCTTCAATGAACTTCATATCGTTTTCTACGCCTCATTTAAAGATTTGGTTGATGTCCGCTTGGAGTCTTGCAATCTCTTCGATGGAAGACACTGTCACGGCAGTTCGGGTGTCATCCGCAAAGGAAGACACGGAGCTATGGCTTACATCTCTGTCTATATCAGATATGAGTATGAGAAGCAGTATGGGAGTGAGTACTGTGCCTTGTGGAAAGGAGTTTTTCACTGTAGCCGCCTCAGACTTTACTCTGTTTACTATTATTCTTTGTGTTGTATTTGTTAGAAAGTTATAGATTCATCTACCAACTTTTCCTATTATTCCTTTATCATGCATTTTGTGCGCTATTACACCATGGTCGCACTTGTCGAAGGCTTTCGCAAAGTCTGTGTATTCTATATCTGCATTTTGTTTAACCTTTAAAACATCCAGGACCTTGTCATAGTGGTCCAGTAGCTGGGACAGGCAGGAGCGACCTACTCTAAACCCGTGTTGCTCTAGGTTGTGTAACTGATGGGTATCTGGGTGGTTGGCAATCTTGCTTCTTAGACCCCTTTCAAAGATTTTTATGATGTGGGATATTAATGCTATCGGTCTGTAGTTCTTTGCAATTGCTTTACTGCCACCTTTGTGAAGTGGGCCTATGTCTGTTGTTTTTAGTGACTGTGGGATGACTTCTGTGCCCATGCTCCCTCGCCATAGAATGCTGAAGGCACGTGACACGGACTTCTTGCAGTTCTTGATGAACACAGAGTTCCACGAGTCCGGGCCTGGGACAGAGTGCATGGGCATGTCATTAATTGCCTTTTCGAAGTCTTTTGGTTTTAGGAAAATATCAGAGATTTTTTAAGTAACCAGATTTTGAGTCTGTCATAAAAAAAATAATTTAGATTGTCGACCCTTAGTCTGGTTAACGGCTCACTGAACACCGAGTCGTCTAAGCAGAGGTCCAATACTGGATGCTGTTTTTTCCTTAGATTTGACATAAAGGAAGAAGTATTTGGGTTTCTTCAATTTCCTTTATGGCTTTAAGTTCTTCCTGAGATTCTTGTCTCCTGTAAGATTCCTTAAGCTGAGTTCATTATTTGCTATTTCTCTGACCAGTGCCTCCCATTGTATTTCAGATATACTGTCTGCTTTCACCAGCTCTGTGATTCTTCGCCATCGCCTGTATAGGGAGCGTCTCTCTCTTTTTTCTAGTTTACATTTTCTCTTTCTTTTTTTTAATGGAATGTGCCTTGAGCAAACCTCAAGTGCCACAGAGTTAGTTTTTTTTTCTAGGCAAAGGATCGGATCCGTGTTGTTTAGGATATCTTCTCAGCTTGTTTCATTTAGGACATAGTTGACTTGTTCCTAGTGTACGTTATTCTTTTTTTTTTTTTTTTTTTTGTTGCGGAAGTTGAATTTTGTGAAGGCACCCTCATAACTGATCACATTTTGCTGGTCAAGAGCCCTGCGCATACATGTTTGTACCTTTATTGTGTTATGATCTGAGTGTTTTGTCTTTGATACGGTTATATTACGTATCAGATCGTCGTTGTTAGTGAAGATGAGGTTCAGTGTATTTTCTAGCCTTGTAGGCTCTATTATTTGCTGGTTTAAGGGGAATTTGCTGCAGGGATTTAATAGCTCGTGTGTATGTGAACTTTCATCTGAGTTGCAAAGGTCTGCAACAAGACTAGTCTCGGAGCTGAGGGGGTTTGTCCTACAAGGAGAGGTTAAGGGAACTCAACCTGACGACATTGGAGGACAGAAGGGATTGGGGTGGAGGGCATGATAATAACATATAAACTACTGAGAAGAATTGACAAAGTGGAAAGGAACAGAATGTTTCAGAGATGTGACACAGCAACAAGGGGCCACAGCTGGAAGCTGAAAAGTCAGGTGAGTCACAGAGATATTAGGTAGTACTTCTTCATTCGTAGATTTGTCATTAAGTGGAACAGTCTGGAGAGTGATGCAGTGGTGACAGGATCCATACATAGCTTTAAGAGGAGGTATGATAAAACTCTTGGTGCAGGGAGAGAGTGGACCTTGTAGCGATAAGTGAAAAGGCGGGGCCAGTTGCAACGAATCGACCCCTGCAACCATAATTAGGTGAGTATAATGACGACAAAAATGTGATTAAAACGGAATTTATTTAAAATTTTGCTTTTCGTTCTCTCTCTCTCTCTCTCTCTCTCTCTCTCTCTCTCTCTCTCTCTCTCTCTCTCTCTCTCTCTCTGTTTCTCTCTCTCTTTGTTTACTCGAGGTGTTTTTTTTTACAGAGATGGGTCTATTTACAAACTAAGAGTTGCTGCCTACCTCAGCTCATTTGAAGGCCTATTTATTGTTATGAAACATATGAATATGGAACGGGATGAAGTTATAGCCAGCTGTGATCCCGAGATATCTGCATTATCTGACTTTATTTCAACGATGTCATTGTGCTGTTCGATCGTGTGCCAGACTCAAATCATTCTAGGTGATGTTTTCGAGAAGGGTGCAGACAGAATGCTTTCTGGCCGTCTTGTTGTATAGGAGATATCTTCTCGTTGTTCGCGAAGTGGAGACAAGAGTGATATCTTGACAATATTGGCCTTGTACATAATAGTAAAACAGCCCACATCTCTCCGGTGTTGAAGACTGTGCTAGAAGGACAGATTTATCTTATTTTTTGTGAACAAGGACTGCATATGTCACTTTCCACAGAGATGGCCACTTGCGCTGTGCTAGGCAGTGCTGACAGACGCGAGTCAAAGGTGCTGCTAGCTGGTCTGCACATCTACTCAGTAATCTTGGCTCACCTGCCATTTCTTTGTCCAGGGATTTAAGGGGGAGATATACTTCCGTCTGCCTTATTGTCTCCTCTGATAAGTTCGACACAGTTCTTGCAGCTAGCAAAGGAGGTTCCCTAACTGGATCAGGGACTTCAACTTGGCAGCAAAGTGCTGAACAAAGAGGTCAGCTTTCTTTGATTCCTAATAGAGACAATCCCATCCTGTCGATTAAGAAGTGGAATAATTTCATTAGGTGAATAGCCTTGTCGGTCCTTGTCCACAGATCACCAGGTTTTGGAGCCCACGCTTCCTGATGTCAGTTTTCCTTTTATGTCATCCTCCCATTTAGAGATAGCTCAGTTTTGGACTTTCTTCATTTACCAACAACCTTACCTGTGCAGGTTACTGTTATAGATAGCGGGATGTTTCTTGCACCTTCTCCAAGCTTTGTTCATAACAGTACCGCCTCTCGACAACGAAAGCCAACCCAAAGTTGGTCTGAAAGCTTCGCCACTTAAGGGTGTCACTGAAGGGTGCTTTTGTGCTGTAGATTAAAGATGAGGCATTCTCTTGGTCACCAACGTCACCTTGGAAAAGAGTATTCCAATCGCACGCGGAGAACTCCGAGCAAAGGCCCGGCCAGTTTTCTCTTTCCTATATCCAGGTTGCGCGTGAAGATTCTTTACTTCGTTCATTTGGCATCTTCAGTCTTGTAAAGACAGCCTTGTTCTCAGATGAACCATTATAGCCAAGAAGTTTGTAAATGACTGTCTTCATATAGATCACTCTCTACTGGGTCAAGGTAGGAGCCAGAGATGAGAGTAGAGAAACCAACAGTTTTTGTTGATAATAGTATAAAATACCGACAGGTTGATGATTGAGACACATTTGCAACAGTTGGGTATCCTTATTGTTGAATAACATTCTTCAAGAATGTGCACATGTGTCTTAATCATCAACAAATTTTTTTCAGTACCAAACACTCCAAAGATCTTTGCTCATCAAAATCTCACTGTGTGAGATGTTGGTTGAGGTAAACATTTTCCATCATTTTCTCTCTCTCTCTCTCTCTCTCTCTCTCTCTCTCTCTCTCTCTCTCTCTCTCTCTCTCTCTCTCTCTCTCTCTCTCTCTCTCTCTCTCTCTCTCTTCTCTCTCTTTCTCTCTCTCTATCTCGCTCTCTCTTTCTCTTCTGCGGATTTTTTCTTAAGATTAGCTACACGCAATTATTGGGAATAGCATTAGCCCAATTACACAGCTGTACAAGCAACGAGTTCCACCAAACTATCGTGGTACGCACTCTTAACGAAGCTCTACACAGGGGGAAACGTTGTTACTTACAATGAGAGCTTGCTCTGCTCCTGTGCCTTTTCTTCCCCGTTGTCAACAAAACGTCTTTGTATTTGATTGATGGCCTAATCAACCAGCTTCATGGTGCTAGCAACACGCAGACCAACGTAAGTGTTACATCCTGGTGAATCAGGAACTGACCTGAGCACCTCATCACGTTCCCAGTTGCTAACAGAGGTCTGTTTGTTCATTTGTATCATGCAACCCCTGACATCCAGAGGGAGCAGTTTCCAACTAATGTGACATTTTATTGTAGCAATGTCTCGCTCTCCAGGAACTTTGTCATGTAATTACAAACAATATAAGGACATATTGAATGAATACAATCAGAGTGAGGTGAAAAAGCGTTAGCAATGCAGTAGGCTAATTAGCCATTGTTGCTGGCAATAATAATAGCAGCAGTAGCAGTAGAAGAAATCGTAGTAGTAGTAGTAGTAGGGAGTGGAGACAACTCTTGGTTGCTGTGTTGGCGGTGTTCATTGTTTTGAGGAGAACTTGTGTTAATAATTCAGAGATGACGATGCTGCCTTTATTCTCTTCTCAAAATTTTGAACCCCGCCATCACACATTTAGACTTATCTCCACTTCTGCTGCTGTGACTGCTGCTGCCGCTGCTGTTGTTGTTGTTGCTGCTGCTGTTATTATTATTATTATTATTATTATTATTATTATTATTATTATTATTATTATTATTATTATTATTATTATTATTATTATTATTATTATTATTTTTATTATTACCACCACCACGAAGAGCATGAGCCAATTATCCTACTGCAGTGTTCTTCCTTTTCACTTTATACCCTATATATATATACCCTTTGCGTCCTCCTTATTGTCTAACGGCTGAACGAAGCTCCTGAAGAGCGAAACGTTACCTCAATAAAATATCACATCAGTTGAACATGTGTCCTTTTACCTAACAGTTCTCCTTTTCCTGTATATGTCTTCTTATTATTTGTTGACTCCGCCATACTTGTGCTTCTTAGTGTTTATTGCCGTCAGGATACAGAACAGTGTCCCCTGACACGGTCTCACTCTAGTGACGAAGGTAATAATCTGGAAACCTGAAGACCACTTTCAGCTAGTGAATTCCGTGATGATTATACCCCTGACGGGTATTTAACGAATGTTGTGTGTGCCGAGCCTCTTGCTCTCACAGAAAGTGATTTTAAAGTGCAGATCTTACGAGCGAAACTACTCAACCAATACTGACAACATATAGGTATCTTTATTCGCAGACGTTTCGCCAACCAGTGGTTTAGGAAACACGATACTGTTCACCTCATCTGTAACTGACTTCCATACATAAATCTGCAAGACTGAAGGATTGATTACCTTTTCGTCTTCTACAGTCTTCCATTTTTGTTGCTGTATTGAATTCATAAAACTATCCAAATATATATGACACAAACATAACAAACACACACACACACACACACATCTCGTCCTTCCTCGATATTGGAAAGAGAGAGAGAGAGAGAGAGAGAGAGAGAGAGAGAGAGAGAGAGAGAGAGAGAGAAATGATTAGAGTATGGAACACATTCGTTCAGCATAATGATGCCAACGAGATAAAGTCAGTTGATCAGATGAAAATGCTGGCCCACAGATGGCTCCAACTTCATCCTGTTCCCTATTTGTATGTCTCATAACAATAAAAATGCTTTCAAATGAGCTGATGTACGTAACAGCTCTTAGCTTGCCAATAAAATTAGGAATCCTTAACCTTGTCAAACCCTGTGTAAAAAAAAAAAAAAAAAAAAGAGAGAGAGAGAAGCAGTCAGACATAATTAAAGAAAGAAAATGGAACAAACAAGTGTTTATTCCATTTTCTTTCTTTAATTATGTCTGACTGCTTCTCTCTCTCTCTTTTTTTTTTTTTTTTTTACACAGGGTTTGACAAGGTTAAGGATTCCTAATTTTATTGGCAAGCTAAGAGCTGTTACGTACATCAGCTCATTTGAAAGCATTTTTATTGTTATGAGACATACAAATAGGGAACAGGATGAAGTTGGAGCCATCTGTGGGCCAGCATTTTCATCTGATCAACTGACTTTATCTCGTTGGCATCATTATGCTGAACGAATGTGTTCCATACTCTAATCATTTCTCTCTCTCTCTCTCTCTCTCTCTCTCTCTCTCTCTCTCTCTCTCTCTCTCTCTCTCTCTCTCTCTCTCTTTCCAATATCGAGGAAGGACGCCCGCATTTTGCAGGAGAAACAAATCATGAGGGCGAAATTGGTGTCGGTCAGAAAGAGAATGAGAATTATGGCCGCTCTTGCACAGCAGTGACGGAAGAAACTCTGTTAGGAAGACACATAAACGTAAACATTGCACTTGACGTTGTTTCGAACTATGTGAGAGAGGCTTGCAAAGCACGTGATAAAGTCGCAGAACTGACAAAAAAAGTCACTAAATTAAACGTTTATTTACTTCAGGCGTTTAATTTACGTTTGGTCGACTCTCGCTATCCACTGCCTACCTTGACGGCCCTGTAGTTGCCGACCAGCGAGAGAGTTACATGACTGTCTCGTACTAGAGAGATGTGAGGTAAGTGGCCGCCTCGTAGGATAATTTCCTCTGGCACTGAGAAATATGACGAGCAATTACTGTTACGACCAGAGCAACAAGTCGATCAGCCAGAGAAAGAGAGAGATAGACAGACAGACAGACAGATAGACAGAGAGAGAGACAGAGAGACAGAGAGAGAGACAGAGAGAGAGACAGAGAGAGAGACAGAGAGACAGAGAGAGAGACAGAGAGAGAGACAGAGAGAGACAGAGAGACAGACAGACAGACGAAGTGAGAGAGAGGTTGTTAACTGACGTTCGTGAGAGGTGAAACGGATCATTAACGAAAAGGAAACATATGCTGAGCATGCTGAGCATGCTATGTAATTTTTCATGAGGTCTTTATTATCATTAAGGGATGAAACTCTGAATAGAGCGAAACGTTGCCACAGTAAATGCTTGCTCTAAACCTATGTCTTTCTTTCATTACATTCGACACTACAGTGTAGTATGTTGGTAAGCATCTCCATGACTCGCTCCCAACAATAGCGCAGGAGAACAAACTTTTATCGGGACAACGTTTCGATTAAGCTCGATGAGGCTCTATACGGAGCGAAACATTGTCACAATAAAAGCTCGTGCTGCAACGTGTATCTCTTTTACAGAGGATGATGAGCTTGAAGCTGCAGGCTCTATTGCACGGTCGTAGGTGTTCTGAGAATGATTAAGCAGGGAAGTTCAGCAATACCGGTCAGCAGGAGATCAATGGCACTGCTAATCAAAGCAGTCGATATCCGAAGCTTCATCAGAGGTGGCAACAGTAGTAACAATAACAGCAATGAAAGCATCGGACACTATCAAACGCAACACTCCAGTGGAAGCATCAGCAGCAACAGAAACAGAAACAGCAGTAGCAACAGCAACAGCAGCAGCAACAAGGGGTCAGCCCCCAGATGCAAGTAGAACCTGTGACTTCACCGGCAACGAAGGTGACAATATCAGCAACGAAAAGCAATTGCAACAACTACAGCAAAGGAATATCATTATTATTACCCTCATCATCACCAACGTGGGGACAATTTGTAACAAAAATTTCTCATTTTCACATTCGTTTCAGTCTGAATATCATAGGTTAAAAACCTTATAATCAAAACTCCATAATTTTCTTGTATTGTGGCCATAATGGGAGCCTCGTAGCGTTTATAATACCCCATTACTTATGCAGTTTCTCACGCTCAACATAAACTCTGCTCTACACTGTACCACACTCTACCACAATGTACTGCTCAATACCACACTCTACGATACTGTGTTACACTCTACCGCACTGTACTACACTGTATCACACTGTAGTACACCGTACCACACTGTACTACTCTGTACTATACTGTACCACAATGTACTACTCTGTACCATACTGTACCACACTGTATTGCACTCTACCACACTGTATTACACTCTACCACACTGTGCTACACTGTAATACGCCGTACCTCACCTTACCACACTGTACTACACTGTATCACACTGTATTACACTGTACCACACTGTACCACACTGTAGTACACTGTATCACACTGTACTTTGAAAGCATCATCTGTAAAAGGCCTTACTAATGATCCTTTTAAATTATGTCTTGCAGTCTTACTAATGATCCTTCGACATCATGCCTAACAGTCTTACTAATGATCTTTTGCAATCATGTCTTACAGTTTTACTAATGATCCTTTGCAATCATGTCTTACAATGTTACTAATAAACATTCGCAATCATGCCCTACAATAAACACTGATAATTCTCGTAAAATACCTCCCGGTTAAGATTTTCAATAATTGTGACTACTCTCTACATAACATGTATATAATGTGTAGAAGATATAATATATTTTAGAGTAGATAGTGTAGAGTCGACCGCATATAGTGGAGAGAATATATCATGAAACAGATAATATTGACATTAATTAGTAATTAGTAGATAATAGAAAATGTTTAGTAGAGAGTTAATAATAGATAATGCTTAGCAGAGAGTAGATAATAGATAATGTTTAGCAGATAGTAGATAATAGATAATATTTAGCAGATAGTAGATAATAGATAATGTTTAGCAGATACTTGGATAATAGATAATGTTTAGTAGATAGTAGATAATAGATAATGTTTAGCAGATAGTGGATAATAGATAATGTTTAGCAGATAGTGGATAATAGATAATGTTTAGCAGATACTGGATAATAGACAATGTTTAGCAGATAGTAGATAATAGATAATGCTTAGAAAATAGTAGATAATAGATAATGCTTATCTGATAGTAGATAATAGATAATGCTTAGCAGATAGTATATAATAGATAATGCTTGGAAGATAGTAAATAATAGAATGTATATAGGAGTTTGTTTATAGCAGATAGTAATATCGTAAATAGTATATAATGGACAATATACGGTAGATACTAAATAATAAATAGAGTATAGTAGATAGAATAGTAAGTAGTAAATAGCATGAAATAGATAATATGCAATAGAATACGGATTAAGAGCTCTTGATCCTAAGAAGTGAAGCTTCCCCCTCCTCTTTGTAGTACAAATCAGATTATAGCAAGATTCTAGGACCTGTATAACTCCTTACAGGTTTAGTCCTCGCCAAAAATAGGAAAGGATTAACCCAAAATTTAAAAGAAAAAAAATCTGAGGTCAACCTCTGAACTGCGTATTCAAGTATGAGACGAGATCTGTGAAGCGGGTATTATTATTATTATTATTATTATTATTATTATTATTATTATTATTATTATTATTATTATTATTATTATTATTATTATTATTATTATTTTCATTATTATATTATTTATTTATTATTATTATTATTATTATTATTATTATTATTATTATTATGATTATTTTCATTATTATTATTATTATTTATTTTATTATTATTATTATTATTATTATTATTATTATTATTATTATTATTATTTTTATGTTGTTATTGCTATTGTTCTTGTTCTTGTTTCTTTTATTATGATTATTATTATTTTATTGTTAGTATTATTATTTGTTTATGATTATCGCTTATGTAATTTTCGCTATTTCTGTTCAGACGTTGAAGCCTCTACGAACGTTTATTCAGACGTTAAAGCCTCCACGAACGTTCATTCAGACATTGAAGCCTCCACGAACCTTCATTCAGACGTTGAAGCCTCCACGAACGTTCATTCAGACGTTGAAGCCTCCACGAGCGTTCATTCAGACATTGAAGCCTCTACGAACGTTCATTCAGACGTTAAAGCCTCTACTAACGTTCATTCAGACGTTGAAGCCTCTACAAACGTTCATTCAGACGTTGAAGCCTCTACAAACGTTCATTCAGACATTGAAGCCTCTACAAACGTTCATTCAGACGTTGAAGCCTCTACAAACCTTCATTCAGACATTGAAGCCTCTACAAACGTTCATTCAGACGTTGAAGCCTCTACTAACGCAGTCTGAGGTAAGCTTCCCAGTTCTTGCTCTTAATCTGGTACTGTCGACCTGTGGCAAGGAAAGAAGCAGTTTGCACAACAAGCTTTTAATGGTACAGCGTTTATCTCTCCTCAGAGCTGAGTAGAGCTCAGTAGAGCTGCGTAAAGCTCCGTAGAGCTGTGTAAAGCTCGTAACAGAGCCAGCAGTTGTTCTGCAAAAGAGTCTGTACTGCATCCTTGATCTAGTTTAAAAACTTTTTGGCCATTTAAGCGATGCAAATATTTTTTTACGCATTTTCATCCAAACATATTACAACCTATGGCTAAATTTTAATGTATTTACTCCTGGAGTTTACCTGGAGAGGGTTTCAGGGGTCAACGCCCCTGCTGTTCGGTCTGAGACCATGCCTCATGGTGGATCAGGGTCTGATCAACCAGGCTGTTACTGCTGGCTGCTCTCATATTGAGTAAATACATTAAAAATTATTTTTATTCTGGAATTCATTATCGCTGCCTTGCGACGTCGTGACGGAGCGACGGTACAACTAATTATAATCATGATACGTCAGCGTTTTAGCTCATCCACCATTATAAATTTGTGTACTTATCAGGCAAATTAGTAATTTCTGCGTTCACCAGGAAGTGCTAAAATTGTAGGGGGTCATATAGCGCCTGGAGACTGGGAGGTAGTTATTTAATTCGCTCATTACTAGTTCATTAACTCGTGTATTACACTCGCTTATATAAGGTCAGATAACTCGACCTAGACGAAAGTCTTAGTCATTCAGGCGAAGAAATGGAGTAAACTCTTGTGCTTTAAATATCTATTCTGGGTACAATTTTATGGACTAAAACCAATTAATTCAGAATTCGTAAATATTGGAAACCGCAGGCCACGATAAATAAATAATAATTGCAGAAGCGACATCATTTATTATCATCAGCACCATAATTATTATCGTCAGCAGCAGCAGCAGCAGTGGGTGACGGGCGCCTCCTTCAACATAGGGTTTTATCGTGGTAGCGTCGTGTTGCTCGGGAGACCAACTAACTAAGTCAGGTATATGCCGCCTCCCAATTACCAGAGTCAGTGGAGCCTGCAGCTCAGGTAGGAAGGTATGCAGTAGGAAAGGTGGGGAGAGGTGGGTAAAATGTGGGAAGAGGAATTAGGTAAGGACGGGAGAGACGAGGAAAGGAGAGAAAGACTAAGAAATGGACAAAAGAGTTGAAAGCATCGTAGAACTAAAGAAAAGTGTATTTAAAGTGCTGCCTTCGAACTCAGATTTGTTGGGAAGCATGTTTATCCCTGTTTCAGACTCTTCAATTCTTGAATATCTGCGTTGTATGAACACGTGAATTTTACGAGAACAACCTTAAACTCTCTCTCTCTCTCTCTCTCTCTCTCTCTCTCTCTCTCTCTCTCTCTCTCTCTCTCTCTCTCTCTCTCTCTCTCTCTCTCTCTCTCTCTCTGATAGAGCTTAAGAATTTTATGCGATCTCATTTTAGGATCACTGAAACAAAAATAACGAAAGCTTTGTTAACATAACGTAGGAACTGCCTTCTTTCTTTTGGTTTGGTTTTGTGCCACGTGACCTTGTTTCCAACAATTACAGGAGGATTTATTTGTACCGCGTTACCTGCTTCAATCATAGATTTTTTTTGTCACTTTATATGAGCTGTCTAAACCAACCACGGGTTTTATTTATAGCTCGTGACTCTGTTCAGCCATTCACAAATTTTGTTTGTTGCAAGTGACCTGGTTCAACTAATAACAAGTGTTCTTTATTCAACCTGTCTTGGTTCAACCAATGATGGATTTTGTTTGTATCACGTGATCTGGTTCAACCAATAACGAAGTCTAGTTACACAACGTGGCTTGGTTCAACCAATCACAGGTTTTCCTTGTCTTGAGTAACGTGTCTCAACCAATCACAGGTCAGAGCTTCGACGTCCCAAATTAATCTCTTGTATACACACGGTGATCTACATCAGATAATCCAATGGTCACTAAGTCAGGCTGCTAGAGTAGCAAGTCTGTCTCGTGATTAATTGACGGAGGATCGAGTCTCCACTACTTCCACTGAACAGATACACAGGTTTAACAAAGGATAGATACACCGAGAGATGCATTTCTCTCAGTATATAGTATATGTATACACACATACTGAGAGATTAATCCCTGTTTTAGGGATTTCAGTGTTGTTGTCTTGTAGAGAAGAGGTTACGTGTAGCCCTAATGCCCCAAGCATATTCGATAGGCTTTAAACCCCCCATTAACCAACCAACCTCACCAAGTTTAGCGTTTCACGTGAAAATAATAATAATTCAAATAATGCTTTCTCGGTCGGTCATATAAACAAGTAAAATGTCTAAACAGACCTCGCCTCTACCTAAACAAGTTTCCTTGCTTATATTTCACGAGACAAATAATTTATAAGGATTTAATGTAGCTGGCATGAATAATAATATTTTTTTCCGTAAAGGAATGGAAGGCAAACAAATTCAGTTCCAGGAAAGGAAGAATAGATTCAGTTTTTTGGATAAAGAGCAATTGACTGGCATCAAGAGTTTGTTATGAAATGATAAGGCGAGGCCAGGCAACTATGACGCTAATAAGGGGTGAGAAATATTTTGATATAAGACAGTGTGTCAGGAGCCGTGTTAAGGAAGAGGATGCTCCTGTGTTCTCCGTCACATGAAGGCAAGGAAGGGGAATGTGGGGAAATTTCTCCATCAGACCAACAGGAAGGAGGTTTCTTCTTCACTCCAATAGGAGGGAGAGGTTCTTCCATGACATCAACAACTTTTTTTTTCCATCACACCAGCAAGAGGGGGGAGTTTATCCCTCACGCCATTAGGAGGGAGGGGTCGCCATCACCAGCAGGAGCGATGTCTCTCCATCACACCATCACAACGGATTGGAAGTTTATACATCACACCAATAGGAATTAGGCTCTTCCATCACACCAGCAGGAGGAAGAGCTTTCCATAACATCAACAGAAAGAAGTTCTTTCCATTACATCAACAGGAGGGAAGGGTTTTTTCCATAGCAACAACAGGAGGGAAGGATTTTTTCCATAGCAACAACAGGAGGGAAACTATTCCATCAAAGCAACAGGAAAAAGGAGGTTTCTCCATCTCGGCAGCAGGATGGAGGTTTAACCATCACCAGCAGGAGGGATCCTGGGGTCGCTCTGACACTGCTGCTGCGCCAGTGAAAAGTGATCCTATTTAACACGGACTCATATTTCTTGCCCGGGCAAAACGACGGTGCTTTTCGGACATGTGAGGGAGAGGGAGCCTGCGTGAAAGACACATGGAAAGAGTGGGAAAAAAAAGAGAGGGGGAAGGGCGTGGAAGAGAGAGAGAAAGAGGGAGAGAGAGAGAGAGAGAGAGAGAGAGAGAGAGACATACAGACAGATGAATCAACTGCAATGATGGTGGTGTAGCAAGCATCGGGAATGGTATGCACGGTAAGGAGAAAATTTTGTCATATATCCGTCTGACTGCTTTTCATTAGTCCCTGGACAGTGGCAGCTTTGTCATAGTTCTAATCTACTAAACCAGCACAGCGAACACTTGATATAAAATTGATTTAGTCTAACAACGTCAAGTTAGCAAGTTCGTGAGTACATTTTCATTGTTTTCATCTCATTTAGACATCTCTCCTCTCTAGAAAAGTTTTGGGGATTTGTTGAAACTATAAAACTTTAAATACTGTGAAACTTTCAGTGTAGGAAGAGTAAAATTTAAGTGAAATAGCAACCTTTTAATATAATTAATTTGGACAGTCATATGACAACGTCATGTTGAACCAAAACATCGTCCTAAGCTTCAGTCTCCTATGTGTAGGTTATCTGTGTATTGTTCCAGTCACGGTATTGTGCCTTTTCATTCTTTCTTAGATAATCAATATAAGTTCGACTTTACAGTGTCAACTTTAATCAACATATTTTTTATTAGAGATGAAATTCCTTCCATGTCATTCACATAAATGCCTCTTTCATTAACTTGTGGAGTCTGACCACACAGGTGTACCTGCGTCCTTCTATCAGCCTAGCAATGGAACCATCAACAATGACATCTGCCTCTACAAATAGTTTCCTGATCCCTACATCTTGAAACCGTTTCTTCTGGTTAACAATAGTGTTTAACTGGTGTGGAAGACATCCAACCCCAGTAGGTTGTTCTTGGACTTCCCTAAGTGGTTCCATGCTTCTTCAGCAACTTTAGAGTGCTTGATCATACATATATTATGTTGTGTTCAGGCCAGTAGACTGCCTGACAGTAAATGATTCGGTCAGCACTTCACATAGAGTAGACAGCTGGGTTACCGAACCACTGACTGTGGGCTGGTAGTCTATGCTGTCTAGCACCGATGAGACCTTACAGATGACCAAGGAATCTGAAGCTAGTCCAGGAATGCCAGTAAGTATCCGCACAGCTTCCACAGTTTGGATCGGTCGTGGAATCACATGTTTCTCAGCTTAGTAGGTGTCCAGCATCAGCTGTTCAGTGCTGATACGTCTTTCTTGCTTACATGAATACTTGAAATAGCTCAGAAAGGCTGGGGTTCAATGCCTTAGATCTGGACTGCAACTCTGTTAACTCTAAGGGATGTCCTATCATTTTCATTACTAACGTCAAAGTCGTCAAAGACATCAAAGCCTGATTGACAGATAGCTTTCATTTGATAAATGTAAACAGTTCACTGTAAGATTGTCGTCTGCAGCCTCATATTTTCTCTCAGTAGCATCATACCGTCTCTCTCTCTCTCTCTCTCTCTCTCTCTCTCTCTCTCTCTCTCTCTCTCTCTCTCTCTCTCTCTCTCTCTCTCTCTCTTTCTCTCTCCACCAGTTACACTAGTGGCTGTGACAGCATTTGCATCTTTTAGTGAACATACGGTAGCAACACCTATGATAACGGTCTTCAGTAGTTACCTGTTTACTTCTGACAGCGGCAAGCATTCTCCTACTCATTTTTCCTCTCTGCAACTTACCTGTGCAAGATCTGTGCAAGATCTCTTGTCTACTGGCCTCTATATTACTTATTTATGTTACCATTGAAGATGCACTTTGCCTCAAACTGTGGAGTGATGCGGACCTTGTCCACTATAGTGAGCTTCTTGAAACTTCTAATGAGGCTTCAGCTAAAGGATTTTCTTTGGCAATAACGTCAATAAACAGTTTTTTCATGGTAACGAAGCTGCAACATTTCCAATGGTAGGTCGCCTGTGGTAGCTCCCCGTTAAGTAAATTATTTGCTTTCTCTAAGATTGCAGCAATTCGCCTGATTTCAACAGCTCTCAGGAGGGTTTTTCCAGGAGTCAATGCTTTTTGGTGACGGCAGATTTGAGTCTTTAATCTGAGTTGAACCTTGAATCAAACATATGTGATCTCACTCAACTACGTGCCGCCGTGTTCTTCCTCATGTAAAGGGGTTTATATTCAGTTAGATGGTACTTCAGTCCTACAGAATCACACGAAAATCACACGATCACAAAAGGTAATACTCGAATTCATTGACTTAATTTTTACTTATTTTGTTATTGCCTAATCTTATTTAAAAAGTCTGGCATAAATGAGACTGATGCCTGTTTCAATAGACCACAGTTTTTATTAGGTTAATTTTAAAATCAACAATTACATTTTTTCTAAATATCTGAAACTAAAAGACCAATAAAATGCAATAACATTTTCTATACCTTCCTTCAGGTCACCTCCATGACCATTTTCCAGCCGAGGAAAGGGAAACCATTAACTGTGCCACTTGATCCAAATAGCGACATATTTTGTTATACCTATATTTTATTATACATATATTTTATTATACCTATATGGACCATACAAACAATAACAACAGCTTCAAACGTTATACCAGATTGTTTTACATAAAAACTCCAAAGTGTTAGAGTTAATGTCAAGGCTGTCAAGCTTTAACATTCTGGCAACCCAAATTAACTGTATATCCAGTAATTATAAGTTTGCTTTAAGGCTGCTCGAAATACTTTGCATAACCAAGGGCTTTCAATAAAAAATATGAATAATGTCAACTATTCTTAAATTAATTGAATATATTTCTTTGAAGAAATAAAGTTCCTCATTTATAATTTATTAAACAAGTTCCTGAAAGACTTGGCTACCTCAGGTAATACCAACATTTGCTCAGGTCCTTGTACTACACTGACAGCAATCCATGAACCTCTTGACCTTCAATAAGCGCCAAACCTTCACAATAACCAAGAAGAACGATCACATTATATAGAGCATTCTCGATACCTTGATACGGGTGAAGAGCTCTTGATCCATGAAATTCAAAGTGGCCTTCTCTTCTTGAAAATAATCTATAGAGTGTGCTATAAAAAGACTCAAGAAAAGAGAAGAACCTCCACTTATAACGAGAGGTTAAACGAGGTCTGAACTAATGAAATAAATGGAGAGGCTTTATCAGCAATTTTACGAATATTTAGCATATATTTTATGGAAATGAAAATAAGATAAGATAAAACTCCTAGGTAGCTAGTCGATTAAGAATGTAATGAGATGATGTATCAGATAGATGGAGATAATATTTTAAACGAATGTTCACCATAAAATGGAAGCATAAATTTCGAGAAATTGACAAGGAGACAAAAGGTTTATCTGAAGCAGGGAGGAGCCGGAAGTAAATATGAAACGGGTGAGCGGGTTAAATCCGGGTAAAGCAGCGGGGATTTTATGGAATTAGGACTGAACTGTTGAAAGCAGGTGAGGATTAAATGTTAGAATACTCGGTATGTTTGTTCAGTGAGCGAAAAAACGTTATGACGTTAATAGGACAAGAGAAAGTGAATAATCGTAGAGGAATAAGTTTGTTCAGTATATAAGTTAAATGCATAGCAAAATTACTATTAAAAGAGTGATGAAACAGGCAGAAATTATAATCACAGAGGAAGTAAGTGGATTTAGAAGGGTAAGGGGAGGTACAGTTTACGCGTTGTTATTAAAGCACATAAGCAAACAGCTCAAATACATACATATAAATATACTTATTAATAAACATATAAGTAAATCTACATGCGAATGTGGTACAAACCTTGATAATAGATATCGACCAACTGTTTTACCCTCTGTATGTTAGAAGTGATCAAGGCCCCAGGACCAAAACTCTTTCTAATAAATATGTCTTGGTGTTTGCTCAAGTGGTTTTGTAAAACAACACATACAAATGTAGGTAAAAATCAGTACCAAAAGGCTGTCAAAAATTTCACCTTCATGCAATATCCAGCTGCCCTTTTTTTTTGGGGGGGGGGGGGCGGGGGATGTTTCTTCCTCCCTCCTCAGAATATAAATATGTAATTAATTAATTTGAAAATACAATTTTAAAATATAAACTCACATCAGTTGAAATTCTAAATACACCATGAATTAAATAACCGAATAAAAATAACATAACCTGTATGAAAATGATTTACACAAGACGTAAATTTACATACTTTTCTACACAACTAATATTTTTTCAAAGAATTGAAGCTAAAAAAATTTGAAAGCTAAATTAAGACAATTAGGCAAAAAAATTACGGTAAACAGTAAAGCAAAAGACAGACGACGCTCTAGTCCACAGGACTAGAATGACGCATCCAGCCAAGCTAGATGTTGTACCCGTCATCTGAGAACATACGGTGGTGTGGATGCCTCTGAGCTAATTTCAATCTACTCTCTGTTTGGTGTACTAGCCCAACGAGCAGTATTTAATATTATTGTACCCAAGAACGAGTGGTGTTGATCAATAGCAACACTGTGACTAGCCAAGGAGCCGAATCCATGCTTCTTTAGCCTGCCTCATGGTGAGCGAAAGACAGATGACTCTGTAGTCCACGGGACCACACAATTCTCAAGAATGACGCATGCAGCCAAGCTAAATGTTGTACCCTATATATCAGTCTCACTGATATATAGACTGCTCGTGAAGGCTGGTACACCAAACAGGATGAGGCTGAAACTAGTCACTGAGGCTCCACGACCACGAATGTCCTTGCATCAGGATAACACACTCAGTACTGCTGGGCGCCTGGTGTTTAAGGATGGTGGTCCAGTGGAGAGAGTGAGGTGTGAACTGAACTTTGTTCAGTTCACACAGGGCTGGAACGCAGTATTGAGTCCTGGCCAAGTCGCAGTTCTGTTAATTAATGATTCAAAATCACTTGTTTCGTGTGTGTGTGTGTGTGTGTGTGTGTGTGTGTGTGTGTGTGTGTGTGTGTGTGTGTGTACTCACCTAGTTGTACTCACCTAGTTGAGGTTGAAGGGGTCGAGTCCGAGCTCCTGGCCCCGCCTATTCACTGATCGCTACTAGGTCACTCTCCCTGTACCGTGAGCTTTATCATACCTCTGCTTAAAGCTATGTATGGATCCTGCCTCCACTACTTCGTTTCCCAAACTATTCCACTTCCTGACTACTCTGTGGCTGAAGAAATACTTCCTAACATCCCTGTGATTCATCTGTGTCTTCAACTTCCAACTGTGTCCCCTTGTTACTGTGTCCAATCTCTGGAACATCCTGTCTTTGTCCACCTTGTCAATTCCTCTCAGTATTTTGAATGTCGTTGTCATGTCCCCCCTATCTCTCCTGTCCTCCAGTGTCGTCAGGTTGATTTCCCTTAACCTCTCCTCGTAGGAATTACTTCTTAGCTCTGGAACTAGTCGTGTTGCAAACCTTTGCACTTTCTCTAGTTTCTTTACGTGCTTGGCTAGGTGTGGGTTCCAAACTGGTGCTGCATACTCCAATATGGGCCTAACGTACACGGTGTACAGTGTCCTGAACGATTCCTTATTAAGATGTCGGAATGTTGTTCTGAGGTTTGCTAGGCGCCCATATGCTGCAGCCGTTATTTGGTTGATGTGCGCTTCAGGAGATGTGCCTAGTGTTATACTCACCCCAAGATCTTTTTCCTTGAGTGAGGTTTGTAGTCTCTTCCCCCCTAGGCTGTACTCCGTCTGCGGTCTTCTTTGCCCTTCCCCAATCTTCATGACTTTGCACTTGGTGGGATTGAACTCCAGGAACCAATTGCTAGACCAGGTCTGCAGCCTGTCCAGATCCCTTTGTAGTTCTGCCTGGTCTTCGATCGAATGAATTCTTCCCATCAACTTCACGTCATCTGCAAACAGGGACACCTCAGAGCCCATTCCTTCTGTCATGTCGTTCACAAGTACCAAAAACAGCACTGGTCCTAGGACTGACCCCTGTGGGACCCCACTGGTCACAGGTGCCCACTCTGACACCTCGCCACGTACCATGTCTCGCTGCTGTCTTCCTGACAAGTATTCCCTGATCCATTGTAGTGCCTTCCCTGTTATCCCTGCTTGGTCCTCCAGTTTTTGCACTAATCTCTTGTGTGGAACTGTGTCAAACGCCTTCTTGCAGTCCAAGAAAATGCAATCCACCCACCCCTCTCTCTCTTGTCTTACTGCTGTCACCATGTCAAAGAACTCCAATAGGTTTGTGACACAGGATTTCTCCCCCCTCCCTGAAACCATGTTGGCTGCTCTTGATGAGATCATTCCTTTCTAGGTGTTCCACCACTATTCTCCTGATAATCTCCTCCATGACTTTGCATACTTTACATGTCAGTGACACTGGTCTGTAGTTTAGTGCTTCATGTCTGTCTCCTTTTTTAAAGATTGGGACTACATTTGCTGTCTTCCAT
>NC_069416.1:38372587-38380087 GCF_026875155.1 Cherax quadricarinatus | reverse complement strand
AGAGAGCAACAAAAAAACCCCAAAGGGGGACAGGAGGGGGAAAAGCTGCAAAGGAAGATTGGGCAGCAGAGCTCATAAAAAGGGTTTCATGAATGGGAAAAGAAACTAGAAGAACTTAGCATGAGAAATGGAAGAGAGGATAGATATGGAAAGCAGTAAGTGGGAGGTGCATGTCAAAGCAGCAGAGGCTAGGATACAGAGTTTAGAAGAGGAACTGAAAAATCTGAAACAGCCTAAAGAACTAAAAAACATTTTGGGATTGACAACAGAGACTGCTACCTCACCCACAAATAAGGGGACTGTGGGGAAAAGAAGGGGCACAACTGCATGGAGAACTCTATCAGAGGAGACTGTAGTAAATGAAAGAGCTAAGCTTTATGTGGAGGCCCTAACAGACAACAACAGGCCCAAGGAAAGCCGAGAAGGGAAAATGACATGCCACTGAGCCCAAGTACCATTACCCAGTGAAACTGAAGAAAAGGAAAGCTGCAGTGGAGGAAACCAAATTAAATGAGGGGATACACAGGGATATGCAGGGGGAGAATAAAAGGGTGAGGTCAGTCTTTGTATATGGGCTCCGGGAAAGTTGAAGGGGAAACATATGAAGCAAGAAAAAAAGGGGGAAAAAAAGCAATTGAAAGCATCATGAAAGCAATAGGAAAAGACATGACTCAGCGGGAAAAATTTTTTCGGAGAATAGGGGGGTTTGTAAAAAAAAGACCCCCGGCCAGTGAAAGTGACCTTCAAGGCAGAAGTGACCGGACCAGGATCCTGCAGGAGAAAGCACGATAAGGGACATGCCGGCATACAGGAAGGTGTATCTCGACCGCGGACAGAACACAAGAAGAAAGGCAGAAACTGAGAGAGATGGTACAAAGGCAAAAAGGAGGAAAGAGAGGGGATGGAGACGACAGACAGGAGATCCAGACCCAAGAAGAAGATCAAATACAGCCTCCCAAAACAACTTCCTATAGAAGTTTCCCAAAAGGTCAACCCCAGTGCAACCAAACACTCTAAATCAAAACACCCATGCCACATCCAATGCCCCCACCCACTACATTGCAAACTCCACCCCCGCAGCAGCAACCCATAGTTCCTTCCCAAAGTCCCCATTTCCCCCAAACCCCCAAATATACCTCCCAGACCACAGTCTTAAAAAAGAATTTGAAGGTTGGTATATAAATGCAGATGGAATAACAAACAAGTATGAGGAGTGGCACGAAAGAATCGAAGAGACATCCCCAGACAAAATAGCACTCACAGAAACAAAACTCACCAGAATAATAACAGATTCAATCTTTCCATCCGGATATCAAATCCTCAGGAAAGACAGAGGGAGGAGAGGGGGAGGAGGAGTTGCACAGCTCATTAAAAAAACCCGTGGGGTTTTGAGAAAAAAGGAAGGAATGGAGGCATGGGCGGGAAAGGGACTACTTAGTAGGAACAATCCAGTCTGAGGGACATAAGGTGATAATTGCAGTAATGTACAACCCACCACAGAACTGCAGGAGGGCAAGAGAAGAATACGATGAGAGCAACAGAGAATGATCGACACACTAGCCGAGGTGGCCAGGAGAGCACACATGGGGGGAGCAAAGTTACTAGTTATGGTGATTTCAATCACAAGGAGATTGACTGGGAAAACCTGGAGCCCCATGGGGGGGCCCCAAAACATGGAGAGCCAAGATGAGGATGTGGTACTGGAAAACCTCATGCATCAACATGTTAGAGACACTACCAGAGAGAGAGGAGAGGATGAACCAGCAAGACTGGACCTTGTATTCCCATGAGTAGTTCGGACATCGAGGGATCATGTATGAAAGGCCCCTGGGAGCTAGTGATCATGTGGTTCTGTGCTTCGACTACATAGTTAGCTCCAAGTGGAGAGAGTAGCAGAATAGGCTGGGAAAAATCAAACTACAAAAGGGGGAACTACTCAGGCATGAGGAACTTCCTTCAAGACATTCAGTGGGAGAGGGAACTGACAGGAAAACCCGTACAAGAAATGATGGACTATGTAGCAACAAAATGCAAGGAGGCAGAGGAGAGGTTTTTTTCCCAAGGGAAACAGAAATAATGGGGAAGAAACAGAACGAGTCCTTGGTTCACCCAAAGGTGTAGGGAGGCAAAAACTAGGTGTACTTAGAGAATGGAAAAGGTACAGAAGACAGAGAACTCAGGAAAATAAAGAAATCAGCCGAAGAGCCAGAAACGAATATGCACAGATAAGAAGGGAAAGGTCAGAGACAATATGAAAATGACATAGCATCAAAAATAAAGACTGACCCGAAGCTGTTGTACAGCCACATCAGGAGGAAAACAACAGTCAAGGACCAGGTAATCAGACTGAGGAAGGTTTATGGGGAATTCACAAGAAACGACCAAGAGGTATGTCAGGAGCTCAACACAAGATTTAAAGAGGTATTTACAGTGGAAACCAGTAGGACTCCAGGAAATCAGAACAGGGGGCACACCAGCAAGTGCTGGATGAGGTACATATAACCAAGGAGGAGGTGAAGAAGCTGCTATGCGGGCTTGACACCTCAAAAGCGGTGGGGCCAGACAACATCTCTCCATGGGTCCTTAAAGAGGAGCAGAGATATTGTGTGAGCCATTAACAAAGATCTTCAACACATCATTTGAACCTGGGCAACTCCCTGAGGTATGGAAAATGGCAAATGTAGTCCCAATTTTTAAAAAGGGAAGACAGACATGAGGCACTAAACTACAGAAACCCGTATCACTAAGTGTATAGTATGCAAGTTCATGGAGAAGATCATCAGGAGGAGAGTGGTGGGGCACCTGGGGAAAGAAACAAGTGTATAATTGACAACCCGCACGGTTTCAGGGAAGGAAAAAACCTGTTTCACAAACTACTAGAGTTTTATGACAAGGTGACAGAAGTAAGACAAGAGAGAGAGGGGTGGATCGACTGCATATTTTGGACTGCAAGAAGGCCTTCGACACAGTTCCCCACAAGGGGGTTTTCTGCAAAAGCTAGAGGAAACAGGCAACATAACAGGAAAGGCACTGCAATGGGGTCAGAGAATACCTGACAGGGAGGCAACAACGAGTTTATGGTACGCGACGAGGTGTCAGAGTGGGCGCCTGTGACAAGCGGGGTTCCACAGGGGTCAGTTTCCCAGGACCTGTGCTGTTCTTGGTATATGTGAACGACATAACGGAAGAGATAGACTCAGAAGTGTCCTTGTTTGCAGATGATGCGAAGTTAATGAAAGAATCAAATCGGGTGAGGATCAGGCAGGACTACAAAGAGACCTGGACAGGCTACAAGCCTGGTCCAGTAACTGGCTCCTTGAATTTAACCCTGCCAAATGCAAAGTCATGAAGATTGGGGGAAGAGCAAAGAAGACCGCAGACACAATATAGTTTAGATGGCCAAAGACTGCAAACCTCACTCAAAGGAAAAAGATCTGGGGGGTGAAATATAACACCGAGCATATCTCCTGAGGTGCACATCAATCAGATAACTGCTGCAGCATATGGGCACCTGGCCAAAACTACGGATAGCGTTCCGATACCTCAGTAAGGATTCGTTAAGACTCTGTATACCATTTACGTCAGGCCCATACTGGAGTATGCAGCACCAGTTTGGAATCCACACCAGTCAAGCACGTCAAGAAATTAGAAAAAGTGCAAAGGTTTGCAACAAGACTTCCCAGAGCTACGGGGATTGTCCCACGAAGAAAGGTTGAGGGAAATCGGCCTGACGACACTGGGGGACAGGAGGAAACAGGGGAGACATGATAACGACATATAAAATACTGCTCGGAAAAAGACCCAAAGGGGGACAAAGACGGGAAAGTTCCAGAGAAGGGACACAGACCCCTAAGGTCACAATTGGAAGTTGAAGACTCAGATGGAACCAAAGGGATGTTAGGAATGAATTTCTTCAGCTTAAATTTTTTATTAGCAGGCCGTGGATAGCCTAGAAAGTGACGTGTGGAGGGGCGGGGGGAACATATAGTTTTTAAGGCGAGGTAAAGATGGAGCTCATGGGGCAGGGAGAGAGGGGGACCAGTAGCAAATCAACGAAGAGGCGGGGCCAGGGAGCTGGTGAATAGACCCCGGAACAAAAAGGTGAGTAAAAATAGGGAGTACCAGGGCATTAATATAAATTTCGAGAAGCGAGTACATTAATTACCATTTATCAAAATTAGACCAGTAGGATTAACCTGTTATAGGATCATTAGGAAGACCAATTACCCGAGTTGCAACTATGTGACCTCGGATCATTGATCAGCGTGTTCAGGCGTATCCCTAATGAGCCTTCGATGTTAATAAACATTATGTCTCTGAAGTTCATAGCATGAAATACAATTAAATGTAATCTTAATAACAACATAAAAAAAATATCTTGCCTTCAGAAACAATTACAAAAAAAAATCTTGTAATTTTTTTTTGTGTGTGTTCAGTCGCCTCTGTATACGACTGGAAAAGCCTACTGTATAGGCGATACATTTCGGAAATTAAGTCAAATTCGTCACTGTTCCACATATTTCTTACTTATCTTATTATTGGTATTTAATATTAATATCATTATTGTCAAGCAATTAGTCTGAACAGACTCTTCATTGGTGGTTGAAATCATCGTGCATCACCTGACTCATCTCTTGTTGTCTTGCTCCTTGGAGGACCAAAATGGTCGTCCCATTGTCTTCTGATAAACAAATGCTGCTGTCCTTCTTTCACAGGTCTTACTTCAGCTTTTGACTGTTCTTTGCGATGCGACATCAAATGCTTAATCATGTTGGCTAATCAGGGTAACGGAAGTGGTTCGAGCAGTGACTGGGTGATATCAAGGATGATTCTCGTTATATGATGGATTATGAAACTTTTGCAAACACTCTGCTAGTCCTTTCACTGAAAAATTTTAATTTTGGTTGTCTGGCAACCTAGCACATAACACACTAAAGAACGTTTTATATCCCTTGAGAACTGAACATGGTCACTAGATATCAGAACATGTCACATGAGATCAGAGCATAGTACATGACTACATATCACATGACAGCACTTCATGTCACATTAGATCAGAACATACATGACAATATAACATATCACATGACAGCACAACGTATCAAAAGACATGTCACATGACAACAGAAGATAACATCTCACAGGAAAGCACATCGCATGACATCACAGCAAATAAGAAGAGAGCGAAACATACTACTTGACAGGAGAACAGGACACAAAATCTATATTCATCTCTGTCCGCCTCATTCTCTGTCTGCCTCTCTCTGATCTCTCTCCTCATAAGTCCTCCTCTCTTTCCTATCTCTACTTTCTGTCACTAACTCCTACTCCTCTCATGCCAATCATCTCTCTCTCTCTCTCTCCTCTTCTCTCTCGCTCTCTCTCTCTTCTCTCTCTCTCTCTCTCTCTCTCTCTCTCTCTCTCTCTCTCTCTCTCTCTCTCTCTCTCTCTCTCTCTCTCTCTCTCTCTCTCTTTCTTTTTTTGTTATTTTTACACAGGGTTTGACAAGGTTAGGTTAAGGATTACTAGCTTTATTGACAAGCTATTTACAGGTTAAGGATTCCTAACTTTATTGGCAAGCTAAGAGCTGTTACCTACATCAGCTCATTTGAAAGCATTTTTATTGTTATGCGACATACAAGTAGGGAACAGGATGAAGTTTGATCAACTGACGTTATCTCGTTGACATCATTATGCTGTACGAATGTGTTCCAGACTGGAGTCATCCTGGGTATATATGATCTCAGATGGAGTGATGTTCTGGAGAAAGGTACAGCCAGAGTGAAGTTGCTGCTTTCTGCCCGTCTTGTGGCATAAAAACTTGTTTCACGCTTTCCTCGAAGTGGATCCAAGTGTGGTACTTTGACAATATTGGCCTTGTAATAAACGTAAGGGCACCCACATCCCTCTGTTGAAGCTCTGCTGAAATGACAGATCAATCACAGGATGATGTCACAGCCTCTAGTTCTCTACTCTGTCAAGCAGTCGCAATAGAGGGGGGGGGCAGCAAACCAAGGAACAGTGGAGCCATATCAAGTGCTGTGCGTACTTTTTGCCTCTCTCTTGCAACCCTCTCTGTCAAGCGATCATCGGCAAGTGCTGTAAGCCTTTCTGGCTGCCTTCTTTCATGTTTCTCACTGGTCTCCCCTCTGGTTAGTTTTGTAAAATTTTCTCTCTCTCTCCCCTTTCTCTTCTCTCTTCTCTCTCTCTCTCTCTCTCTCTCCCTCTCCTCCTCTTCTCTCTCTCTCTCTTCTCTCTCTCTCTCTCTCTCTCCTCTCCTCTCTCTCTTTACACAGTGTCTTACAAGGTTAGGTTAAGATTCTAGCTTTATTTAAAAGTTTTACAGGTGTTTACCTTCTTTGGGAACAAAGAGCTGTTACCTACTCAGCTCACTTTGAAAGCATTTTTATTGTTATGCGACATCAAGAGGGGAAAAGGATGAAGTTTGACCAACTGCGGTTAATCATTGGTTACACTTTATTGCTGAGCATATGTTGTTCCAGGGGAACTCGGGAATCATCCTAGGAATAATAATCTCAGATGAAACGATGTTCTTGAGAAAGGTACATCCAGAGTGAAGTAGCTGTTTCCTGCCCGTCTGTGAAAATTGTTTAGCTTTCTCTCTGTCCACAGTGTGGACGACCAAGTTGTTGTACCATACAAATGACCCCCAATTTGTGGAAGGCTCTCTTTCTCTCCGATTCCGCTCTAACTTCTTGCTCTGTTTTCACTCTGTCAACAGTCGCATCTCTAAACCTTTTAGCTACTCTCTGTCTACTTGTTTCCTCCCTCTTGTTTCTACTCCTCTCTCTGTCTCGAGTTAAAACACCACCTGACGAATTGATCTATGTAATATTCCACCCTTCAACCCGGGGCTACACCAAGAAACTTTTTCCTTTTACTTCTTTTAATGCTACTATTCTATTGTTATTCGACTTTTCAATCTTCGTTTTATGAGTCTATTTCTTTTATCCCATTCTTCTCTATTTTTTCTTTGAAATGCAGGTTTTCTCTCTCCCATTCTATAAACATTTTCACTCATTTCCAATCGCATTTTTATCCTCTTCTTCCTTCTTCACTTCTGAAGGTATCCATCTACTCTCCCATTTCTTCTTTATTCTCTATCTTTTCACTTCATTTCTGAAAATCTGTTTCCATTCCCTCAGAAAATCACTCCCATGGTCTTATATATGCTGGACAATCACTGTGAAAAAATAGTGACATTCCAAGCGCTTTCGTGACTCCTCACATTGTCAAGGAACTATAAAAATAAAACAACAACAGGAAGGCATATAACGGCAAGACTACACCTCACAGTCACGTCACAACACCCGACTCTGTGAAACACAACTGATAATCTGCCTAAGCATTAAGATTTTTTACTTGTCTAGTGTATCACTAAATTCTTCCAGATTTTATTAATTACAAATAAATTCAGTTTATATAAACCAAATGAAATATTCACATTATTTTCAAAATTGCTTTTTTCAAACAGATTTT
>NC_069416.1:38356607-38372087 GCF_026875155.1 Cherax quadricarinatus | reverse complement strand
AGTCTAGATGTCGGGTGACAGATCCATACATATTTAAGAGGGGGTATGTAAAACTTTTTGGTGCAGGGAAGAGTGGACCGTAGCGATAATGAAAAGGGGCCAGTTGCAACAAAACGCCCCCGCAACCAAATTATGAGTAAAGACGACAAAAAGGGATTAAAACGGAATTTTTTTAAAATTTTGCTTTTCGTTCTCTCTCTTTTCCTCTCTCCCCCTCTCTCCTCTCTCTCCTCTCTCTCTCTCTCTTTTCTCTCTTTTTTTTTTTTTTTACTCGGGGTTTTTTTTTTTTTACGAGATGGGTATTTACAAACTAAGATTGCTGCCTCCTCAGCCATTGAAGGCCTTTTTTGTTATGAAACAAGAATAGGAACGGAAAATTTATACCAGCGGGATCCCGAGAATCTCATTATCTGACTTTATTCAACGTGTCATTGTGCTGTTCGCGTGTCCGACTCAAATCTTCGGGTGATGTTTTCGAAAAGGGGTCAGACAGAATGTTTCTCCCCTTTTGTTGTAAGGAGATATTTTCTCGTTGTCCGAAGTGAGAAAAAGTGATATTTTGAAAATTTTTGGCCTTGACAAAAGAAAACAGCCCACTCTCCCGGTGTTGAAGACTGTGCTAGAAGGACAGTTTTAATCATTTTTTTGTGAACAAGGACACTATGTCATTTTCCCACAGAGATGGCCACTTGCGCTGTGCTAGGCAGTGCTACAGAGCGAGCAAAGTGCGCTAGCGGGTCGGGGCCCTTCTCGTTTTTCTCACCCCATTTCTTTTCCAGGGATTTAAGGGGGAGATATACTTCCTCTGCCTTATTGCTCCTCGATAAGTTCGACACGTTCTTGGACAAAGGAGGTTCCCTAACGGGTCAGGGACTTCAACTTGGCAGCAAAGTGCGAACAAAGAGGTCAGCTTTCTTTGATTCCAAAGAGACAACCCCTCCTTCGATTAAGAATGGAATAATTTCATTAGGGAATAGCCTTGCGGTTTTCCCTTTCCACAATCACCAGGTTTTTTAGCCCACCTTTCCCGATTCATTTTTTCCATGCATCCTCCCCTTTAGAGATAGCTCGTTTTTTGGGCTTTCTTTATTTACCCAACAAACCCACCCGTGCAGGTTCTGTTTTTAATACGGATGTTTCTTGCACCTTCTCCAAGCTTTTTCATAACAGTACCCCCTCTCGACAACGAAAGCCAACCCAAAGTTGGTCTGAAAGCTTCGCCACTTAAGGGTGTCACTGAAGGTGCTTTTGTGCTGTAGATAAAGATGAGGCATTCTCTTGGTCACCAACGTCACCTTGGAAAAGAGTATTCCAATCGCACGCGGAGAACTCCGAGCAAAGGCCCGACCAGTTTTCTCTTTCCTATATCCAGGTTGCGCGTGAAGATTTTTACTTCGTTCATTTGGCATCTTCAGTCTTGTAAAGACAGCCTTGTTCTGCAGATGAACCATTATAGCCAAGAAGTTTGAAATGACTGTCTTCATATAGATCACTCTCTACTGGGTCAAGGTAGGAGCCAGAGATGAGAGTAGAGAAACCAACAGTTTTGTTGATAATAGTATAAAATACCGACAGGTTGATGATTGAGACACATTTGCAACAGTTGGTATCCTTATTGTTGAATAACATTCTTCAAGAATGTGCACATGTGTCTTAATCATCAACAAATTTTTTTCAGTACCAAACACTCCAAAGATCTTGCTCATCAAAATCTCACTGTGTGAGATGTTGGTGAGGTAAACATTTTCCATCATTTCTCTCTCTCTCTCTCTCTCTCTCTCTCTCTCTCTCTCTCTCTCTCTCTCTCTCTCTCTCTCTCTCTCTCTCCTCTCTCTCTCTCTCTCTCTCTCTCTCTCTCTTTCTCTCTCTCTATCTCGCCTCTACTCTCCTTCTTTCTTCTGCGGATTTTTTCTTAAGATTAGCTACACGCAATTATTGGGAATAGCATTAGCCCAATTACACAGCTGTACAAGCAACGAGTTCCACCAAACTATCGTGGTACGCCACTCTTAACGAAGCTCTACACAGGGGAAACGTTGTTACTTACAATGAGAGCTTGCTCTGCTCCTGTGCCTTTTCTTCCCCGTTGTCAACAAAACGTCTTTGTATTTGATTGATGGCCTAATCAACCAGTTCAGGTGCTAGCAACACCAGACCAACGTAAGTGTTACACCCTGGTGAATGGAATGACCTGAGCACCTCATCACGTTCCCAGATGCTAACAAAAGGTTGTTTGGTCATTTTACATGCAACCCCTGACTCCAGAGGGACAGTTTCCAACAAATTTGTGACATTTTATTGTAGCAATTGTCCTCGCTCTCCAGGAACTTTGTCATGTAATTACAACAATATAAGGACTTTATTGAATAATATAATCGAGTGAGTAAAAAGCTTTTACATTGCAGTAAGGCTAATTCCATTGTTCTGCAATAATATTGCAGCATCAGTAGAAGAAATCGTAGTAGAAAGTAGTAGTAGGAGTGGAGCAACTCTTGGTTGCTTGTAGGGCCCGGTGTTCATTGTTTTGAGGAGAATTGTTTTAATAATTCAGAGATGACGATGCTCCCCTTAATTCCCCTTCTCCAAAAATTTGAACCCCGGGCCACACACATTTAGACTTATCTCCACTTCTGCTGCGGGTGACTGCTGCTGCCGCTGTGTTGTTGTTGTTGCTCCCTGCTTTTTATTATTATTTAATAATTATTATTTTTATTATTATTAAATATTATTATTATTATATTATTAATTATTATTATTATTATTATTAATATTATTTTTATTTTTTCACCACCCCCGAAGAGCATGAGCAATTTCCTACTGCAGTGTTCTTCCTTTTCACTTTATACCTATAAAATATATACCTTTGCGTCCTCCTTATTGTCTAACGGCTGAACGAAGCTCCTGAAGAGCGAAACGTTACCTCAATAAAATATCACATCAGTTGAACATGTGTCCTTTTACCTAACAGTTCTCCTTTTTCCTGTATATTTCTTCTTATTATTTGTTGACTCCGCCATACTGTGCTTCTTAGTGTTTATTCCGTCAGGATACGAACATGTCCCTACACGGTCTCATTTCTAGTGACGAAGGAATAATCGGGAAAACCCTGAAGCCCACTTCAGCTAGTGAATTCCGTGTTGATTTTTACCCCTGAAGGGTATTTAACGAATGTTGTGTGTGCGAGCTCTTGCTCTCACAAAAGTGATTTTAAAGTGCAAACTTACGAGCGGAAACCTACTCAACCAATACTACAACATATAGTATCTTTATTCGCAGACGTTTCGCCAACCATGGTTTAGGAAACACGAATGTTCACCTACTGTAACTGATTCCATACATAAATCTGCAGACTGAAGGATTGATTACCTTTTCGTCTTCTTACGTTTCCATTTTTTTGCTTATTGAATTCTAAACTATCCAAATATATATGCACAACATAACAAACACACACCACACACACCATCTCGTCCTTTCCTCGTATGGAAAGAGGAGAGGGGAGAGAGAGGAGAGAGAGAAGAGGAGAGGAGAGAAGAGAGAGAGAATGATTGGGAGTAGGGACACCTTTCGTTCAGCATAATGATCCAACGGATAAAGTCAGTTTGATCAAGATGAAAATCTGGCCAAAAAGGTGCTCCAACTTCATCCTTTTTTCCCTATTTGAAATGTCTCATAACAATAAAATGCTTTAAAATGAGCTGATGTACGTAACAGCTCTTAGCTTGCCAATAAAATTAGGAATCCTTAACCTTGTTCAAACCCTGTGTAAAAAAAAAAAAAAAAAAAAAAAAAGAGAGAACAGCAACATAATTAAAGAAAGAAAAATGGAACAAACAAGTTTTTTATTCCATTTTCTTTCTTTAATTATGTCTGACTGCTTCCCCTCTTCTCTCTTTTTTTTTTTTTTTTTTTACACAGGTTTGACAAGGTTAAGGATTCCTAATTTTATTGGCAAGCAAAAGAGCTGTTACGTACATCAGCTCATTTGAAAGCATTTTTATTGTTATGAGACATAAAATAGGGAACAGGATGAAGTTGGAGCCATCTGTGGGCCAGCATTTTCATCTGATCAACTGACTTTATCTCGTTGGCATCATTATGCTGACGAATGTTTTTCCATACTCTTTTCATTTCTCTCTCTCTCTCTCTCTCTCTCTCTCTCTCTTCCCCTCTCTCTTCTTTTCTCCCCCTCTCTCTCCTCTCTTTCCCAATTTATCGAGGAAGGACGCCCGCATTTTGCAGGAGAAACAAATCATGAGGGCGAAATTGGTGTCGGTCAGAAAGAAAAATGAGAATTATGCCGCTCTTGCACAGCAGTGACGGAAGAAACTCTGTTAGGAAGACACATAAACGTAAACATTGCACTTGACGTTGTTTCGAAACTATGTGAGAGAGGCTTGCAAAGCACGTGATAAAGTCGCAAAACTGACAAAAAAAGTCACTAAATTAAACGTTTATTTACTTCAGGCGTTTAATTTACGTTTGGTCGACTCTCGCTATCCACTGCCTACCTTGAGGGCCCTGTAGTTGCCGACCAGCGAGAGAGTTACATGACTGTCTCGTACTAGAGAGATGTGAGGTAAGGGGCCGCCTCGAAGGATAATTTCCTCTGGCACTGAGAAATATGACGAGCAATTACTGTTACGACCAGAGAAACAAGTCGAATCAGCCAGAAAAAGGGAGAGAGAATAGACAGACAGACAGACAGATAGACAGAGAGAGAGACAGAGAGACAGAGAGAGAGACAAGAGGAGACAGGAGAGAACAAAAGAGACAGAGAGAGAGACAGAGAGAGAAAACAGAGAGAGACAGAGAGACAGACAGACAGACGAAGTGAGAGAGAGGTTGTTAACTGACGTTCGTGAGAGGTGATGAAAAATCATTAACGAAAAGGAAACATATGCGGCATGCGAGCATGCTATGTAATTTTTCATGAGGTCTTTATTATCATTAAGATGAAACTCTGAATAGAGCGAAACGTTTTCCACAGTAAATGCTTGCTCTAAACCCATGTCTTTCTTTCATTACATTCGACACACAGTGTAGTATGTTGGTAAGCACTCCATGACTCGCTCCCAACAATAGCGCAGGAGAACAAACTTTTATCGGGACAACGTTTTTGATTAAGCTCGATGAGGGTCTATACGGAGCGAAACATTTTCACAATAAAGCTCGTGCTGCAAGGTATCTCTTTTACAGAGGATGATGACTTGAAGCTGCAGGCTCTATTTCAGGTCGTAGGTGTTCTGAGAATGATTAAGCAGGGAAGTTCAGCAATACCGGTCAGCAGGAGATCATGGCCTGCTAATCAAAGCAGTCGATATCCGAAGCTTCATCAGAGGTGGCAACAGTAGTAACAAAAACAGCAATGAAAACATCGACACTATCAAACGCAACACCTCCAGTGGGAAACATCAGCAGCAACAGAAACAGAAACAGCAGTAGCCCAAAAGCAACAGCAGCAGCAACAAGGGGGCAGCCCCCAGATGCAAGTAGAACCTGTGACTTCACCGGCAACGAAGGTGACAATATCAGCAACGAAAAGCAATTGCAACAACTACAGCAAGGAATATCATTATTATTACCCTCATCATCACCAACGTGGGGACAATTTGTAACAAAAATTTCTCATTTTCACTTTCGTTCACTCTGAATACATAGTTAAAAACCTTTTAATCAAAACTCCATAATTTTCCTGTATTTGGCCATAATGGAGCCTCGTAGCGTTTATAATACCCCATTACTTATGCAGTTTCTCACGCTCAACATAAACTCTGCTCAAAAACTGTACCACACTACCACAATGTACTGCTCAATACCACACTCTACGATTTCTGTGTTACACTCTACCGCACTGTACTAAACTGTAATCACACTGTATACACCGTACCACACTGTACTACTCTGTACTATACTGTACCACAATGTACTACTCTGTACCATACTGTACCACACTGTATTGCACTCACCACACTGTATTACACTCTAAACCCCACTGTGCTACACTGTAATACGCCGTACCTCACCTTACCACACTGTACTACACTGTATCACACACTGTATTTCACTGTACCACACTGTAAACCCCACTGTAGTACACTGTATCACACTGTAAATTTGAAAGCATCATCTGTAAAAGGCCTTACTAATGATCCTTTTAAATTATGTCTTGCAGTCTTACAATGATCCTTCGACATCATGCCTAACATCTTACTAATGATCTTTTGCAATCATGTCTTACAGTTTTACTAATGATCCTTTGCAATCATGTCTTACAATGTTACAATAAACATTCGCAATCATGCCCTACAATAAACACTGATAATTCTCGTAAAAAAACCCCCGGTTAAGATTTTCAATAATTGTGACTACTCTCTACATAACATGTATATAATGTGTAAAAAGATATAATATATTTAGAGTAGATAAGTGTAGGTCGACCGCATATAGTGGAGAGAATATATCATGAAACAGATAATATTGACATTAATTAGTAATTAGTAGATAAATAGAAAATGTTTAGAAGAGAGTTAATAATAGATAATGCTTAGCAGAGAGTAGATAATAGATAATGTTTAGCAGATAGTGATAAAAAGATAATTTAGCAGATAGTAGATAATAGATAATGTTTAGCAGATACTTGGATAATAGATAAATGTTTAGTAGATAGTAGATAATAAGATAATGTTTGCAATAGTGGATAATAGATAATTTTAGCAGATAGTGGATAATAGATAATGTTTAGCAGATACTGGATAATAGACAATGTTTAGCAGATAGTAGATAATAGATAATGCTTAGAAAATAGTAGATAATAGATAATGCTTATCTGATAGTAGATAATAGATAATGCTTAGCAGATAGTAAAAATAGATAAAGCTTGGAAGATATAAATAAATAGAATGTATAAAGGAGTTTTGTTTATAGCAGATAGTAAAATCGTAAATATATATAATGGACAATATACGGTAGATACTAAATAATAAATAGAGTATAGTAGATAGAATATAAGTAGTAAATAGCATGAAATAGATAATATGCAATAGAATACGGATTAAGAGCTCTTGATCCTAAGAAGTGAAGCTTCCCCCTCCTCTTTGTAGTACAAATCGATTATAGCAAGATTCTAGGACCCGTATAACTTCCTTACAGGGTTTAGTCCTCGCCAAAAATAGGAAAGGATAACCCAAAAATTTTAAAAAAAAAAAAATCTGAGGTCAACCTCTGAACTGCGTATTCAAGTATGAGACGAGATCTTGAAGCGGGATTATTAATATTATTTTTATTATTATTTATTTATTATTTTATTTTATTATTATTTTATTATTTATTATTATTATTATTATTTTCATTATTTTATTATTTTTAATTTTATTTTTAATTTTTTTTATTATTTTATTATTATTTGTTTATTTTCATTTTTATTTTTATTATTTTTTATTTTTATTATTATTATTATTATTTTTATTATTTTTTTTATTATTATTATTTTTTGTTGTTATTGCTTTTGTTCTTGTTTTTTTTCTTTTATTATTTTAAATTTTTTTTTATTGTTGTTTTAAATTTTTTGTTAGTTATCGTTATGTAATTTTCGCTATTTCTTTTTCAGACGTTGAAGCCTCTACGAACGTTTATTCGAGTTAAACCTCCAGAACGTTCTTTCAACTTAAAAAGCCTCCCAAAACCTTCATTCAGACTTAAAAGCCTCCACGAACGTTCATTCGCGTTGAACCCCTCCACGACGTTTCATTCAGACATTGAACCCTCTACAAAACGTTCATTCAGACAAAACCCCTTACAACTCTTCAGACTTTAAAAGCCTCTACAAACGTTCATTCAGACGTTGAAGCCTCTACAAACGTTCATTCAACTTAAACCCTTACAAATTTCATTGGGGACGTTTGAAGCCTCTACAAACCTTCATTCGACTTGAAGCCCTACAAATCATTAAACGTTGAAGCCTCTACAACCAGTCTGAGGAAAATTTCCCCATTTTCTTGCCTTAATCGGTACCGACCTTGGCAAGGAAAAAAGCATTTGCACAAAGCTTTTAAGGACAGGTTTATTTTCCCCTCAGGTAGTAAGCTCAGTAGGGGCTGCGTAAAGCTCCGTAGAGCGTGAAAAGCTCGAACAACAGAGTTGTTTCTGCAAAAGAGTCTGTACTGCATCCTGATCTTTTTAAAAAATTTTTTTGGCCATTTAACGATGCAAAATTTTTTTTTTCGCATTTTATCCAAACATTTTAAAACCTAGGGCTAAATTTTGTATTTACTCGGGAGTTTACCGGGAAAGGGGTTTCAGGGTAAACGCCCTGCTTTCGGTCGAGACCAAAGCCTCAGGGTGGTCAGGTCTGTCAACCAGCTGTTACGCTGGTGCTCTATTTGGTAAATACAAAAAAAAATTAAAATTTTTTTTCTGGAATTATTTTCGCTGCTTGCGACTCGTGACGGAGCGAGGGAAACAACTAATTTAATCAGATACGTCGCGTTTTAGCTCACCCCCCTTTTAAAAATTTTTTACTTTCAGGAAAATTATAATTTCGCGTTCACCAGGAAGTGCTAAAATTGTAGGGGTCATAAGCGCCGGAGACTGGGAGGGAAAGCTTTTTAAGTCATTAACTCGTGTATTACACTCGTTATAAAAGGTCAGAAAATCGCCTAACGAAAGCTTAGTCATTCAGGCGAAGAATTGGAGTAAACTTTGGCTTTAAATATTTTCTGGGTACAATTTTATGGACAAAACCAATTAATTCAGTTTTCGTAATTTTGGAAACCGCACCACGATAAATAAAAATAATTGCAGAAGCGAATCATTTATTTCTCACACCATAATTATTTCGTCAGAGCAGGCAGCAAGTGGTGAGGGCGCCTCCTTCAACAAGGGGTTTTTTCGTGGTACGTCGGTTCTCGGGGGCCAATAACAAACAGGGGAAGCCCCTCCCCAAATTTCCCAAATCAGTGGGGCCTGCGCTCAGGTAGGGAAGGGGATATAGGAAAGGTGGGGAGAGGTGGGTAAAAGTGGGGAAAAGGGAATTTGGTAAGGACGGGGAGACGAGGGAAAGGAGAGAAAGACTAAGAAATGGACAAAAAAGTTGAAAGCTCGTAGAACTAAGAAAAAGGGATTTAAAATGCTGCCTTCGAACTCAGATTTTTTGGGGAAACATTTTTAAACCCTGTTTTAACCTTCAATTCTGAATACTGCGTTGTATGAACACGGAATTTTACGAGAACAACCTTAAAACCCCTCTCTCTCTCTCTCCCCTTCTCTCTCCTCTCTCCTCTCTCTCTTCCCCCTCTCCTCTCTCTCTTCTCTTTTTCTCTCTCTCTGATAGGCTTAAAAATTTTTATGCGATCTCTTTTAGGATCCTAAAAACAAAAAAAAACGAAAGCTTTTTTAAACAAAACGAGGAACTGCCTTCTTTCTTTTGGTTTGGTTTTGTGCCACGTCCCTTTGTTTCCAACAATTACAGGAATTTATTTGTACCGCGTTACCTTTTAAATCAAAATTTTTTTTTGTCACTTTAAGGGCGTCTAAACCAAACCACGGGTTTTTTTTTATAGCTCGTGACTCTGTTCCCTTCAAAAATTTTGTTTGTTGCAAGTGACCGGGTTTCAACTAAAAACAAGTGTTCTTTATTCAACCTGTTTTGGTTCAACCAATGAGGGATTTTGTTTGTATCAGTGACGGTTCAACCAATACGAAGTCTAGTTAAAAACGTGGTTTGGTTAAACCAAATCACAGGTTTTCCTTGTTTTGATTTAACGTGTCTCAACCAACACGCGGCTTCGCGCCCCAAATTAAATCTTTTGATACACACGGACTACATCAGAAACCCAAGGGCCACTAAGTGGGGTGCAGAGTAGAAAGCTGCCTCGGTTAATTGCGGGGATCGAGTCCCACTACTTCACTGAACAGATACACGGGTTTAAAAAAATGGATACACCGAGAGTTATTTTTTCCGTTATATAATTTTAACACACATACTGGGATTAATCCCTGTTTTTGGGGGATTTCAGTGTTTTTGTTTTGAGAGAAAGGTTCGTGTACCCCTAACCCCCCAAAGCATTTTCGATAGGCTTTAAACCCCCTTTAAACCCAAACCCAAACCTCACCAAGTTTAGCGTTCACGTGAAAATAATAAAATTCAAAAAATGCTTCTGGGTCGTCATATAAACAAGAAAAATGTCTAAACGACCTCCCCCTTTACCAAAACAATTTCCCTTGCTTATATTTACGAGACAAAAAATTTTTTAAAAGGGATTTAATGTAGTGGCATGTAAAATTTTTTTTTTCCGAAAAGGAAGGGAAGGGCAAAAAATTCATTCCGGGAAAGGAAGAATGATTCTTTTTTTTGGTAAAGAGCAATTGACTGGCATCAAGATTTTGAAAAGAAAAAGGCAGGCCGGGCAACTATGCGCTAAAAAGGGTGAAAAAATTTTTTGATAAAGAAGTGTGTCAGGAGGTTTTAAAGGAAGAGGATGTCCTGTGTTCCCCGTCACAAAAAGGAAGGGAAAGGGGGGAATGGGGGGAAATTTCCCATCAGCCCAACGGGAAATTTCTTCTTCCTCCAATAGGGGGGGAGGTTTTTCCATCATCAACAACTTTTTTTTTCCATCACACCAGAAAGAGGGGGGGTTATCCCTAAGCCTTAAGGGAGGGGTCGCCATCACCAGCAGGGCGATGTCTCTCCATCACCCCACCCAAAACGGTTTGAATTTTTATACACCACCAATGGGAATTGGGCTCTTCCATCACACCAGCAGGGGGAAAGAGCTTCCATAACATCAACAAAAGAATTCTTTCCATTACATAAACAGGAGGGAAAGGGGTTTTTTTCCATAGCAAAAAAACGGGAGGAAGGTTTTTTCCATGCAACAACAGGAGGGAAAAACTATTCCATCAAAGAACGGGAAAAAAAGGGGGTTTCCCAAACTCGGGCAGGATGGAGGTTTAACCATCCCCCAAGGGGGGACCTGGGGTCGCTCTGACACTGCTCTGCGCCATGAAAATGATCCTATTTAAAAGGGACTCATATTTCTTGCCCGGGCAAACGCGGTGCTTTTCGGACATGTGAGGAGGGGGACCCTGCGGAAAACCATGGAAAGAGGGGGAAAAAAAAAAGAGAGGGGGAAGGGCGTGGAAGAAGAGAAAAGAGGGAGGAGAGAGGAGGAGAAGAGAGAGAAATACAGACAGATGAACAACTGCAATATGGTGGTGTAGCAAGCACGGAATGGTATAGGGTAAGGAGAAAATTTTTTTCATAATCCTCGACGCTTTCATTAGTCCCTGGACAGGGAACTTTGTCATAGTTCTATTAAAAACCCACACAGCGAACACTTATAAAAATTGATTTAGTCTAACAACGTCAATTTAGAAAGTTCGTGAGTACATTTTCTTTTTTCATCTCATTTAAAAACCTCTCTCTAAAAAAGTTTTGGGGATTTGTGAAACTATAAACTTAAATACTGTGAAATTTTCAGTGTAGGAAAGAAAATTTTTAAGTGAATAGCAACCTTTCAATAAATTAATTTGGACAGTCCCAAAATGACAACTCATGTTAACCAAAACATCGCCTAAGCTTCAGTCCCCCTAGTGTAGGTTACTGTGTTTTTTTTCCAGTCACGTATTGTGGCCCTTTTTTTCTTTCTTTAAAAATCAAAATAAATTCGACTTTACAGGTCAAAATTTTTTCAAAAATTTTTTATTAAGATGAAATTCCTTCCCGTCATTCACATAAATCCTCTTTTATTAAATTGGGAGTCTGACCCCCAAAAGGTGTACCTGCGTCCTTCTATCAGCCTAGCAATGGAACCATCAACAAGACATCTCTCTACAAATAGTTTCCATCCTCATTTGAAAACCCTTTTCTTCTGGTTAACAAGTGTTTAACTGGGTGTGGAAGACTCCAACCCCCAAAAGGTTGTTTTGGATTCCCGTGGTTCCCCTCTTCTTCAGAAAATTTTTGAGTTTCTTGATCAAACTATATTTTGTTTTGTTCAGGGAAGGGAGACTGCCGACAGTAAATGTTCGTCACACTTCACTAGAGTAGACGCGGGTTACCGAACCACTGACTGTGGGCTGGTACTATGCTGTTGCACCATGGACCCTTTCAGATACCAAGGAATCTGAAGCTATCCAGGGAAAGCCAGTAAGTTCCCACAGCTTCCACATTTGGATCGGGCGTGGAACACATTTTCCAGTTAGTAGGGGTCCAGCTAGCTGTTCAGTGCTGTACGTCTTCTTCTTGTTACTTAAACTTTAAATAGCTCAGAAGGCTGGGGTTCAAGGCCCTTTAAATTTGGGCTGCACTCTGTTAACTCTAAAAGGATGTCCTTCATTTTTATTAAACGTCAAAGTCCAAAGACATCAAAGCCGATTGACAATACTTTCATTGGAAAATGTAAACTTCACTGTAAGAGGGCGTCTCCCTCATATTTTCTCTCATGCATATCCCCGTCTCTCTCTCCTCTCTCTCCTCTCTCTCTCTCTCTCTCTCCTTCTCTCTCCTCTTCTCTCCTCTCTCCTCTTTTCTCTTTCTCTTCCCCCATTTTAACTAGGGGCTTGACCTTTTGCCTTTTAGGAACATGGGTGCCACCATGAAAACGGTCTTCAGTTTTTACCTTTTTTACTTCTGACAGGGGCAAGCATTCTCCTACCATTTTTCTCTCTGCAACTTACCTGTGCAAGATCTGTGCAAGATCTCTTGTCACTGGCCCTATATTACTTATTTATGTTACCATTGAAGAGCTTTTTTCCCCTCAACTGTGGGTGAGCGGCCCTTTGTCCATATAGTGACTTCTTGAAATTTCTAATGAGGTTTTCACAAAAGGATTTTTTTGGGAAAATAACGAAATAAACATTTTTTTTTCAGGTAACGAAGCTGCAACTTTTCCCAAATGGTGGGTCGCCTGTGGTAGCTCCCCGTTAAGTAAATTTTTTGCTTTTTTAAGTTTGCAGCAATTCGCCTATTTCAACAGCTTAGGGGGTTTTTTTCCAGGAGTCAAGCTTTTTGTGCGGCAGTTTTAGTTTTTAAATCTGAGTTGAACTTGAATCAAACATTTATTGATTCCCAAACTACGTGCCGCCGTGTTTCTTCCTCATGTAAAGGGGTTTATTTCAGTTAGAGGGTCTAGTCCTCGAATCACACAAAATCACACGATCCAAAAGGAAAATCCGAATTCATTGATTTAAATTTTTTTAAACTTATTTTGTTTTTCCTAATCTTATTAAAAAGTCGGGCAAAAATGAAGATGCCGTTTCAAAGCCCACATTTTTTATTGGTTTTTTTTTAAAAATCAAAATTACATTTTTTTTCAAAATTATCTGAAACTAAAAGCCCAAAATAAAAGCAATAACTTTCTATCCCTTTCCCTTTCAGGTCACCTCCATGACCTTTTTCCCACCCGAAAAAAGGGAAACCTTTAATGTCCCACTTGATCCAAATAGCGACATTTTTTTGTTATACTATTTTTTATTTACAAAATTTTTTTATTTACCTATATGGACCTACAAACAAAATAACAGCTTCAAAGTTTACCAGATTGTTTTCAAAAACTAAAGTGTTAGATTAAAGTAAGGGGTCAAACTTTTAAAATTCTGGCAACCCAAATTTCTGTATATCCAGTAAAATTTTAAAATTTGCTTTAAGGCTGCTCGAAATCTTGCAAACCAAGGGGTTTCAATAAAAAAAATGAAAAAATGTAACTATTTTAAATTTTTAATTTAAATATTTTTTTGAAGAAATAAAGTTCCTATTTATAATTTTTTTAAACAAGTTCCGAAAACTTGCTACCTCAGGGGAATACCAACTTTGCTCAGGCCCCGTACTACACTGACAGCAATCCCCTGAACCTCTTGACCTTCAATAACGCCAAACCTTCACAAAAACCAAGAAGAACGTCACATTTTTAGAGCATTCTCGATACCTTGATAGGGTAAGAGCTCTTATCCATGAATTCAAATGGCCTTCCTTTTGAAAATAATTTTAGAGTGTGCTATAAAAAAACTCAAGAAAAAAAGAAAACCCCCCTTATAACGGGGTTAACGAGGTCTGAACTAAAAATAAATGGAGAGGGGTTTTTTAGAATTTACGAATATTTTGCTATATTTTATGGAAGAAATAAGATAAGATAAAAACCCCAGGTAGCTATCGTTAAGAATGTAAAGATTGGGATCAATAATGGGGAAATATTTTAAAAGAATGTTCACCATAAAAAGGAAGCAAAAATTCGAGAAATTTCAAGGAGACAAAAGGTTTTCGAAGCGGGGGGAGCCCGGAAAAATTGAAACGGGGGAGCGGTAAATCCCCGGAAAGCAGCGGGGGTTTTATGGAATTAGGACTGAAAATTTGAAAGCGTGGGATTTTAAAGTTTTGAATACTCGGTAGTTTTTTTCAGTGACGAAAAAAAAGTTTTTTAAATTAAAAGGGCAAGGAAAGTGAATAAAAAGTAGAGGGGTAAGTTTTTTCAGTTTTAAATTAATGCTAGCAAAATTACTATTAAAAAATGAGAAAAAGGGGAAAATAATCACAGAGGGAAATAAGTGGATTTAAAGGTAAGGGGGGGGTCAGTTTACGCGTTGTTATTAAAGCACTAAGCAAACAGCTCAATACATACATAAAATATACTTATTTTAAAAAACAAAAAAGTAAACTACATGCGAATGTGGTCAAACCTTGATAATAGATACGACCAACTGTTTACCCCCTGTATGTTAGAAGGATCAAACCCCAGGACCAAAACTCTTTTTAATAAAATGTCTTGGTGTTTGCTCAAGGGGTTTTTAAAAAAACACCCTCAAATGTGGTAAAAATCAGTACCAAAAAGGCTGTCAAAAATTTCCCTTCATGCAATATCCACTGCCCTTTTTTTTGGGGGGGGGGGGGGGGATGTTTCTTCCCCCTCCCAGAATATAAAAAGTAAAAAAATTAATTTGAAAATACAATTTTAAAAAATAAACCCCATCAAATTGAAATTCAAATACACCTGAATTTAAAAAACGAAAAAAAATAAAAACCCGATGAAAATGATTTACACAAAACAAATTTACATACTTTTTTACACAACTAATATTTTTAAAAAAATTTAGCAAAAAAAAAATTTAAAATAAATTAAACAAATTTCAAAAAAATTACGGTAAACAGTAAAGCAAAAGACAGACGACGCTCTAGTCACAGGGCAAAAAGCTCAGCCAAGCTAGATGTTGTCCCGTCATCTGAGAAAATACGGTGGTGTGGACCCTGAGCTAATTTTAAATCTACTTCGTTTGGGTGTACAGCCCAACGCAGTATTTAAATTTTGTCCCAAGAAACGTGGTTTGACAATAGAACACTTGCTAGCCGAGCCGAAACCCTCTTCTTTCCTGCCCTCATGTGAGCAAAGAAGATGACTCTGTAGTCCACGGACCCCACAAATTTTCAAGAATGACGCATGCAGCCAAGCTAAAGTTTTACCCTATATATCAGTCTCACTGATATATAGACTG
>NC_069416.1:38349063-38356107 GCF_026875155.1 Cherax quadricarinatus | reverse complement strand
CAACCATTTGAAAATAAATTTGGGATGGTTAAAATCCTCACAGAATAAAAAAGCATTTAATCTTGTCCACTTCTAATGCATATTTACTTTGTTTTAATTTTAGTTCAAGACTTTAGCCGTTTGACCGTAATAAACTTTTATAAAAATTTTTCCCCAAGGAATCTCTACATATCCGTCAACTTTTTGGTGGAAATTTTTTATAAATTTTTTTTCTCTGTATGATTTTTAAATACGTTTTGATTTTAAAAGTTTTAAAGAAGAGACGGCATATAACCAATTTTTCATGGTAAGGGAGAACCAACATATTTTTGGTTGAATAAGGGGGTTTCCCATTTTGAATTGAAAAAAATTTTTTTGGCAATTGTAAAGGTTTTTTATCAAAAGCGTTGGAATTTCACTATTTTTCCAAGTGGTTGTTTCATAGGGGATTCCCCTTTTTACTGTGATTTATAACAATTTAAAATATATATATAATATTATATTTAATTATATATTATATATAATATATATATAATATATATATATATATATAATATAATATATTTTTATATATATATATATATTATATATAAATATTTTTATTTTATATATATATATATATATATATAAATATATATATATGCCTTTCCCGAATGGGCAAAAATTTGCGATTTTGGGTTTTAAATAGAAACGCTCATCTTCCCCATATAGACAACGAAAATTTGTGTATGCAAAAATTTTCCCCAAAATCATTCAAAACCCTAACGAAAAAAAATATTTCATTGTGTTTGCTTAGTATTAAATTCTGTAAATTTTTTTTAAAAATATATTTATTTGATTAACAAAAAAATTCCCTTTGTTATTAGAAGGTTGGGTTTAAGTTTTCTAAGATTTTTTGGTGAAAAATTAAAATTTTTTTTACATTAACATAAAAAAAAATTATCTTTCAAACGTAAAAGAGAAATTTTAGAAAGGACTTAATTTTAAATGAATTCTTGCAAATTTTGACCGTTTTGCCTATTCGGCACGACAATATATAATATAAATTTAAAAATATATATATATAAAATAATATATATATATATATTATAATATTATAAAATATATAAATATATTATATATATATAAATTATATTTATATAATATTTTTTTCCCCCCCCCCTCGACCTCGAATCCCACCTGAGAAGATGGTCAGCCGTCAAAATCCACGCTTCAAGCATCTCTCCGACCAGTCTGCCACTTAAAAACCTCCTCATTTTAACCGGCATTTCCAAATTCTGAGACTTGGCCGACCATTTTTTTGACAGCACTTTTGGGCTGCAAAGGATAATGAAGCGATTCATCGCTATAATGACCTTTAGAGTTAAGGGGAATTTACTCTTTTTTTTTAAAGATTTTGTTCCATCAGTCTCATAAGAATGGACAACTTTTTTCGGGAAAATCCTTAAAATACTATTCGTAACTTCTCTTTAAAAGTCACTGCTCTTGTTCAATCTGCATATAAAGTTTTTGGGAATCTACTTTTAAAGTTTTTCTTGTTCAGTTTGTTTAGAAAGAAAGGTAAAGTCACAGTCCCGTAGTTTGAAAAAATTTCACGAAAGTCCACAATGAAAGGAAAATTTAAAACGACGTTTCACTTTTCCCCGACCAATAAACTCTAAAAAATGGCCTCCAAAAAAGGTTAGGAAAACCAAAAGGGTCTTAAAATGTTCTTCCCCATTTTGTTTACAAAAGTACACAAGGGGAAAGCTCCCCCTGAGCAATTAGGTTACCTTTGGGGCCGTTCAGTACCGAAGGGAGATGGGGGGCCCTTTACCTTGTGTCTAACATTCACCCCATCTTCCTGACTCTTTTTTAGTTTCGCTAGGTTTGTGGGAATTTGGGGTATAATCAAGCAAAAAAAGTGGGGGGTGTTTTACTATATCCTCGCTTTGCTTTGTTTTTTTTCCGGCTTCGTAAAAGAAAACCCGTAATAATGATCTTTTTTAAAAAAAGGGTGTCTGGATGTTGGTGAAGCAGCTTTAAAAACCCAAAAAAATAGAGCTACCTTTACTTGTATCAAACCTGAATCTACTTGTGTGTTAAGGGAGATGTTGAATCGCCATGAATTTTCAGTCACTTTGGTCTCATCAAAACGATAGTTTTTTTTTTTTTTTTTTTTTTTTTTTTTTTTTTTTTTTTTTTTTTTTTTTCCCAAAAAATCCATCCTCCAGCATGGGATGTTCAAACCAATTGACGAGCCTTTTTTCCCTCTTAAGTTATGGGGGGGGGAAACCACGGGGAAGTTGAGCCTCCCACTGCCCAAAAATTACCTGGAAAGAGGATCCAAAAAAGAATAGTGGGGTTTTCGTTTACTAATTAATGAAGAAGAGAGACACAAGGAATTTTGCCACGCGACACTTTTCACTCACTGGGTTTTTGTTCTTTATAACTTTCCCCTGTTCTTTCTGTTTCCCGCTTTTTTAAAAAAAAAATCTTGTTCTTTTGCGAGGGTCTGGCTGCCTTGTTGTTTGTTTTCTTTGTTGCTTTTTAAAAAAAAATTTTTAATGCTGACCCATCCGCTTACCGTCATTTTTTTTTTATCCAAACCCTAATTTCTCAAAATATAAAACAATATTCAACGTTTCCCTTTTTTATTTCATAAACATTTTATATGTCCCTCAAAAATAAAAGTTTTTCTAAATATACCAAAATTTTTTTGTAATTTGCAGTTTTCATTTTTCACAAGATCTATTAAAATCTCGTGATAACTGGGAAATTTTTTCGTTATACCCAGATTTTTTTTTTTAACTTTTGCAGATTTCATAAAAAAAATCTGTAATTAATAGAATCCCCTTAAAAAATTTTTAAAAAAAAATTCTAGACCACCTAATAGTTAATGAAGACTTAAACAAGAATTATTTGTGACACTTAAAGTCCCTAAAGTTTTTTTAAGCCTTTTCAAACCTCAAAAATCTCTTTAGTTTTCGTCTATTAGTTTTTTTTTGAATTGGAACACCTCAGGAGGGGCATGAAAAATTATACACCTCGAAAATACCAAAGTCCCTTAAAAATCAGCGAAAGGATAAAAAAAAAAAAAAACGGTACTCAAGAACGCCTTTTTCCTGTGCAACTGAAAGGGAAATGAAAACCCCTTTTTGAGGTCTTCTCAAAATCCTTTTAAGCAAATAAAAAACCTAAGTATGCAAGCCACACACCACCCTTTAATTCCGCTACCTAAACACACACCACACACACCCACACACCCCACACACCCCACATAATTTAAGCACACGGCCCCCCTTAATCCGAACATTAAATCAACCCCAACCTTCGGCGGACTTTCACAGCACACAAGGGGTCCGGGTAACCACATGCACGTACGCAAACAAATCCAAAAAATTGCAACTAGGCCCCCGCATCTCCAAAGCACCGCTGTTTATCCCTTCCCGATACGATCGGGGAATTCACCCAGCAAAGGTTTTGAGAAATTTACAGCGTACGGTAGAAAAAGTAGGGGTTTTTTTTTGTCGTTGAGTTAAAATAGAGAGAGAGAGAGAGAGAGAGAGAGAAGAAAAAGAGGAGAGAGAGAGAGAGAGAGAGGAGAGAGAGAGAAGAGAGAGAGAGAGAGAGAGAAAAAGAGAGAGAGATTAAAATGTAGATCAGTCAGAAGAGATGCAGCGCAACACTCACCACAGAAGTGGAGGATCAAAAGGGGATAACAGGAAAGGCACTGGAATGGGTAAGAGAATACCTGAAGGGGGGAACAAAGATCATGGTACGTGAAAGGTATCACATGGGCCCTGGACGAGCGGGGTCCCACGGGGGGCAGTCCTAGACCATGTTATTTTTTATATATGTGAATTACATGAGGAAAGGGGTAAACACTAAGGTCCCTGTTCGCAGACGATGGAATTAATGAGAAGAATTTAAAACAGAGAGAATCAGGCAGGTACAAAGAGACTTGATAGGCGGACACGTGGGGCCAGCAACTGGCTTCTCGAATTCAGTCCTGCCCAAAAGCAAAGTCAGGAGATTGGGGAAAGGGCAAAGAAGACCCCCAGACAAGATAGGCTAGGTGGACAAAGACTGCAAACCTCACCAAGGGAAAGATCTTTGGGAGAAAAAACCCAGCACGTCTCCGGAGGACACACACAAAACTGCTGCAGCTAGGGCGCCTGGCAAACCGGAATGCGTTCCGATACCTTTGAAGGAATCGTTCAACACTGTACATGTGTACGTCCCGGGCCCAAAAACCAGTTTTGGAACCCACACCTGGCCCTGCACGTCAAGAAATATAAGAAAGTACGAAGGTTTGCAACAAGGCTAAGTTCCGGAGCTCAGGGGAATGTCCTAACGAATGAAAAGGTTGAGGGAATCGGACTGACGACACTGGAGGACAGGAGGGTCAGGAGAGACATGATAACGACATGCAAAATACTGCGTGGAATAGATAAGGTGGGCAGAGACATGATGTTCCAGAGAGGGGACACAGAAACAAGGGGTCACAGTTTGAAGCTGAAGACTCAGACGAGTCACAGGGAAGTTAGGAAGTATTTCTTCAGTCATAGAGTCGTCAGGAAGTGGAATAGCCTAGCAAGTGATGTAGTGGAGGCAGGAACCATACATAGCTCTAAGACGAGGTATGACAAAGCTCAGGAAGCAGAGAGACAGAGGACCTAGTAGCGATCAGTGAAGAGGCGGGGCCAGGAGCTGAATCTCAACCCCTGCAACCACAATTAGGTGAGTACAATTAGGTGAGTACACACACACACACACACACACACACAGGGAGTGGAACAACCTTGAGAGTGAAGTAGTGGAGGCAGGATCCATACATTGATTTAAGAAGAGATACGACAAGGCTCTTGGAGCGAGGAGAGAGGACCTTATAATGACTAGCGAAGAGGCGGGGCCGGAAACCGTGAGTCGACCTCCTACAACCTCATATAGGTGAGTACACGCAGAAAAACCATCAAGAGGAACCAAGGAAACTGAACAAACATAGTCCTTGCTGAGATAAGAGGAAATACTGTCACATGAAAAAAAAAATCGTAAGAACATGAGAAAGGAGGAACATTGCAGCAAGCCTACTGGCCCATACTAGGCAAGTCCTTCTCAGACCCAAACCCCTTAACAGAAATATTTGCCCAACCCATTTTTAAAGCTACCTAAGGAAAAAGCTTTGATAGCCCTATTAAGAGCGATAAGTTATCCCAGTAAAGTTCTCCTTACAATGAATCGTGTGCGAAATGTGTTTTCATCTTCCTGCAGCAAGTCATACGGTGGGAGCCAAGAGCTGAAAGGTCAAGGCCCTCAAACTCACAGATGCGACTGTACGCAGAAAGCGATATAAAACACGAAAGAGAGTAATGGAAACAGGTAGACAAGGGACCGAAAGAAACTAAACGGAGAAAAGAGAGAGAAAAAAACTGACAGAGACAAAGCTTTCAACACCACAAGGGATTCCAGACAAGGGAATTCAAGCTAACATCCTCGTCTTCTGATCCAATGCTTTCACCACCACGACACTAGCGTCTTTGAATACACTTGTATTAAAAACAATTAGAAATATATATGAATAAATACGCACCTGTGCTAACTCAAACGATTGACTAAGAAAAAAAAATGAATCGTTCGCTCAGGGTGAAATAAAGGCAAATAATTTCCAGATATTTTCGTTGTCAAATGGGAAACGTGTGAACTGGGTAGTGCTAACTCTCGCATCCAGAAAAGAATTTCTGGTCGCGACACAATTTTTGGTTTAGAGAAAAGTGCAAAACGAGGATGGCTGAAGGTAAACAAAAAGGTGAATGGAGCTAGTTGTTGGGAGAGGTGTTGGGGAAGTGTTTTTGGGAGGTGCTGGCAAGTTGGGGAGGCGCTAGTGAGCCTTGGGAGGTGCCGACATGTTGAGGAGGTGTTAATCAAGTGATGGGGAGGAGCTGGTGTGTTGGGGAGGTGTTAATGAAGGGTTGGAGCCAGTAGGAGGGAGAATGTGAGGGGAAGGTGTGACCGAGAGAGTGTGAGGGAGGGAGTGAGGGAGGGAGAGTGAGAGGGAGTGAGAGAGTGTCAGAGAGGCCATGAGGGAGTTGCCAAGCGCCCCCTGACATATAATCTATGAAAGCTCCACCATCACAGGGAGTGGCGGTATTATGCGGCACCACAATGCTGTTTAGCTGTGGCTGTGTCGCTGTGGCAGTGTGGTTGCATTGTTGTAGCTGTGACTGTATGGCTGTGTGGTTGTGACTGTATGGCTGTGTGGCTGTATTTGTGTGGCAGTGTCTGTGAGGTTGTGGCTGCGTCTGTGCCTGCAGCTGTGTCTGTGGTCGTATAATCTACAAGACCAGGACAGAGACAAGGAAAGTGAGCTCTGAAGACAGGTATGGGGAGATATAATAACAACGTACAAGATACTCAGAACATTCAGAAATGTGGATAAGGACAGATACTTTAATTTGGGACCAAGGGGACTTAGCAACAAACTCTTGGCTGCCTTCAAGAAGGAACTTAACAAGTTCTTCAAGTCAGTTCCTGATCAGCTGGGCTGTAGTGCATACATACGTTGGACTGCGTGTAGCCGATATGGAGTCTACATGGAGGTAGACTCCAGGTAGACTCCAGGTAGACTCCAGGCAGACTTCAGGTAGACTCCAGGTAGATTCCATGTAGACTCCAGGTAGACTCCAGGTAGAATCCAGGTAGACTCCAGTTAGACTCCAGGTACACAGAAGGCATAAGTGGCAAGTAGAAACGAAGAGAGGAAAACTTTATTAAGTCTCATGGTAGCAAGTACTGGGATTAAGTTAGATAAGAGAGTGCTATAGGCAAAACATATGCACAGTTTCCAGAGTAGATACGATAGGGACCAAGATGACAGAAGCCAATGACATCAGTCGGTTACCTATGAAGTGGGTCTAAGAAATGAAATACAGTCCCCTTCCTCCTTCGTATGTACCCTCACACACACACACGCCAGGAGCTATGCCTTGACCCCTGCAACCAAATTAGGGAGCACACACACACACATAAACAGCACACACACACAACACACACACACACACACCACACACTACACACACACACACA
>NC_069416.1:38339063-38344063 GCF_026875155.1 Cherax quadricarinatus | reverse complement strand
AGTCCCACTTGTTCAACCCCCTCCGGCTACGTTGATCGTCTGACCACATATGGCTGTTTTTACGACACTTAGAGATCCAACAGAACAGAGGTGAAGGAGTCCAAACGCACAACCTGGCCTATGGAAAGAGGTAATTGGCCAGCCCTGGATTGCTCTGAGCTTGCCACCCAGCCGAATGGAATGGCTCTTCTCCAAGGGGATGTTGACAACCAAGTGAAAGCCCTTCACTGGACACATCTGCCTTTAATCTACAACAAGAACACATTCTCACCCGCAAAATGTGACGAAGCCTACAGATCAGCACTTGGTTGGCTTTCGTTTGTAGAGACTGCTACTGCTAAGTACAAAGCATGGCGAAAGGTATAAGAGACATCCAACCACCTTATAACAGGAACATGCACACTAAGCCGTAGCCCATATGGGTTGATGTTCAAAAGTGGGCCCATATGCTAAATGTGGAGGTGGACACTAAAAGAACACTAGCATCCGTAGGGTAGGCTCCAGAAACCTGGTGGTCCCTGGTCAAGGACAGACAAGGTTATCTGCCTGATGAACTTATTCCACCTCTAAATCGACAGGATGGGACCACCCTCTACTAGTATCAAGAGAAGGCGGACCACTTTGCCTGAAACACTTTGGCTACCAAAATGCAAGTTCCTGATCCAGCAAGGGACCCTTCCCCTTGGCCTAGCTGCAAGAACTGTGTCAAAACTATCATTGGTGACATAAGGCAGGAGGAGGTGCTTTTCCTTCTTAAATCCGTTTGACCACAAAGGCCTGTTGGCCAGCCAAGTTGAGCCCAAGATTGTTGAGAAGATGTGCAGACCAGCTACACACCTCTAACTCGCATCTTTCAGCACCGCCTATAACAGAGTAAATGGCCCTCCTCTATGGAAAGAGGCAAATGTAGTCCTTTTCACAAAAAGAAGAGCAGAGCAGAAATCAAGCAACTAAGACCAGTGTCCATTCCTGTCAATCACTGGTAAGATCCTTGAGACAATAATCTCAAGACAAATGACAAGATTTTTTTGACTACCACTCACTACTTGTGATGTCAATATGGCTTCAGAAAGGGATACATCTGCTGCTGATCTGTTGTTAAACCTCTCCACTAAGTGCAGCCCATCCACTGGATGAATCCAAAGTCAGCGTGTGGTAGCACTGGACATTGATTGGCGCTTCGACCGGTGTGGCACCAGGCCTCTTAGCAAAACTTCAACACTGGGAATTGCAGCATCTATCGCCTATGCTCCTCAGTGATTTACCTTCCAATGGTAGATCTCTAAGTTCGTTCTCAATGAACGGAATCAGCAAGACATCCCTATTGGGGCAAGTGTTCCACAAGGAAGCGTGCTGGGTCCATTGTTAGGGAATTCTACTTCAACGACCTTCTTCATCTCATCCCAGAATCACATGCATATGCAGACGACTGTCCACTGACGATTCACTTACCCAAGAGAAGAAAAATGCCAGCTGCCTCTAAGCTACAATCAATCACCACTGAGAGCTAATATCAGCTTTGGGAAGAATATGGCAAGTAACATTTGCACCCTGAAAAACGCAAATGATGATCGTCTCTAGCAACCATGATGGTAATGCTGGTGCAGTAAGTAAGGATGAATGGGAGGGGTTTTTGGCACGTGGAGAAAATTGAATATCCTTGGGGTCAAATCTGACTCGAAGCTTCATCCTGTTTTCCCTACTTTTATGTCTCATAACAATAAAAATGCTTCAAATGATCTGATTTGGGTAACAGCTCTTAGTTTGCCAATGAAGTTAGGAATCCTTACCTTAAATAGCTTGTCAAATAAAGCTAGGGATCTTAACCTGTCAAACCCTGTGTAAAAAAAAAAAAAAAAAATGTGTGTGTGTACTCACCTCGTTATGGTGCAGGGAGTCGATCACAGCTTCTCCCTGCCTGTGGGTGTGAGTGTATGTGTAACTGTGTGTGTGTGTGTGTGTGTGGTGGTGTGTGTGTGTGTGTGGTTTGTGTGTGTGTGTGTGTGTTTGTGTGTGTGAGTGTGGTGTGTGTGTGGTGTGTGTTGGGTGTATGTGGTGCATGAGGAAAAATAAGAAACAGTATACGTATAATATTTATATATATATATATATATAATATATATATATATCTATATATATAATATATATATATATATATATATATATTATATATTTCAACAATTCGGTCGTCTCCCAACAGGCAGGTGACCCCAAAAAAAAAGAAGAAAATCCCAAAAAAAAAACTTTCATCATCATCAACACTTTCCCACCACACTCACACATTCACTGCTTTTTGCAGAGGTGCTCAGAATATAAAAAGTTTAAAAAAGCATATACGTATAGAGATACACAATATATCCCTCCAAACTGCCAAATATCCAAACCCCTCCTTTAAAGTGGCATGATTGTACTTCCCCATTTCCAGGACTCAAGTCCGACATAAATGATAATAACCGGTTTCCCTGATCCCTTCACTAAATATTACCCTGCTCACACTCCAACAGATCCGTCCAGGTCCCAAGTAATCATTCGTCTCCATTCACTCCTATCTAACACGCCTCATGCACCTTTGCTTATATATATATATATAAAAAATATATATATATATATATATATATTATATATATATATATAATAATTATATATATATACATAAAATACATATATATAATATATATATATATATATATATATATATATATATATATAATATATATATATATATATATATATATATATATATATATATATATATATATATATATTTATATAATATAATATAATATAATATATAATATATATATATATATATATATGTAAGTATGTTATGTATGTATATGTATATCAATGAACTATCATATAGTACTTTGATAATGAGAGAAGTCACGATAGAAAGAGAGAGGGAGAGAGAGAGAAAGTTAACACCTTTATGCATATACAGTAACCTTTTATACATAAGCAGAAACGTCCTTAGGTCAACTTACTCCTTCATCCTTCACAACCAATCATTCTCTGTCCCACCTTTCATTCCTCTCCACTTTCCCTTCACTTTCTCCACTTTCCCTCCACCAGCATACCAGTAACTGCCTCCATTCCTCCCAGACGGCACCAAGGGCTACCATTTCACCCTTCACAGCAGTCAAAGTTAACACATCGATTCTCTTGACGCCAAAGCTGGCTTCAGATGGTACTCTGTGTGCGTGTGTGTGTGTGTGTGTGTGTGTGAATACTCACCTAGTTGAAGTTGCAGGGGTCGAGTCCAAGCTCCTGGCCCCGCCTCTTCACTGGTCGCTACTAGGTCACTCTCCCTGAACCGTGAGCTTTATCATACCTCTGCTTAAAGCTATGTATGGATCCTGCCTCCACTACATCGCTTCCCAAACTATTCCACTTACTGACTACTCTGTGGCTGAAGAAACACTTCCTAACATCCCTGTGTTTCATCTGTGTCTTCAACTTCCAACTGTGTCCCCTTGTTACTGTGTCCAATCTCTGGAACATCCTGTCTTTGTCCACCTTGTCAGTTCCTCTCAGTATTTTGTATGTCGTTATCATGTCCCCCCTATCTCTCCTGTCCTCCAGTGTCGTCAGGTTGATTTCCCTTAACCTCTCCTCGTAAGACATACCTCTTAGCTCTGGGACTAGTCTTGTTGGAAACCTTTGTGTATGTGTGTGTGTGTGTGTGTGTGTGTGTGTGTGTGTGTGTGTGTGTGTGTGTGTGGTGTGTGTGTGTATGTGTGTGTGTGTGTGTGTGTGTGTGTGTGTGTGTGTATGTGTGTGTGTGTGTGTGTGTGTGTGTGTGTGTGTGTGTGTGTGTGTGTGTGTGTATGTGTTGTGTGTGTGTGTGCGTGTGTGTGTGTGTGTGTGTGTGTGTGTGTGTGTGTGTGGTGTGTGTGCGTGTGTGTGGTGTGGTGTGTGTGTGTGTGTGTGTGTGTGTGTGTGTGTGTGTATAGTGAGTGTGTGTGTCTGCCTGTCTGTCTGTCTGTGTCTGTGTGACTGATGCGCTGTGATGCGTGACTGGGACACTGGAATGCATAACTGGGACACTGGAATGTGTGACTGAGACACTGGAATGCGTGACTGGGACACTGGAATGCGTGACTGGGACACTGGAATGCGTGACTGGGACGCTGGAATGCGTGACTGGGACACTGGAATGCATGACTGGGACACTGGAATGCGTGACTGGGACACTGGAATGCATGACTGGGGCACTGGAATGCATGACTGGGACACTGGAATGGGTGACTGGGACACTGGAATGCGTGACTGGGACACTGGAATGCATGATTGGGACACTGGAATGCGTGACTGGGACACTGGAATGCGTGACTGGGACGCTGGAATGCGTGACTGGGACACTGGAATGCATGACTGGGACACTGTAATGTGCGACTGAGACACTGGAATGCGTGACTGGGACACTGGAATGCATGACTGGGACACTCTAATGCATGACTGGGGCACTCTAATGCATGACTTGGGCACTCTAATGCATGACTGGGGCACTGCAATGCGTGACTGGGACACTGGAATGCGTGACTGGGACACTGGAATGTGTGACTGAGACACTGGAATGCGTGACTGGGACACTGGAATGCATGACTGGGACACTCTAATGCATGACTGGGACACTGGAATGCGTGACTGGGGCACTGGAATGCGTGACTGGGGCACTGGATTGAGTGAATGTGACGTTGGAATGAGGAACTCTGACACTGGAATGTGCCCTTGTGACTGCATTTTTGTACCTGTTCTCAACTGGTCTCCGTTTTCTGCTCGCAATTTAAAACGCAATATAGCATTTATTGTCTATAAGGTATATTATATGAAGTTATATTAAAGTTAATAAATACGAATATCTAACCTAATAACACCCACCCTAACCTAATTTATCCCAACCTAACATACGATATCCTAACCTAACCCAACGTTACTAAATCTATCCTATGTAAAGTGAAAGGACACAACTGCAACTAATGTGACATTTATTGTGGCAA
>NC_069416.1:38316563-38334063 GCF_026875155.1 Cherax quadricarinatus | reverse complement strand
TCTGTCTCCTTTTTTAAAGAAATTTGGGACTACATTTGCTGTCTTCCATGCCTCAGGCAATCTCCCGTTTCGATAGATGTATTGAATATTGTTGTTAGGGGTAACATAGCGCCTCTGCTCCCTCTCTCAATACCCATGGGGAGATGTTATCTGGCCCATTGCCCTTTTAGGTATCTGCTCACTCAGAAGCCTTTTCACTTCTTCCTCGGTTGTGTGCACTGTGTCCAGCACATGGTGGTGTGCCCACCTCTCCGTCTTTCTGGAGCTCCTTCTGTCTCCTCTGTGAACACTTCTTTGAATTCTTGATGAGTTCCTCCCATACTTCACGGTCCCCTTTTTTGTTGTCTCTCCTCCTTCCTTCCTTAGCCTGATTACCTGGTCTTTGACTGTTGTTTTCCTCCTGATGTGGCTGTACAACAGTTTTTGGGTCAGATTTGGCTTTCGCTGCTATGTCGTTTTCATATTGTCTTTGGGCCTCACCTTCTTATCTGTGCATATTTCTTCCATACCCTAGCACACTTGGTTTTTGCCTCCCTGCACCTTTGGGTAAACCATGGTCATCCTGGCTTTTTCATTATTCCTGTTACCCTTGGGTACAAACCTCTCCTCAGCCTCCTTGCATTTTGTTGCTACATATTCCATCATCTCATTAACTGGTTTCCCTGCCAGTTCTCTGTCCCACTGAACCCCGTTCAGGTAGTTCCTCATTCCCGTGTATTCCCCTTTCTTGTAGTTTGGCTTCATTCGTCCTGGCCTTCTCCTTCTCCCTCCACTTGTAGCTCTACTGTGTATTCGAAGCTTAAAACCACATGGTCACTGGCCCCAAGGGGTCTTTCATATGTGATGTCCTCGATATCTACACTACTCAAGGTGAATACTAAGTCCAGCTTGCTGGTTCATCCTCTCCTCTCTCTCTTGTAGTGTCCCTTACGTGTTGGCACATGAAGTTTTCCAGTACCACCTCCATCATCTTAGCCCTCCATGTATCTTGGCCCCCATGTGGGTCCAAGTTCTCCCAATCGATCTCCTTGTGGTTAAGTCACCCATGATCAGGAGCTTTGCCCTGCATGCATGAGCTCTTCTGGCCACTCTAGCCAGTGTGTCAACCATCGCTCTATTGCTCTCGTCGTACTCTTGCCTTGGCCTCCTGCTGTTCTGTGGTGGGTTATACATCACTGCTATTACCACCTTGGGACCTCCAGAGTGAAGTGTTCCGCTATGTAATCACTTTCTTCTCCGCTGTCTCCTCTCTCCAGCTCATCAAAATTCCAGCGATTTTTGATCAGCAACGCCACTCCTCCACCCCCCCTGTTCCCTCTGTCTTTCCTCAGGATTTGGTATCCCGTTGGAAAGATGGCATCTGTTATCATACCTGTAAGCTTGGTTTCTGTGAGAGCTATGATGTCGGTGATGCTTCTTTGACTCTTTCATGCCACTCCTCCCACTTATTTGTTATTCCATCAGCATTTGTGTACCAATTTTCTTTTCCTTTCCAAACACTGGGTTTGGGGGGCCTGTGAGGGTGGGAGACCTGTGGCAAATGTGGGTTTCATAGCCGGTTGGGTGGGGGTTTTGGGGGTATGGATTGTGTGGTTTTGGGATGGTGTGATAGGTTGTTGGTTTGAGAATAGTTGGTGTGTTTGTGTGTGTGTGTGTGTGTGTTGTGTGTGTGTGTACTCCCCTGTTGTATCCCTAGTTGAGGTTGCGGGGGTCGAGCCCGAGCTCCGGGCCCCGCCTCTTCACTGATCGCTACTGGGTCACTCCCCCCGAGCCGTGGGCTTTACTTCCCCCCCTGCTTAAAGCATGTATGGTCTGCCCCACTACATCGCTTCCAAAACATTCCACTTACGACTACTCTGTGGTGAAAAAAACTTCCAAAACACCCCTGTGATTTCTGTGTCTTTAGTTTCCCAACTGTGTCCCCTTGTTACTGTTCCAATTCTGGAAACCCTGTCTTTGTCCACCTTGTAAATTTCCCCCCTCAGTTTTTGTATGCGTTTCATGCCCCCATTTTCCCTGTCCTCCAGTGTCGTCAGGTTGTTTCCCTTAACCCTCCTCGTAGGACATACCTCTTAGCTCGGGGGTAGTCTTGTTAAACCTTTGCACTTTCTTGTTTTTTTACGGTTTGGGCTAGGTGGGGTTAAAAAACGGTGCCGCATACTCCAATATGGGCCTAACGTATAGGTGTAAGGGCCCTGAAGATTCCTTATTAAGATGTCGGAAAGCTGTTTTGAGGGTTTTCTAGGCGCCCATATCTGCAGCATTATTTGGTTATGTGCGTTCAGGAGATGTGGGCCCGGGGTTATACCCCCCCAAGATCTTTTTCCCTTTAGTGAGGTTTGTAGTCTCTGACCCCCCAGATGTTCTCCCTCTGCGGGCCCTTTTTTGCCCCTTCCCAAACTTTAGATTTGCACTTGGGGGGATTGACTCCCCGGAGCCCAATTGCTGGACCAGGTTGCAGCCCGTCCAAATCCCTTTGAGTTCTGCCCGGTTTCGATCGAGTGTTTTTTCTCAACTTCACGTGTGTGTTGGTTGTGTGTGTTGTGGTGTGTGTGGTGTGTGTGTGTGTGAAAGAGAGGAGAGGGGGGACATGGCATTTTCCGGGGAAAACCTATGGGGAATAAAGAGCATTAAAACTTTTGCAAAACATTTTTGGCAGGTTCGAGGGGGACATTCATTTTATGTGCACATTTTCCCGGTTTTGCAAATATTTTGTGGGGTTATCAGCCCCCTGATATCCCTTTCTAAAAACAAGCAGGTGAATTTTGGCTCGATAACGGTCGAGGATGAACCGAAACGTCATCTAAAGTTTCTTTTCCAAATTGTGGCTTAGTGGAAATTCAATATTCTTACATACCTCACTCATCTGCAAAATTTTTAGTATAAAGCCAGAGGAGGAGCCACAGAGAATTTAATATTAGAATGTACAAGATGTACAAATTAAGTTTTTCCTGCTTAAGTAATTATGCTTACCTACCGATACATTCACTTTTGGCAGTCATAAATATTATTTATGTCTTTTGTAAGATATCAATTGGATATTTGCGTTTTGTTAATCGGCATTCAAACTGAAAGCTATTGACCTTCAGCATATGAAACTTAGCTGGGAAAACTAAATTCTTTAATTTCTTGCCGATTTGAACTCTGTAGTTATTATTATCTCAATTGGGAAGTGGAACAGAATTCTTCCTCTGTAAGCCATGCGTGTCGTAAGAGGTGACTAAAATGCCGGGAGCAAGGGGTTAGTAACCCCTTCTCCTGTATACATCACTAAATTTATAAAGAGAAACTTATGTTTTTCTTTTTGGGCCGCCCTGCCTCGGTGGGATACGGCCTGTCTGTTGAAAGAAGAAATTATTATGACTGCAAGTCTTAAGTCTTTCTTTCAGTTCACTGGCTCAAGAGGTTCGTGTATTGTAGTTATTATATACATATATATATATATATATATATATATATATATATATATATTATATATATATATATATTATAATATATATATATATTAATATATATATATATATAATTATATATATATATATATATATATATATATATATATATATATATATTATAATACAATATATACAGTATATCCTGTGTACTAAACTAATGAACACTTAAATCTGAAAACAAGAATGTATATTTGACGAAGTCCTCGTTGTATACAGTATTTGACTCCTGAATTTTTATATCGCATTTTTTCAATAACAGTGTTTGAACGTCGAAAAAATCATGTGTACATTACAGCTGGAGCCGTGTGTGACGGCCAGTCACTAATATCACTCTAGTTTTACGCTACGCGAAATATATTTTCCTGCTGCTCGAGATAATATTCATGTTAACGAGATTGTTTTATGCAACACGTAATCACGTAATTGATTATTTTTTTTTTAGATTAGACGAGGCATATTTTCCATGCTACAAGAGATGGATTTTCATAAAAGAAGTACATTTTTATGCTACGAAATGGATTTTTTTTTCTTTGTGTCATTTTGCACTATTAAAGACAGTCAGATGATTAAATAAACATAAGCAAACAAGAGTTTCTGCATATCACATTTATTTTGTCGATTATTATATTATTATAATCAAGGGGGAAGCGCTAAACCCAGAGGATTATACAGCGCCTGGGGGGGGGATGTGGAAGGCATTCAGGCTTAATTTGGGAAACTAGTGTATATGAAAGGTCGAATGTAAAATGTTTGATATGTTTATAGACAACAACCATCCAGGGAGGTTCATCTTCCTGTCAAGTAAGCCTGAAACAGAAACCGGTTTTAAACGTTTGATATTCCGTGAACATTTCTGGACTTTTATGTTTCCTGTCTCATTAACATGTTAACTGACAGGTATAAATCTATATAAGTTTTTTTTTTTTGAGAATTTCGTAATTAGTTCTTATTCTTAGTATGTTCCTTTTGAGTTTACCCCTTGTTATTTTCCTTTACATAGAGGGCTGGAGAGGGGTACCATGGTGACTGTGATATTGATTCTAGGAATTAAAGCCATCCTACTCTTCCTTGGATCAAATCTGAGTGCCTCCCAGACCCCAGACGCTGTATTGCTCTCACGGGTTTAGCTATATTAATAAATTATATGTATCTGTCTGTTTTTCATGTTTTCGTTTTCTTTGGGTCTTTCTCTGAAAGCCATCTGTTATCCACTGTTTCTACTGTCACTATTTTCCACTTGTACTTTTGGGGGGACTGCCTGACCTCTTCATTTCCGTCTTTTTTTTTTTCGATCAGTTCAGCAGTGCTAGGAATGAAGTTAAATGTCCCAGTATGGTTGAATGATCGAAGCCAGTTTAGATTTCACAAGAAGACCCTTCAAGGGCTGTTCATTGACGCCGGTGAGTAGGGGGGGGGAATGGACCTGACCTCCAGGGCAAATAGACACCCGACCCAAGGGAAAATGGACCTGACCTCCAGAAAAATGGACCTGACCTCCAGGGAAAATGGACCTAACCTCCTGTGACATGCAAAGAGTACGTAACCTTTATTCGGCACATATACACACCCTCATTGAAAGGCTATCTCCCCAACCAGCGAACCAGTACTAGTGTTGAACGATGGGGCCCCATCGTTAGATCAGTACCCAGGTCCAGCCAATGAGAAGGTGGGTCTGGCAATTGTAGAGGTGTTGTGGGCACCACCCAACTGTCTACCCTTGTCATTTCCATACTAGAGCTGGCTGAGCACGGTTGTCCATTCTGCCTCCAGGCTGTGTCTTGGCCTTGCCTAACCCATGTCGTACACATACATTTCCAACTGTATATAGTGTACATATGTATAAATATCTAAATATCCACATTGCTCTTGGTGAAGGAAAATATATTTCGAAGTCATTCCGCTGTGTTCTGCTCCTTGCTCCCCTTTATACCCTGGATAACAGGGCTTATTGTCCCTGAGTTGTAATACCTCCAAAAGAAATGGACCTGACCTCCCCTTCCTAGGATCGAATCTGATTGCTTCCCATATCCTCTGACGCTTATGATTCCTGCATTCAGCACTCTCTCCCTCCCCCACTACCCACCTCCACCCCACCCACCCACTACCCACTACCCAACCCCAACCACCATCCACTCCCCCACCCCAACCACCACACTACCCCCACCCCCACCCTCCGAGTAAAAGAAATAAAATTGACGAAATAAACGTCACAATACCATGGCTGACTGAATTCACAGATCTCTTCCCCCCCCCCCCTCTTACCAGAGGAAACTTCAGACGGTTTCGTTCCTTCCTCGGCCTTAATCAAACCGAAAGTGAGCAAGAATATTGATAATGGTATGAAATACCAACAAATTGATGATTACGACGGGTATAGTAGTTAAATGCTACACCTCTTGCCTCTGTCCTTGACTGAAGATGCCTGCTGTGTAGGCGAAATGTTTCAACAGCAGAGATACCCAGCTGCTGCACATGTGTCCTTATAACTCATGTAAGCTAGAAATTGAGGAGAAAACCATAAGACACGTCGGAAAGATAGAGAAGAAAATTTAGATGACAGGTCAAGCGATGAAGAACAGCGACAGGAAACTGACCAGGTGAGTAGTAATGGTAATATTTGCAGAAGTGGTGGTAATGTTAGCTTTATCGCCACAAATAACCATCAGTCTCAGGTCGAATTAACTTACTGTATCATCTTCTAAGTCATCTATACCAAGCTACATACCGATTATTTTAATTTTCCCCAACATATCTAACACAATGAGCATTGACTTGCTATTTGCAAGACGTGTTTTCGTAGTGTGTAACGTAAAGGTAATGAACAAAAAGGCACAATACTGTGGCTGGACCAACACACAAATAACCCGCACCTAGGAGAAAGTGTGACTTCGTAATTGGTCCAAGTCGGACGGAAGGGTCGTCGTCGCAAGCTTCTCTCTCCTATTGGCGGGTTATTTGTGTAACGTAAAGGTAAACTGAATGCACTAATAATAATAGCAGAAATAATAATAAGACTTTCCTAGCAGAGAAAGATATTATTACATAAGGTTTAATTCAAAGATGACTTGAAACTCCAGTGAGGACTTTTAAAAGCTCACATTTAAGGGTAACGCTTCTCTTTCCCTCTGAACTGCAGTACCATTACTTGAATACTTTATGTATTAAATAAATGACATGCAAAATACCGTATTAAATCGATCCAAAGTCTCTCTGTCGCTCAGAAATAATCCAGCTTTAAATATTGTAATGAGCACATTCTAATTTTGCCCCCATCTTGATAAAGGCACAATTCGTTACGTTATTAAATATAGTTGTCGAATAAGTTTGGTAAGAAGGAAGGTCCTCCAGCAACGTGAGTCTTCATCTAAGGACAAAAAATAGGTTCTTATTTAAGTAATGTGTCGAAATTTACATCTTATGATGAGAAATTTATTTTTTTTACTGGGTGAGCCAGAAAGCCAGCGAAGAACATTGCCAATGACCAAAACTTTCACTAAGCAGGGCATTTTAATAAATATTTTCCGCATCAGGAGAAATGTACCCATTTCCCGAGGGTATATACATCGATAGGTGTTTATCAGATCAGTGTATATATTGTGAGAGCTTACATCAGTCCCTTTTTTCGATAATAAAATATCCTTGACTGGTGGTGTACCGGTGGTATGGAGCCTTTAATTAAAAGCCATTCCTAAGTCGACAAGGCTTAAATCAAGGGAGCCAATCATTCCTCCTCCTGACAGACAGGATACAAAGTACCGCATGATCAACGTAGTTCAACATACAACATGCTGGAGTAGTGGAATAAAAAAAAAAACTCTCCCTGCTGGATAAATATCAAGGACATCTTGTCACGGCTCTCTCTTTGTAAGAAGAATTCTAATCTAAACTTCTGGCTTGCGTTGTACGACCTCACTACACTACTCCCAACCCCTAGCCATTCTATCTGCTGCTGCTGCTGCTGCTGCTGCTGCTGATGCTGATGCTGCTGCTGCATGCTGAGGCGGGCTGCTGGCTGATGCTGCGGCGGCGGCTGATGCTGCTGCTGCTGCTGCTGCTCCTACCCCCACGCATGTTTGCTGCTTGCTGAGCCCCCGGCGCACCCTCGCGGCGGCGCCACGCGGCCGGCCCTTCCCTGACTTGCTCCTGCCTTTCCTCCCCCCACCAGCATTACTTGCTGATTTCATCACCTCCCCGGTACACTGATCTCCTCTCCCCCTCACTTCTTTTCTTCCCCCTCTCTCCCTACCTCTCCCCTCTCCTCCTTTCCTCTTCCCCCCAAATTAACATTTTCTGATTTTAGTCGCTCTCTCCTATCTTTAATGTGTATCTCTAAGTGCTCTCTCTCTCTCTCTCTCTCTCTCTCTCTCTCTCTCTCTCTCTCCTCTCTCTCTCTCTCTCTCTCTCTCTCTCCTCTCTCTCCCCTCTCTCTCCATTTAAACCGTTTACTAACAAGAGGCTAACATATTCAATCGTTTATTTTGTTTCAATGTGTCCAGGTTGCGTTTTTTTTTTTTTTTTTTTTTTGCGTTCTTTCTGCATTGCAGCTATGTTCACTGCGGTTTATGTTCTCTGCAGGCTATGTACACTTTTGTGTATGTTCACTGCAGTCTTTGTTCTCTGCAGGTTATGTTCGCTTTTGTTTATGTTCCTGCGGTCTGTGTAATTACATGTGCTCACGTAATATGTGGTTGCAGGGTTCGAGTCTCAGCTCCTGGTCCCGCCTCTTCGTTTGCTGCTACTGAGTTCAGTCTCTTTTGAAGTTCAACGTCACTGCATTCCGTGTTCACCGTGTTCTGTATTCACTGCGTTCTGTGCTCATTGTTCGAAGTCATTCTCTGTTCTCATTCCCATTACCAAAGCCATTGCCAAGTCTATTGTCAAGGCCATTGCCAAGGCCATTGTCAAGGCCATTGTTTATTAATATTAATAATTGTTCAAAATGTTTCTATTGCGATGGATTTACTGTGGTAAATACTTATTAAGACTCGCAGACTGGAAATACTTTTTCTTTTTGCCTGAGACCTTCAACAATACACGTCACAATATCCTGGCTGAAACAGTCTGCAAATAACCCAAATTTTGGATAACGTTTCGGTTCTTTCTGTGGTAATAATATTCTTCCAAGATGGATCGAAACGCCGTACAGAGTTCCCTCTCCAAAGTATGGGTTATTGGCACTGTTCCTCCTCCTGTGATGTGCCATTATAGGAGGATATATAAAAAGAGAGAACCTTTTGCTTTTCTATTCTTGATTTATACCTAGGTAATGCACGATAGTACTCAGTCTCGACTGAAGTAAAGAGTTCTTGGCATACAGCTTCGTTGAGGACTTCCAAGTCCTTTGCTATCTGCTAGTCCTATGTACTTTCATGTACTCTCGTGTATATTCCCATACAAAATGTCACTGACTCCTTATTAGATACCGAATGGTTATAATCATAACCATTATTTTTAAAGGGGATGGACCGGTAAGCCAGCGGAAGGCCTCGGTCAGATGACCAAAAGCTGCGGGTCATCATATGAGTTAGACCTGACAAACTTTACCTAAACTAACTCCTTCCAGACACATTGTTATTTTTTTCCTGTTGCCGTGTTTTTTTCGTCTGTCATAAAGCTTTGGCCACTACATTGAGGCCTTTTTTTCCCTTTTTAAACCAAAGGTGTATCCAGCGGACTTTTTCATCTGCAAGGATTATTGTCATGCGTATTTTCATCGCGAACTCTTCCCTGCCTGTCCTAGTCATGTAAGACCTCCCGAGAATTGTGGAGCTTTTCATCACTGGAAGCTGCCCCTGTGATCTTCAGTACACCTCTCTCACTTCCTCCCTCTCTCTCTCTCTCTCTCTCTCTCTCTCTCTCTCTCTCTCTCTCTCTCTCTCTCTCTCTCTCTCTCTCTCTCTCTCTCTCTCTCTCTCTCCCTCTCTCTCTCTCTCTCTCTTTTCTCTCTCTCCACCCCATCATGAAACATTCTTCACTCTGTCACTATTACCCTACTCGTGTTCTCTCCCTCTCACGTCTCTCTTCCCTTCTCACGTTCCCCCTTGTCACAATCTCCCCATATGTTCTCTCTCTTTCTGAAGTTCTCTTTCTCGCGTCAGCTTACTCTCTCGTTCTTAACTCTTGTTATTGCCCTCTCATATTCTCGCAATCTTCTGTTCTCTTTATCTGAAACACATCTTGCTCACTCACTCACTCACTTGCTCACTTCTCTTTTTTTTTTTTTTTTTTTTACACAGTTTCATTAAGTCCTCTTTTCAGCATTTACGTTAAGTTCCAACTTTATTGCACTACTCCTCTCTCTCTCTCTCTCTCTCTCTCTCTCTCTCTCTCTCTCTCTCTTCTCTCTCTCTCTCTCTCTCTCTCTCTCTCTCTCTCTCTCTCTCTCCTCTCTCCCTCCCTCTTCTCTTCCCAATTCGTTTTCATCTCGTTTTGGCCCTTCCCACATTTTCTTCATCAAAGGCCTTTATCTGTCTCTGTTTTCCAAGTAATCTCGCTTGTCCTCTTCTTGTTTTTGCCACTCACGTTCTGAAAGCTAGTCTCTCAGTTTGTCTTATCTTGTAAAAAAATTATTAATTTGTTTCTGTCTTCTCTCACTTGCACATTTCTTCTTTCCTTCCTTCTCGATATTTTTTTCCTCCTCTCACGATCGCACCTTCCCACGCGCATACAAGTACCTAATCAACACACACACACACACACACACACACACACACAAACACACAAGGACACAACACAGCACAACACACACCACAAAGGCACTACCAAAACACAACCATACACAATCAAGAGACCAGTACAATCACAGACGGGCCAGGAGCTGTGACTCGACCCTGCAACCACAATAGGTGAGTACAAATAGGTGAGTACACACACACACACACACACACACACACACGCACACACACACACAAACACACACACACGGGGCCAGGAGCTGTGAATCGACCCCTACAACCACAAATAGGTGAGTACAAATAGGTGAGTACACACACACTCACAAAACACACACATTAACTATTATGTGTGGTTAAGTGACAGCATTGCCAACAAGGATGTCATCATAACTACCTCGGGGCATTGCTAGTAGGGCCAGAGGGGCATCCTAGCCAGGATATTAAACTAGAGGGCAACAAAAATATTCTCTTTTTATGTATATAAATGTGGTAATTGTTATATGCTTGAGTACGTTGGATTTACCTCATTGTGTCGGTAAATATTTGACTGCGTTCGGTATATAACTGTCAGTGTCCTTTGGCATATTACAGTATCCGTTGGTTTATAACCGTCTGCGTTGTTATATAAAAACTGTGCGTCGGTATTTAACCGTGTGCGTCAATAATTAACCATGTGCGTCAGTATATAAGCATAAGTTTCAGTATATAATCGCTTGTGAAGGTATGAAACTCTTGGCGCCAGTATGTAACTCTTGGAGTCGGTATATAACCCTTCGCGTCGGTATATAGACCTTGGAGTCGGTAGATAACCCTTGAGGTCAGTATACAACCCTTGGCGTCTGTATAAAACCGATATAAAACTCTTTACCAGAATAGGCGACTGCTTCATTCCACATTTAAAAGAATGTGATGACCTGGTAACCCTGGAACGATGTCATCTCTTGTGTTAAAACCATCGATCAACCCGGGAGTGCAAAAAAAAAAAAAAATCTGGGAATTAGTGTTATGGGCCAAATAAAAAGGTCAAATGCGATTTTTACCACCTGAAAGCGTGTTGCAGTCACGTGTGTCTGGCCGCGACTGGGAGACTGTCGATTAATGAAGAGGGCGTGGAGGTTGGGGAAGTGTTATGTTCGCTAGAAAACTGAAAAGTATCTCCTGGTATATTTTTTTCTTTTGGTCGACTGATGAGTCGCTCATTGATTAAGCAATCACTGGCTGGGTATCGGGGTTTAGGCGCTCATCACGTGTGCTCGGTGATACGTAGCAGTGACTGGGTGTAAACACAGTCTCCTGTGATTGTCTGTTACTTCTACGATGGACAGCACCACTAACTGTGATTAACATTAAATGAGATGACTGAAAAAAAAAATGTATTGTGATACTGACAAGATGTGGAAAAAGACACTTATGTACAGCCAGGGAATTTATTAAAGGGAACGTTGCGCCACGAGTAGCTCCTTCAGGACTGAAAAAGCCACTCGTGGCGTAACGTTTCTTCTAATAAATGTCCTGAAATGTACGTAAGTGTCTTTTTCCACATTATATGAGATGTTGGTGTCAGTAAGTGTAGAGTCGCATTCATAGCCCCCACACTCACTGTCTGTCGTGCTTCAAAAATATATAATGTAAGATAATCACAAAACTAAGAGAGAGAGAGAGAGAGAGAGAGAGAAGTGGTTATCTCTCGGTCGGCTCTGGGCTGTAACAGGCTTCGTCTTGGTAATGTTACTAACCTCGCTGTGACTTACATGCTAACGCTTGAAATATTAGGGGTATAATGAAGGTCAACAGACATGTAGACCATGTCCGTCGACTTTCATTATACCCCAAATACACTTGAAGGGAGTGGCATGAAGGGAGGGAGTGGCATGAGGAAAGGTGCTAGATTCGGGAAAATTACCTCAAAATATAAAAGACCCCAATTTGCAGAAGAAATAACTTCACCAGGGAAAAATCTCTTTGCAATCTGTTAAGCAGTTGCATGCATCCATATAATTTTTAACTGACATATTCTGTTCATTCGAATTATGCACTGCTTCATGAAGCTTGAATGGTGAGATTTAAAATATTCATAGTGAGCGGTGGTGGAAAAAGCTCACCAACCACTGCTCCAATATTTTTCACAAATGCAAGAATTTCCTTTACGCATGATGGCTTATTTTAATTTGTTTTTATCCTACAGTATATCAGTAACACAAGCTTCATTTTTCACTTGGAGGCTGGGAGATACAATATGTGCAGTTACTTGATAGAGTTCTTAGAGCGAAACAAGGAATGCAAAAAAAATGATCCTGTTGCTTCGTTTCCAGAATGTGTAAGCCATGGAAGATTCATGACAACTGATCTGCTGGAAACATGACAAGAGCTTTAGTTGTATGCTCTGATTGTGCTTATAGTGGCGTGTACAATATGGTCTGTAAAAAAAAAATCCTCTTCACTGTTTGTTGTTGCTGTTTTTTGCATAAGATGGAGTGTCACCGTTGAAGCTTGTGCCAGTCGAAGATGGAAATTGGTAAAGAAGTGTCTTTGGAGTAAGTGTTAAGAGTCGGGCTATCTCCTTTGTGAAACCTGTACATTGGACTACAGTTACTGCAGCAATTTTTTCCAAGAAGGGACTCTCCCATCAGGATTGTTTATGGGCCGTTGTTGCTGGTCTTGGTGTTGCAGCTGTGAGGGCTTCCCACTAACTGGTGCCACTAGTGAAGCTGGCGTCGTCCACTCAAGCTGAATTACCTGGCTATACTGGCAGAATTTTTCCTCGCCAGTTCATTCAGTGTGGTACAGGAGGATGAAAACTCTGGCACGGCACTCTGGGAGACAACACATAATTCTAGTTAACTTAGTCCGTCTGGAAGTGAAGCTCACACCAACTGGGAGCAAGAAAAATAGTAATTAGGATATCTTTTGAAATATATCTTAAAATATTATCGTACACAGTTAAAATGAGGTTTCAGAAGGACGTTTCGCATACGGGTTCATGTGCATATAATAATTAATAATAATAATATAATAATAATAATAATAATAATAATAATAATAATAAGAAGAAGAAGAATAAGAATAATAAAGCAAGATGATTAGCATCCCTAAAGTAGGGCTGTTAGTATCAGCGTCTACAGCTAAATCTTTCATACTCCATTCTTATTCAAAATTCCATACGAATTTTTTTCCCGAAGAATCTCGTCTATGGCATTTGACTCCTGACAGGCGCTGAGGAGAGTATCAACATTAAGTCTGTAACATAACCTGCGTGTCTTCTATTTTTCTCTAATTTGAAGGGATAAAATTCATTTGGCTTAAAACTATTAGCTCATAACCCAAATTCAGCTGAATCACTGCACCTGATTTTGTCGTGATCAATTTGCGTAAAAATAAAAATAAATCATTGAAATCGCTGTGTGGAAACAAAACACAAATGCCTTCCTGCAAAAACTGGACACAGCACAAAAAAAAAAAAAATTAGAAGAAGGAACGTAAAAAAAAAAAATCGAAAATAATTGAACATTGCATGCCAGATCCGAAAAACATGATGAGGGGAAATAGTTCCGAAAACTGAAAAGAACCTTACAACACAGCGACCCAAGAAATGTATTCTCACTTGCCAGAATTAAATCTTCAACTTCTGAAAACCTACTATTTTCTATTTCACAGCAAATTTCTCGTACAAAAATGTTTGGATGATGTACAGACGCACACGAGAACAGGGAAAATTTTATGAGGTATTGTTTCCCGAAACTGTGACAGGAAAAAACAAGATCACGGAATACATATTGAGCGGAGTACCCAGTGGATTGTGATAGAATTCACAAATATTTCACACTGACATGACCACTGAAAACACAGGAATCAATTACTAGGAAAGTTAGTGACCCAAAGTAAGTGGTTGATGTTTAATCAGGCAGCTCATTTAAGACATGCAGACTGGTAGACGTAGTGGCAGGAAGATTGTCATATGTACATATATGTATATAGATGCTGGGGCAGGACAAGCTATATGGAGAATGAGAGTGGAAACTCGCTCTAGAAAGCATTAACGTATACACAGGGACCAAAAAAATATCCTCATTTACTCTCAAAAACACTCTCTCTCTCACCCATCCACCAACAAGCACAAACACACACACACACACACACACACACACACACACACACACACACACACACACACACACACACACACACACAGGAGAAGAGTGGTGGAGCAACTAGAAAGGAATGAGCTTATCAACGAGAACCAGCACGGTTTCAGGGACTGGAAATCCATTGTCACAAACCTACTGGATTTCTGTCAGGGTGACAGCAGTAAGACAAGAGAGAGAGGAGTGGGTAGATTGCGTTTTCTTGGACTGTAAGAAGGCTTTTGACGCAGTTCCACACAAGAGATTAGTGCATAAGCTGGATGGCCAGGCAGGTATAATAAGGAAGGCACTGCAGTGGATCAGGGAATACACGTCGGGAAGACATCAGCGAGTCATGGTACGTGGCCAGGTGTCAGAGTGGGCGCCTGTGACGAGCGGTCACAGAGGTCAGTCCATGGACCGGTGCTGATTCTGGTATATGTGAACATGACGGAAGGAATAGACTCAGAAGTGTCCCTGTCTACAGATGATGTTACGTTGAGAAGAATTCAATCGGACGAGGACCAGGCAGAACTACAAAGGGATCTGGACAGGCTGCAGGCCTGGTCCAGCAACAGGTTGCTGGAGTTCAACCCCACCAAGTTCAAAGTCATGAAGATTGGGGAAGGGCAAAGAAAACCGCAGACAGAGTACAGTCTAGGGTGGGCAGAGACTACAAACCTCACTCAAGGAAAAAGATCTTGGGGTGAGTATAATGCCGAGCACGTCTCCTGAGGCGCACATCAACCAGATAATTGTTGTAGCACACGGGCGCCTAGCAAACCTAAGAATAGCATTCCGACATCTCAACAAGGAATCGTTCAGGACCCTGTACACCGTGTATGTCAGGCCTATACTGGAGCACCAGTTTGGAGCCCACACCTAGCCAAGCATGTAAACTAATTTGAGAAAATGCAAAAGTTTGCAACAAGACTAGTCCTGGAGCTAAGGGTCATGTCCTACGAGGAGAGGTTAAGGGAAATCGACCTGACGACACTGGAGGACAGGAAAGATAGGGGAGATATGATAACGACATATAAAATACTGAGAGGCATTGATAAGGTGGACAGAGACAGGATGTTCCAGAGATGAGACACTGCAACAAGGTTTCACAATTGGAAGATGAAGAGTCATATAAATTAATGGGATGTTAGGAAGTATTTTTTCACTCACAGAGCTGTCAGGAAGTGGAATAGTTTGGGAAGTTATGTAGTGGCGGCAGGATCCATACATAGCTTTAAAAAGAGGTATGATAAAGCTCATGGAGCAGGTGAGTGCACACACACACACACACACACACACACACACACACACACACACACACACACACACACACACACGTCGTCAAATTTATGGAGCATTTGCACAGTTGGCGAAGCAAGATTGCCTTTTTACAGAAACATCAACACTTAATCATTTATGACCCTAACTCCGACATATGTGATATCACTCTAGAAGTGTGTAGCACCAGCATGGAGCCCCGTCCTGGTATCATCAAAAAACTAGGAAAGAGGCCGAAATGAGATTTGCAGTGAAAATTGTTCCGGAGATATGGAGGATGAGACACGAGAAGAGAATAAAAGAACTGATTCGAATGACATTAGATGATATGAAAAAAGGTGGCGCAGATAAGAGAAATAGAGATGGAGAGAGAGAGAGAGAGAGAGAGAGAGAGAGAGAGAGAGAGAGAGAGAGAGAGAGAGAGAGGAGAGAGAGAGAGAGAGAGAGAGAGAGGGAGGGAGGGAAAGAGAGAGAGGAATGAGAAATTTAGATAGGTAGGTGGAAAACATGAGAGAGGGGGTTGGCGAGAATGAGAGAGGCAGAAAACGAACATGAAAGGGAGAGGAGGAGAAATTAGAAAGCTATAATTAGAACATAATAGATGGAGGCGAACATGAGAGATGGAAAAGAAGTACGCAAGAGGGGAACATAAGTGAATCGTGAGAGAATTCCATGAGAGAAAGAAGGATAATCCAGGAGGAAGATGAGAACACAAGAGAGGAAGAGAACAAGCGAGAAATAAGAGAGCATGAGAACTGGAGATGATAGAACATTAGAAGGGGGAAAAGCCAGGCAGTGAAGAAGGCTTGACGCTGGAGAGGAGTGAGGTGTAATGAAGATCACAGGCGGAGGTTCCAGAGATCAAAAGCTCCACCATTCATGGAAGGTCTTAGATGTGTGTACTGGAATTTCCTGATGAAAACGAGAATCATAATAATCCTGGACTAAGAAAAACACAGCGGATTTACCTTTAGGTTTTAAGAAAATAACAAAAGCTTCGGAAGGGGCCGCCTGAATTTTCTCTCATCCATTCTGGAAAAGCAAGGCTTGAGGCTGTATCATATGATTAAACCATGTTAGTTATGCACGTTTCGGATTTTAATCAAACCTTCAACAGACGACATCTCACTGAATCAGCTTTTATGCACAACATTCTTGTCTTAACGCCGGGTTTGTGTCTGTGGATGCTTGCCAAGGCCAGTGCACTTTTGTTTGCTCAGAACTTCAGAGCACACGTAGATTTACCTGTTGTCTGTTTCCTGTGTCTTTATTTGACCTGTTGACCGTCTCCAGTGTCTTTACTTGACCTGTCGTCTGTCTCCTGTGTCTTCACATGACCTGTCGTCTGTCATTTTCATTTTCCCCACCACACTCGTCCTCTCAGAATTGAATAAAAGACGGGACAGACGTCAGACGCGCTGCTGTGGTATTTATTTTTCACGACGATTGGTTTAAAAACCATTCCATGAATAGCATAGTCAATAATATATGTCAATAAAATTACTGTATGCATGAGATTGAAGTGATTTGGTCTGCTGGACGTACCGAAATTGTGTATAGTTCTTCATATCCAGGAGAAACTTTTTGACACAACATTGCCTTCGTGAGACGTGTAGCGGCAGGCTTCTGGGAAAACTAAGGGACAGGTAGATACGCAGTACCCTGAGGTTTAATATTTGTATACAGAACGCGAATGCATTCGCTGGTTGGATGTCACAGGAGCTGGAAGGTGAGGCTCTTTGATCTCAGCAATAAAATGTGAGGTTCGATCATTTCCGTGCTGGAACGAGAAGAAGGATCACTCGTTTCATAGCTGGAACAAGAGAAGATTTATTAATATTGATGATATAGATGAGGTACATAGGTGTGTGTGTGTGTGTGTGTGTGTGTGTGTGTGTGTGTGTGTGTGTGTGTGTGTGTGTGTGTGTGTGTGTGTGTGTGTGTGTGTGTGTGTGTGTGTGCGTGTGAG
>NC_069416.1:38306563-38311563 GCF_026875155.1 Cherax quadricarinatus | reverse complement strand
CTGAGGTAGGATACTATGTCATGGCTTGCAAAATGAGCTTAGGCAGGAAAGCGTATATCTTGTAAAATGAGCTCCCCTAAAAAATATTTAAAAACTGCCCATCTTTACTCAAGGCTTCCACAAACATGCTTTATTAATGAGCGAGGGGAAAAATAAGAGGAGCAGAAGCAGCAGTTGTAGAAGCAGCAGTTGTAGAAGCAGCAGTTGTAGAAGCAGCAGCGGCAGTTGTAGTAGTAACAGCAGCATCAGTAGCAGCGGCAGCAACAGAAGCAGCGGTAGCATTGGAAACAAAAGCAGCAGGAACAGAAGTACGAGTAACAGCACAACAAGAGAAGCACAAACAGGAAGAGCCTCAGCGGCATCAACAACAACAGCAGTAGAAGTAACTGCAGCAGCAGCACAAACTGACGTAGGCTAGGACTTTGGGTAGTTTTAAATTTAGGTTGGATAAGTACATGAGTGGGAGGGGTTGGATTTGAGAGGGACTTGCACATCGGAGCTTGTTTCTTGGGTGGCATTGAAAATTGGGTTGGTCAAATGTTTGTTAGTGGGATGAATTGTAAAGGACCTGCCTAGTATGGGCCAACAGGCCTGCTGCAGTGTTCCTCCTTTCTTATGTTCTTATGTTCTTATGTTCTTATCTACAACAACAGCAACAACAGCAGCAGTAGTAACAGCAGCAGCAGCACAAGCTGACATAGCATCATCAACAACAACAGCAACAGAGAAACGTGGTAAATACAACGGCGACGCTTAAGCAGCAGCCATAACAGAAACACTGCAGAAAAAGCTTTTAATCGGGACAACTTTGTGGTCTGTTAGAGCTTCATAAAGCAACACCTTATTTCATGATGTGGTTCTAGAAGAACGAAGGGTTCCCCTAAATTAAATTTTTTTCAAAAATATTTCATTTTCTTCTCCGTTATCCACAGATCGTGCTTGTGCGGTGTGGGAATATATATGTAAAGGTAAAAATTAATAATTTTGAACCAAAAGAGCTTTAGAAAACTTGCCTATCCTTATTATAACAAGCGCAATTTAATCCAACTAAATATATTTTAGATACGTTGACAATAATTTAATAATAAACAAACACAATGAAATATATTTTTTCGTTAGGTTCAGAATGAGTTTTTGCGAAATTATTGCATACACAATTTTTTTTTGCCTTATTCGGCAAAAATAGCGTTACTATTTAAGCCAGAATCGCAAGTTTTACCTATTCGGTACGACACATAATTTCGCAAAAATCATTCTGAGCCTAACGAAAAAAATATTTCTTATTTTCTTTGTTTATTATAAAATTATTGTAAACTTATCTAAAATATATTTAATTGGATTTGGCTAAATTAAACCGTGCTTGTTATAATAAGGTTAGGTAGGCTTTCTAAGGTTGTTTTGGTACAAAATTTTAAATTTTACATTAATATAAATGAAAAATATATCTTTAAACGTGTAAGAGAAAATTTTACAAAGGACCTAATTTTAAATGAGTTCTTGCTAATTGACCAATTTTGCCTTTCGGCACGACATATATATATATATATATATATATATATAATATATATATATATATATATATAATATATATATATATATAATATATATATATATATATATGTATAGTATATGTATATGTATATAATACAAAACACTCACTTTCAAGATTAGCGAAAGTCCAAAGGCTTTCGTTACTTCTCACATTATCAAGGAACTATAGAAATAAAAGGTTAACAGGAAGGCATATAAGGACGAAACTACACCTCGCTACCATCCAACATCAACAACAACTGATCTTTTATTATGATGTAGGCAGGTATTCAGTGATCAGTGAATATCATATATTCCTGTCGACCATGGACTTGCATGATATAACTTTCTCAGCCTTTTGAAAATCAGTTGGATGGTTAAAATCTCTCACATGAATAAACAGAGCATTACAATCTTGTCCACTTCTAATGCTGTTTATATTGTTTTAACCTTAGTTCAAGACTAACCAGTTTGACCGTAATAAACTTTATCACATATTTGACAAGGAATCTCACAGCATTTTTGGGGGAAATTTTTATCAAAAGATTTTTAACTGTGTCAAGATTTTTAAATGTAACTTTAATATTAAAATTCTTAAGCAGAGAAGGCATATTATCCAAGCTTTCATGGTAAAGGAGAACCAACATATTTTTAGTTGAATAAGGTTAGTTGTCCCTTTTTGAATTGTAAAACGTATTTCTAGCTATTATAAAAGATTTATCAATTGAGATTCTTGGGTATTTTAGATCATTAGCTCTTTCATAAAATTTGGAGATTTTTTCATCTATGAACTCTGGACTACAAATACGCAAAGCTCTAAAAACCATTGATGAGAATACCGAGAGTTAAACTGTACATGGGAACAGTTATTTGTTGGTTTTCTGTTAATTTTAAATTTAAAATCATTATTACCCTTAATAACTAAAACATCTAGGAATGGCAATGAGCTATTTTCTTCGAATTCAACAGAACAATTTATAGAATGAGCTAAATTATTTAATTTAACTAGGAAATGGTTTATGTCTACAAAATATCATCAATATATCTAAACCACTTAGCTCTATTAAGAAGAATTGTGTTAAGCAACTTTGTTTCAAAAAATTCCATGTATAAATTGCTAATAACAGGTGAGAGAGGATTTCCCATTGTCATACCAAAGTTTTGAGTGTAAAACTCGTCATTAAACACAAATTTGGCATCAGCAGTGTAAAGTTTAATAAGTTTAATAATAGTAGGAACTGGCAATCGTAAATCGAAATTAACAAGTTCTTCAGATAAGAAATTTAATAAATCATCAACAGGAACTTTTGTAAACATGGAACTGACATCAAAACAAACTATGTTGTAATCATTTAAGTCAGTCAAGGTGCTTAAATATGCACTAAATCTATGTTCTTTTCAACATTAAATTTAAAAATTTTTCCAACAACTGGCCTCAAAATATTAAAAAAACATTTAGATAATTTATAAGAAACTGAACCTATGGTGCTAATAATTCGTCTAATTGGATTACATGCTTTGTGTGATTTCATTAATCCATTCATATTGGGTAAAGATGGATTAGTTGAAGCAAATTTTTTAATTAATTAATCTTTGCCTTTCAGTGGATGTTTTATTGTTTTATTGAATTTGCTGTTAACAGTTTCTAAGGGATTCTTTCTAAGTTTAGAATAAGTTTCGTTATTTTTTTCGCAGTTGTTGTTCTGCATATTGTGATATTACCTACCAAAATATACGTTTTCGGCTGGATCCTCCGGTATTCCTAGTTACACAAAATGGTTTTAATACGCCGTCCGTCTTCCACCGAGGCAGGGCGACCCGAAAAAGAGGAAACACGTTCACCATCACTCACTCTATCACTGACTGTCTTGCCAGAGGCTCGTCAATACTACTCTTCGAAACAGCAAATATCCCCACTCCTTCAACGCGCAGGCACTGTACTTTCTTCCTCCAGGACTCAAGTCCGGGGGAAAGAGGAGGTTCCCGAGGCTTAGTCTCTGACCAATCAGGCTGTTGGTGGTAGCATTTCATAAAGAAGTGTAAAGAAAATAATTGAGCTAACCGAATAAGAATAAGAAAAATAAAACTGAGATGGTAAATGAGGTTTGAAGCTTATCCACTACTCGTGGGTCGTTAAGGCTACATACCATCTATTCACACCACTCAAGATTACTTTAATTCCTAAAATACGAGTTGTATATACACTTAGAGGCATACACCTCTCTGTGTATATAGCCTGTGTAATAAGAAAGTCTAATATGATATAGGAAGAAGGCTGTTTGGAGCAGCAACCAGAGGAAGGTTGTGGAACTCCAGGGCAGAATTTCAGACCCTTGAACTAGCGATAAACGGGATGTAAAAAGAAACAAAAATTTAGGCTTGGTAGTTAATTGCTTCGGGCAACTTGAGACGTGCCTGCCTCAACCTGTTCCAGAAGTGGGGAGGGAGAGAGAGAGAGAGAAAAGTTAGAAAGGAGAGAGGGAAGGAAGAAGAGAGGATAAACAAAGGGGGCGAGTGAAACTTTCATGGAGTAGGAATAAAGGAAGAAAGGTAGGACGGTGAGGAAGGAGGGAGGAAGATAAGGATGGATAGAGGAAAGGAGGAACTAAGGGAAGGAAGGAGAGAATAAGAAAAAAGCTTTGGGGAATTCAGAAGGAAGGGAGGCATGCAATGTTGAGGTGGGCAGGAGGTAAGGAGAGAAGGAGGGAGGGAGTGAAGAAGGGACAGAGCGAGTGAAAGCTCTGAGGAAGGAAGAAGGAACGTTGAGCAATGGACAAAGATTGGGTAGTGCGGGAAGATGAAAAACAGGAGATTCCATAGGTACAGCTTAGGAATACGCGTGAGATAATACTTGCTTTATTAACCACCATCCTCCAACCTTGTGGGCCGTAGTAGACACAACACTAATAATAGATCTCGAGAATGGATATCCCCTTTATCTGACGACGTTTCACCACTAAGTGAAGCTTCAACTACGGGTGAAACATACAATAAACGTCTTCTCTACTTAAAGTGTTCTTAAACTACCAATCGTCAAGCACCATTGGCTGGTAGAATGGGTTTGAAGCCTATCGACACACCGATATTCATTAAGGTTCCATGTTACCCTTCGCCATCAGTAAAAAATACATAAATCCCTTAAGTAAAAATTAAATATATATATATTACATATATATATATATATATATATAAATATATATATATATATATATATATATATATATATATATAATATAATATATATTATATATATATATATATATTTATAATTTAAATTAATACATACATATATATATATATAATATATATATAATATATATATATATATATATATATATATATATATATATATATATATATGTATGTATCAACGCTCTTTTTGCCGAATAAGGAAAGTGAAAATATGTGTATGCAATAATTTCGCAAAACTCATTCTGAACCTAATGAAAAAAATATATTTCATTGTGTTT
>NC_069416.1:38286563-38299063 GCF_026875155.1 Cherax quadricarinatus | reverse complement strand
GGTATCCTCATAATTCTTAAAGTGTCTTAAACTCTGCTGCAAGTATCGTTTTGTATCGTTTCCTTATCCATATACTTGAAGACAAATAACTGTAGTCTACCTACCCTTACGTTTTTTTCTGCAACTTGTGTTGCTGTATCATAGAGAAAAAAAAATATTCGTTGAAGAATTTTGTTTTATCTGAACGTTGTTTCAAAATGTTAAGATCGTTATTGGTGTCTCTGAAGTGATGAAGATTCCAGGACCGAAACGTTGTTAATGAAGGTGTTCGAAGCGAATGCATGCTCATCCATTTCCTTCAAAAATAAGAGAGACAACGAGCATTATTTTCAACACAATATATCACTTGTTTAAACTCAGTGAGTGAAACGCATCGCTTGATAATGCACTCACTGAGCTAAACGCTGTTTTAATTTGAGACGTGTTCGGTGTCCCTGTTATTAGTTAACCTGATTCTGCTAGGCTGATTAGATGATTGCAGGATTTTGTTGATCTGAGCCTTATCTGTTAATTAGGAAATTTATGCTCTCCAAATGTTTTATGCAATTTTTTTCCTCTCAACAAAGTAGAGTTTTTATCAACTGAACTCGTTAGTGAGATAGTTGTGTGAGCCTTTTCTCTCACCATTTTTTATATATTCACACGATATTTTTTATTTTCTCTTTGTGTGTGTGTGTGTGTGTGTGTGTGTGTGTGTGTGTATACTTGTGCGTGTGTACGTGTATTAAAATTTGAGTATGCGCTTGCAGATGTACGCAAATTGTTCAGATGATATCCTCATTTCAGAATACGAAATAAATGAAGAAGTAAGAATAATTCGTCGCATCATCACCTTAGAGAAGATACAGCTGTAAGCGGACAAAACTGTGTCACAAAAATAAATCTCAGAGGACTGTATTTCCTCACATACAGAATGATGGACACTTTGAACTGAATCCTAGTGAATATAGTATAGAAAATATGTGTCATGGGTGTCTGTTCCATCAGTTAAATCTCATTACCTCCCATTCCCGAACTTATGCATGATCCACTAAGGTTTGGCTCTCCCCATGAAAATAATATTAACAAATATTCCTGAACCTTACGATGGAATATCTCAAAAAGAGTTAATTACACAGGCATCAATTAAAGACTGACACCTAGGGTAGATATCAGTCAACTGGGAAGTGCCCGAAGTTCCTCCAGCAATCTCAGTCAGGAATTAACCAAACACACGGTACACCAACTACATCAGATCATTCATTAAGTCAGCAGCATAATTGTTGAGGCAGCACCTACTCAAAGATACTTGAGAAATTTCAGAGATCTGTCACAGGACTTTTAGAGAATGAGCTACAAGGAGAGGGCTTAAGGAGATGAGTCTCTCGTCATTATATAAGGAGAGGGACCTGCGACTCATTAACAATGCAGAAGAAACTGCGAGTCATCAAAATAAGTAGGGGTACCTGCTAGTCATTATATAAGCACAGGGACCTGTGAGTTATTATATAAGCACAAGGACCTGTGAGTCATTATATAAGCACAGGGATCTGCGAGTCATTATATAAGCAGAGGAACCTGCGAGTCATTATATAAGCAGAAGGACCTGTTAGTACATGTAATTATATTAGCAGAGGAACCTGTAAAACATTATATAAGCAGAGGGGCCTGAGTGTCATTATATTAGCAGAAGGACCTGTGAGTCATTATATTAGCAGAAGGACCTACGGGTCATTATATTAGCAGAAGGACCTACGGGTCATTAACACAGGTTAGAAGGTATTTGGGGACGCTGATAAATTGTTCAAGGACAGTCGGAAGTGAGAGGAACCAGAACATGAGGTAATAGATGGAATTCCCTTTAAAGGGAATATTGGTGAAAAGCTCATTATTCAAGGAATTGTTGCTCACCTTCATTTTTTCTCATTCCTGAGGCACTGTATGATCCCCCCTCCCCCGAAAGTACTTGGGGATTCGCCATAAATATTTTAAAAATATTAAATGAAATTGATGGAAGTTCAACAGTCAGTTGAGACATGGAGAAGTGTCAAGTTTATGAATTTTGTTGAATAGCTAATTGAGGTGGTTGTGGAGACACACTCTAAATATATAGTCAAAATATTAGGAGGTGAGGCTAGAAGCTTAACCTCTATGTCCGTAGACTGCTTGATGAGAACACACATCCACGCACGCACACACACACATAGAGTTGTCAGGAAGAGGAACAGTCTGGAGAGTGATGTAACGGAGGCAGGATCTATACATAGCTTTAAGAAGAGGTATTATAAAGCTCATGGAGCAGGGAGAGAGTGAACCTAGTAGCAACAGTGAAGAGGCGGGTCCAGAAGCTGTGACTCGACTCTTGGAACCATAATTGGGTGAGTAAAGTTAAGTGAGTACACGCACTCATATATATATATATATATATATATATATATATATATATATATATATATATATATATATATATATATATATATATATATATATATATGTATATATATATAATATATATATATATATATATATATATATATATATATATATAATATATATATATTATATATATATATAATATATAGAGAAAAAATAAACTTGCTTCAGGGAAAACTCAAGGTTCTCCCTGAAGCTGTTTGAGAATTTTCTCCTACCACCCCCTATATTTCAAGTGTATTTTATTTAAAGACAAATTACATTGGCCAAACATTCACAAAAATACAACAGAAAGTAAAACATCATAGGTAACTCAGAGCTACATCTCGAATACTTCGTCCAGCTCCCCTGCGGTGGGCCGCGTGCCCAGAATGCTGCAGGCATTTCCTCTCTGGATCGCAAAACTGAATCTCTGAAAGAGGAAGCTGGTCACCCTGTGGTCCTTGGTTTCTATGATGAGCTTTTCACCCAGCTCTTTGAGGAACTTTAGAAGATTATTTCGTGTGTTTCTAATAGAGTTAGAGCTGTGGACAGAGCAGCAATAATGTTGAAGGATAACTTATGGCAGGAAAAAGAAGGAATATAAATGTATAAATTCAAGAATTATGTGGAGTAAAATAAATTTTGGATGTGAAAAGTGAGTTAGAGTAAGTGTTCATGCACCTGGTGAAAATAAAAGGTGTAGAGGAGAGAGAGAGATTTTGGGAATTGCTGAGGAGTGCGTGGGGAGTTTTGAACCAAGTGAGAGTACTTGTGGTTGGAATCTCAGTGCTAAAGTGGGTAAAAATGTTGTAGAGGTAGTAGTAGGTAAATCTGAGGTGCCAGTAGTAAATGAAGATGGGGAGCCTTTTAACTGAACTATGTGCAGAAAGAGGTTTGGTAATAAGCAATGCATATTTTATGAAAAAGAGGATAAATATGTATACAAGATATGAAATAGCACATAATGAACGTAGTTTGTTAGATTATGTATTGATGGATAAAAGGTTGATGGGTAAGCTTCAGGATATACATGTTTATAGAGGGGCAACTGATATATCGGATCTTTATTTAGTTGTAGCTACAGTTAAAGTAAGAGGTAGATGGGACAAAAGGAAAATGGCAACAGTAAGTTTATATACTAAGGGAGGAGGGAATTAGGGTGAGATACATGGAACTATTGGCAGAAAGGTGGGCTAGTGTAAGTATGGGTAGGGGGGGTTATTAGAATGTAAGGCAGAAGTTTGTGGCTATAAGAGGGTGGGTGCAGGAGGAAAGAAGAGTCTTGGTGGAATGATGAGGTAAAGGGTGCAATAAAAGAAAAAAAGGTAGCTTATGAGAGGTTTTTACAAAGCAGAAGTGATATACGAAAAGCAGTATATGGAGAGTAAAAGAAAGGTGAAGAGAGTGCAAAAGGAGACCAAATGACAGTCATAGAGGCACTGTCAAGAAGCTTTGCTGAGAATAAGAAAAAAGTTTGGACTGAGATCAATAAATTAAAAAAGCCTAGGGAACGAATGGATTTGTCAGTTAAAAACAGTAGGGAGTTAATAGATGGGGAGCTGGAGTTATTGGGTTGATGACGGGAATATTTTCAGGAACTTTTATATGTCGATGAAGAAAGTGAGGCAGTAATTTCATGCACTGGCCAGGGATGTATATCATCTTTAGGAGAGAAGAAGAGCAAAATGTGAGTGTTGGGGAGATGCGTGAGGCATTACGTAGAATGAAAGGGGGTAAAGTAGCTAGAACTGACGAGATCATGACAGAAATGTTAAAAATAGAGGAGATATAGTGTTGGAGTGGTTGGTATTTTTGTTTAATAAATGTATGAAAGAGGTAAAGGTACCTAGAGATTGGCAGAGAGAGTGTATAATTCCTTTATATGAAGGGAAGGGGGACAAAAGAAATTGTAAAAATTATGTGGGAATAAGTAAACTGAGTATACCAGGTAAAGTGTATGATAGGGTTATTACTGAAAGAATTAGAGGTAAGACAGAAAGCAGGATTGCAGATGAGAAAGGAGGCTTTAGAATGGGTAGGGGATGTGTAGATCGGGTGTTTACATTGAAGCGAATATGTGAACAGTATTTAGATAAAGGTAGGGAAATTTTCATTGCAATTATGGATTTTGGGTGTGTAGGAGAGAGGGAGATTACGTCCCAGTAAAAGTAGGTCTTAGATAGGGATGTGTCATGTCACCAATGGTTGTTTAACATATTTATAGATGGGGTTGTAAAAGAAGTAAATGCTATGGTGTTGAGGAGAGGGGTGGAATTACATTATGGGGAATCAAATACAAAATTTAGAGTTGACACAGTTTTTGCTGATGATACTGTGCTTTTGGGGGATTCTAAAGAAAAGTTGCAAAGGTTAGTGGACGAGTTTGGGAGGATGTGCGAAGATAGAAAGTTGAAAGTAAACTTAGATAAGAGTAAGGTGATGAGGGTATCAAACGACTTAGATAAAGAAAAATTGGATATCACATTGGAAGTAGGGAGTATGGAAGAAGTGAATGTTTTCAGATGTTTGGGAGTTGACTTGTCAGCAGATGGGTTTATGAAGGATGAGGTTAACCATAAAAGTGATGAAGGAAAAAGGTGAATGGTGCGGTGAGGTATATGTGGAGACAAAAAAAATTTTATCTGTGGAGGCAAAGAAGGAAATGTATGAAAGCATAGTGGTGCGAAGCATGGGTTGTAAATGCTGCAGCGAGAAGGCGGCTGGAGGCAGTGGAGATATCGTGTCTAAGGGCAATGTGTGGTGTACATATTATACAGAGAATTCGTAGTGTGGAAATTAGGAGGCGGTGTGGGGTTACTAAAAGTATTAATCAGAGGGTTGAAGAGGGGCTGTTGAGGTGGTTTGATCATTTAGAAAAATGGAACAAAGTAGAATGACTTGGAGAGTGTACAAATCTGCAGGGAAAGGAAGGCGGGGTAGGGGTCTGCCCCGAAAAAGTTGGAGGGAGGGGGTAAAGGAAGTTTTGTGGGCGAGGGGCTTGGACTTCCAGCAAGCATGCGTGTGCGTGTTAGATAGGAGTGACGAGCTATTGCAGTGTGAACAGGGTAATATTTAGTGAAGGGATTCAAGAAAACCGGTTAGTCGGACCTGAGTCCTGGAAATGGAACGTACAATGCCTGCACTTTAAAGGAGCGGTTTAGAATATTGACAGTTTGGAGGGACTTCTAAATTGTCGTATCTGAGCGTCTCTGCAAAGACAATGACTATGTAAGAGTGATGGTGGAAGTTTTTCTTTCTTTTTGGGTCACCCTGCCTCGGTGGGAAACGGAAGACGTGCTATATATATATATATATATATATATATATATATATATATATATATAATATATTATATATAATATATATATATATATATTTTAATATATATATATATATATATATATATATAATATATATATATATATATATATATATATATATATATATATATATATATGTCTGACTCCCTCAAAATCAAACACTGGATCGATTAAGTAAAGTCTCATCTTAAAATAGAAATGTTAAACTTAGGCAGATATTGTTGCCACCAGAGTGAAACAATGTGAATTAATCCCAAGTTTGCAAATCTTCTGCCAATTTCTGCATGGATGATAAAACCCATCAAAAGTTTGGTAATTACGTTAATGCTTGAGGTGTTGAGTCGGGTACTGAACACTCACGTGTGTGTGTGTGTGTGTGTGTGTGTGTGTGTGTGTGTGTGTGTGTGTGTGTGTGTGTGTGTGTGTGTGTGTGTGTGTGTGTGTGAGTGTGTGTGTGGATCCGTCTGTTGATACAGATACTAACGGGTAGAAACACAATTGTTTCCACCTGTCTAAAACGTTTCCTCTTTGTCTTTCGAAGTTTGAAAGTTATGATTTTTCCCTGACATAGATATCAATGTTCTCCAGCTAGATTTTAGTGCCATGAATATCTTCACAGCGCTCGAAAATAGTCTTATTAGAAAGAAATATTTTAGAAGGAAAGTAAATAAATGCTAACTAGATAAAGCTTGTGAAATGACTTACAAAAAAAATTCAAAATCAAGTACTTAGAAAATAGTTTTGCAAATATAATGCACAAAAACTTGCAAATAAAAGTACGCAAAAAAAAAAAAAAAAAAAAAAAAAAAAAAAAAAAAAAAAAAAAAAAAAAAAAAAAAAAAAAAAAATCTATGAAAAAGACTTCCCAAAAAAAAAGTCTTACACATGAGATTTTTTTTTTTTACAGATTAGACATAAAAATGTTTTACAAAACAGATTTACAAACACTAACACTTTTACAAATAACAAGTACACTATCAAATCTCACTCAAGCTTCGACTCTTGCTCTATTCAGTAAAACCGGAATTTGTTAGAAACCAATTTTCTTAACGAGAGTAAACATGTATTACTAACTAGTTTCAATATATATATATATATATATATATATATATATATATATTATATATATAATATATATTATAATATATATATATATATTATTATATATATAATATATATATATATATAATATATATATATATTATATATAATATATATATTATATATATATATATATATATATATATTTATATATATAATATATAAATATATATTATAATATATTTAAAGAGTGCTCTTTTTATTAATGTTTTGGGAATATTTCCAGGTAAAAAATTTACATTTTTCAGGACTCCGTTGGTCCAACTTGCCCGAAAATTATTCCGTAAGTTCGGGCATTCATTAGTCATTTTTTTCTTCAGAATTCGCAAGAAAATCCAGCAGGGTCCATTAGCGCCAGAATAATTTCTCTAGTAAGAAAATATACTTTGGGCTCTACAAATTTATGTTCTGATACGGTTTATTTTCTGTCTCGGACTAGAAATAATATTTTATTCATTATATCGCTAGTTTATTGACATTATTTAGTAATGAATAACGTCTTCTATAGTTTGCTATCTTTATTACGTCATTGTATGTGCTTAACTTGTGACTGTGTGGATTGACCTGCAGCTCCTGGGCCACGGCATTCATTATGTGATGTTAATGTTCTACAGAGCTTTGTCCTACCTGCTCTCAGTCTCATGTACGGCTTTAACCTCCTCTTTATCTCTTCTGAATGCTTTCCACTTCTTTACGTCCCTCAAACCTGAAGAATTTATACAATCTTAGGTCCGTCTGATGCACAGTTGTACTTCTTCTTCTAGTCTGCGTCCTACTTTGTGTTCTTTTTCTCCCTCTGTGTATTATTTCTTGGCTACACGTTCGTGAATTTATATACCAATCGTTATGGAGTTAGGAAAATAAAAATACTCTTATTATTTTGTATTATTATGAAGTAGAAGTCCGGTTTGTACTCTGGTGTATCTTTAAGAAGAAAATTCAGCCATTGCTGAGAAAAAGGGAAAATGCTGCTTATTACGAGAGTAATTTATGTTAATGCAAATTTGATGACACCCAAACTCTGTTCTTTGTTCTTATTTGTTGTTATCTAGGAGGACAAGACGCCGTTGTTGGTTGTAATCGCTGTTTTCCCGTGCCTTTCTTTGCAGATGGTGGCAAAATAATGAAAGAATACAAACGAAAAAATATAAAAAAATGCAAGAGAATCAGAGCAAACTCGAATAATGTGAACTTTATGATGCTGGGAGGTGAGGAAAGGTGAAACGGAATGCGATGTAATTTTAATTTTAACACTCCGGCTGTCTCCCTTGTATTCCACCTCAAACTTATGAATGGTATGCAGAAGCGTAGACAAAGACAGATTAAAAACACTACCTCATACGTACAACCTATTCTTCAGTGTGCTACGACTGTATGGAACCCATACCTACGTATAACACAGAGTAAAACTTATGAAATACCCAAGCATTGAATCCAGACTGGTGCTATATTCTATAAAGAAAGGTGAGAGAGCTGTATCTCTTATTTCTAAAAGAATGACAAGAACAAAGCTTATCTTTTTATCTGTCTTCGCCCAGGTGTATTTTGTATCAAGTGAGGATATGATCACTTCATACAAAATACACCTGGGCAGAGACAGTGTAGAGAAAAAATATTAAAAATAAGAGTGCAACGGTAGAAAATATACACACAAATGAGCCACAGGGATATCCCAACAACACTTCTTCTGTATGAAAGAGAATAAGTATATGGGATGAACCGTAAATGATGTAATGGAGGCCGACCCCATACAGAGCAACAGAATTTGAAGCGACGAAGTTAATTCATGTTAGGCAGTCGAAAGGTTAGAGGTGGGTATTAAGCTTCGGATCTCGTCCCAGAAACTCAAACAGGTAATTTAATAAAGATGTTTACAGAAAGCAGGCTGAAAACTAGTCTGTTTATATAAATGAAAGAGAAAATGTAATAACCACTTAACCGATGCAAAATATATAACTGATATAACAGTTTACACTCAGTTTACGAGTGTAAACTGAGAAGAAAGCGAAACGGAAAGAATTTTATGAAGATGCTTTCTCAGTGGTAGCCGGCTGGAATGAGATTCAGGAGGAGCAAGTATGTACTACATCCACTAGAACTTCAACAATTATACAACACGCTTAATTAACACTGAAGACGTACAGTACCAGCCCATCTCTGCTACTGTACCTACAAAACACTCGTAATCTCACAAGGTTAAGAACAGGCTGTTACAGTCGTAAACTGCACACCTATTGGTGCACCAAAGACGATAGAACGACAGTGTAGAAGCCCCCAGAGAGGCTTTCAACATAATTATGTCAAATTTTCGGAATGACCTAAGAGAGGAGTTGCTGGAGCTTGACGCCATTCATGAAAAAATTAAAATTTCTGTTATAGAGTCATAGATTAGCGGAGAGTGGAATATCCACCGCAGAGGACGAGTGATGATTCAACTGGACCAGGAGCCGTAGCTCAACTCCCGCAAGACAAGGTAAAACAAACACAAGCAGCGACAAAAAAAAAAATTAAATCTGTTTGGAGCTGAAAAAAATTTAAATAAAATAATTACCAATATACAGCAAAACGCGAAAAAACGTCATTACACATCAGTCATCACAAAAATCTTCAAAAAAAAGAACTTTTTATATAATATTTTGATGTTCCATAACCAGAGTTGCTATTAACTCCCATGTTTTTCATTCTACGCTCACCATTATCATAATTACCATTGTCATGATAAAATGAGAGTCATTAAATGAAGGCTCACGAACTGCGTTTAATAATGAGAAGCCACAGTTTAGCGAGCCAGGCTCAGGTAGGTCTGTTTATGAACCCCACCAGGGAGGTTCACAGCCATGTTGTGTACTCATCTAGTTGTACTCATCTAGCTGTACTCACCAAGTGTGCTTATCTAGTTGTACTCACCTAGTTGTACTCACCCAGTTGTACTCACCTAGTTGTACTCGCCTAGTTGTACTTAACTAACATTCATCTATTTTAGTCAAGTAGAAGCCTAGTTGTGGTGCGAGAATCAATTTACAGTGCTTGACTCTGAATCTAATTACTATCGGTAGGTTTTACATAATCCCAGGTTCCTGGGCCCCGTCGTACCTGTACTTGAAAGTGCTAACTGAGTCCGCCTGCCTCTGCCACTTCATCTACAGCACTACGTCATTCCACTTTCTAATCACCTAGAATGTAAATACGTATTTCTCGTTATGTTCGCTAATGGTTTGGTTTCTTTGTAATGGTTTGTTCCTGTCTGCTTTCTCGATGTCTCAGTACTGTTGTACGTCGTGAACATTACGCCTCTGGCTTTCCAGTCTTCCAGCGTCAAGTTCAGCTCACTTTGTCTCTTTTCAGATATCAGTATCTCAGTAATAGTGCATCCTGCTCACATTAGAAATACCTGAGATTGATCCTGGATGAAGAGGGAAACGTTGGGCAAGTTTGTATTCTCCTTTTGCTACTGTTTACCTAGCTATAAATAAGTTACTGACTTGTAAACCTTTCATAGAACTGAAATTTTAAAATAAGCTGCGGTATAACGCCGCTCATGTTACTCTGTAAATTCAACGTTACGGAAAATAAAATTGATTTTCAGACCTCTGGATTTTTTTTCAAGCTTTTGAACGTTCAAGGGTTGATATATGATATATTAAACCATAAATGACTTTGCTGAAGCTCCTTTGGTAGGTTCGCCGGTCTCGCGTATGCTTTCAAACTAATTCGTTTCTTGTGTGCCACTGGTGATATGTTGGTTGGTTTAGGGAAGTACTTTTGACAGGGATGACTACAAAGAGACATGTATCAGAGCAAGCATCTAAGGATATAGGCTTTTCCTGGTCATGAGAATCCCTCATTAGAGCTAAATATTGTTGCAATAGAGGCTTGTTCTGCTAATACTGTCTGTGTCTTGAATGTGTTCTGTATTGTTCTTTTCTCTGTGGCCTTTTCCTCCCATGCTCTACTAATCTTCCAGTCTCTTCTGCTCTTCCGCCAGTCTTATAACATTGCACTTATTTGTATCCTCCTAAAATCCTCCCAAGGACGTTGCGAAATAGTTTTTCAGCCTCGAGGTACTGGGTAAGTGAAGCGCACTATTTAAGAGTTAAGGAGGCACGCCCCATTTAAAGTTTTAAAAGAAGGTATGATAGTCCCTGGGGACCCAGAAACATTGAAGCCAGTTAATAGTGATTACGAGGCGGACCAGGACCGCTGCATCAATCACTTAAACACGTTTAAGTGAGTACAACACACACAAGTGAGACAGCTCAGTGCAAGAAGATACAAATCGAAGGTGAACATAAGGAGACACAGAATCGTTATGATGCACCTTTATACCTTAATAATTTTGTATACAGTGAATGAGTTAGTTAGTAAGTTTGGTAGTGGAGTGAAACTCAGTACAAAGATTAAAAAATTAGATATAATTGAGCTCAAAAATCTGTGAAATGTCTTTACGTGCAAATTAAACGGTAAATTGCGGGGCCAGGAGCATGAGCCTTACCCCGGCAGCCAAATCTCGGAAAATGCTACTCGGTCAATTCCCATTCACTCAGATATACACAAGCTCGCCTACTTCTCTTCCCTTCGTTTCCACAAATTACACAACATGACACGCAACATCTCTGTTTAAATTAATTACCTTCACAACGCCTATTCGTCGGAAGTTCCTCCCTATCCTTCCGTCAGAGAGAACCTGAATCCTACGAGATCCTTTCAGGAGAGTGTGGCTCAAGTTGCAAGCTCTGTACCTCCACAAGTTATTAATGCCGTGGTGCGTACTAGTACCTGTTGTGTGAAGGAGTTCTCTGTATGAGCGAGTGCGTGTATGTCTCTTAGCGTTTGTGTATGTATATTAGAGTTTGTGGTTGTAAGTAAGAGCTTGTAAATGCCGGTGTGTGTGTGTGCATTCACCTAATTGTACTCACCTATTTCTGGTTGCAGGGGTCGATACATAGCTTCTGGCCCCTCTTCCATCTCCTACACAGGCGCGTAAAGGTCACTTCTTCCTGGTCCATAAGTTTTATCACCTCGTCTTAAAATTGTATGGTTCCTGCTCCATACATGCTTGCCAGCAATTCCATCCTGACATTATGACTTAGAAGTACTTCCACATCTACTGTATCTGAGTTTTCGACTTCAACTGTGGGCCCCTTGTTTCTGTGTCCCATCTCTTGACATCCTGTCTCTTTCCACCTGTCAATCCTCCTTATACTCCAGTGTCGTGAGCCGATTTCTTCTTAACCTTCTTCTTAGACATTCCCCGTCCTGGAATAGCCTTGCTGCAACCTTTGCAGTTTCTCTAATTCTTGGCGTGTTTGCCAGGTGTGGGTCCAAAACGGTGCCGCATATCAGTAGGGCTGACGTACACGATATATAGTCTTGAACGATTCCTTACTGAGGTTTCGGAACGCTATTCTCAGGTTTGTGTGTGTGTGTGTGTGTGTATGTGTGTGTGTGTGTGTGTGTGTGTGTGTGTGTGTGTGTGTGTGTGTGTGTGTGTGTGTGTGTGTGTGTGTGTGTGTGTGTGTGTGTGTGTGTGTTTTGCATTAGAATGCATCACTTCACCATGATTTCCTTATCACTCCACCAATACTTCAACAGTTCTGCAGCATTCCACCATGACTCCACTAAAACTCCGCAAACACTCTTCCAACACTCCTCAATACTTCTCCAACAGTTCCCCGACACTCTACT